>BLXT01005746.1:1843763-1856123 GCA_019648995.1 Plakobranchus ocellatus
AGCTTGAGAAATCATGCCAAAGAAACAGTCAAGAGCATGCACAACACGCATCTATGCTTCACGCGCTGCAATAACGGGAGTGTATAAAAAGAAAAATGGGATACACGTGTATAGAAAAAAGATTTATTATAAAAAGAGGGATGTGGTAGAGAGAGAGAGAGAGAGAGAGAGAGAGAGAGAGAAAATGAGAGAGACAGAGAGAGCGAGACTGTCACAAAGAGAGAGATAGAGAGAGCAACAGCTGATCTTTTACACTGGCACCACAATTAATTAATAATCACCGAGTCCCTCAATACAAGAAACCATTATTGGCCTAACAATGCAAAGTAGTTCCTTTTGTTGATTTCTAGTCTATCGATACTGCATGTCGCCGAGTCTGAAGCAGACAGTGATGATGATGATGATACTGACTGACAGGTATGTTTTCCTATCAACAGCGTTTCGTTCTCACGTTGCACAATACATGTATGTACAAAAGTAGTGTGTGATCCAGGTCATAGGGTTAACATTGTAGCCGATGGAGGGAACACAAATAAACAGGATCGTGTCCATACACCCCCTGCCTCTGTCTAATATTAGTGATATACGGCAGGTTTTATTCACTATCATATACTTTGTCTAACTTCATGTCGTTAATAGATTGTAGGAATTCCGAGAGAAAAAAAAATCGGAGCTCCGAACATATACAGAATGCTGAAAGCAAAATTGTACACGTACGCATTGCGAGTCACAAATCTGAGAAGAAAAAAAAAAAGGCAAGTCTTTACGTAAAATCAACTGACATGTTTTTTCAGCTTGGGCTGCTCAATATTTCAGATTAATTTCTGTTCCTTTTGCGTCTACACGATAAATAATTTTCTTATCCAGACTGTTCTAAATCTAAATCTTTCCCCACTCCAAACAGGCACAGGAGGTTTGAGGCTTTACCTCAGTCACGTTGTTAAGTTGATGAAATGCAACTCGGACTACGCTTAAAAGGTGATCTCAAGATTTCAGGCCCCCGTCAGGCAAGGGCGTCAGTGGCGGGGCTTCTATCAAGTCGCGCAGAGGGAAAAGTCTTTAACAAATATCAGGGCGGGTTGGTTCGCCGCTGAGCCACCAGCGCCCTCTAGTGCCTTTCAATGATCTTTACGAAAGTATGTTAAATATATATAATAGCGTGCCTTTTTATAGACAGCAAATTTTTCATTTGAGCCCAATGTAGACCATACTGTTCAGACATAAAAGCAGCTGTTCAATGTTAAAACTCGTTTAGAATATGTGCAAGAAGGTTTAAAAAAAAAAAAAACACCTAAATTTCTCCTAGAGGAACTGAATCATATTTTATACCAGCAATCGACTAAACTTCGAAATAAAAGAAACACTGAATCATTAGATTGTATCGCAATTGAGTAAACTTCTCAAAATGACAAGCCAACCGAGTTTTTTCAGTTATCACGTAATGATGCCCTATTCCCTTTGGACCAGCGGTAAACGTCTTCCCCATGTCCACCGCTCGGCAGGATCGGCTCAATGACCAAATTTTTCACACAAAAAAAGTAAAATAAATTTTAAAAGCCAATACAACTAAAGATTGAATGAAACGATTGTGTTTTTCAGAACGCTACTAAAGCGCACGCAAAGTGATAATCTTACATTGATCTATACAAAAGTAAGAACATGTGTGCACGTATTTGTCATCTGTTATAAATTAGCGGTTCTTGTCCAGTCTAGGGTGAGATGCTTCATAAACTCAAGCTCCGTGAGCTGTACAAAATTAAAGTAACAATACTTGTACATGTATTTGTCATCTGTTATAAATTTGTGGTTTTTGCCTAGTCTGGGCTTAGCATGTAACATAAGCCCGGGCTCCAAGAACTATTACTTTATATAGGCCTATATTAAATTAATAACGTATAGTTGTCATCTCTTATTTATAATAACTTACTAATCCTTGCCCAGCCTTGGCTAAGCGTGCATCATAAACCCGGGATACGAGAACTATTATTTATAGGCCTATATTACATTAATAACGTGTATTATTTGTCATCTTTTGTAACTTACTGGTCCTTGCTCAGTCTTGGCTAAGCATGCATCATAAACCCGGGATACGAGAACTATTATTTATAGGCCTATATTACATTAATAACGTGTATTATTTGTCATCTTTTGTAACTTACTGGTCCTTGCTCAGCCTCGGCTTAGCATGCATCATAAACTCGGGCTCCGAGAGCCATTTGGGCAGCATGTCCGAGAGGGACCGTCGGAAAGCCTTCGCTCTAGAGTACAATGTGCTCACTTCACTGGGATCAGTGGTCGCCCGCTCGCGGACAGACCTGGATGCTTGCATCTCTCCGCGGCAAAATCTACACAGCTTCCCTGTGGTAGCCGCGAACATGGACTTGCTGCAGACGTGGCTCTCTGATGCAGACTTCACATTCCTTTTCCTGGCGTGAGACTTAGTGGAGTCCATTATGCACCTGTCCTCGGTGCACAGAAGCTGACCATCAGAGTCGCCACTGTCCGTGCTACCTGAGGAATCTTTCCTCACGCTGCCTGGTATGCCTAACCCCGTGTGTCCATTGGTTGCACCAAGTTCGGATAACTCCGATATTTCTTGACTGGCACGAGACTCGCCATTCCTAATTTTGCTGTAGACTTCCCGCATCCGCTGTCCACTCCCGCGCCCCCTTTTCCTCACTGTCGCGCCGTACGACTCTCTCATCTTGCCGCCAGACGACACGCCCAACCTGGGCCTAGATGCGCCTCCTGTCAGCGTCATGCTTCCAGATCTTGGGGACATGGGTTCGGACTAAGAATTCTACCCTGGATATAGTCTCAAGTTACAGAGATCGAAATAAACCCGCTACATATGAAGTAATTGTCACCCTAGATCACAGAGGAACCGGGGTCTATGTTTGCAAAAACAATCTCTTGCGGCTTTTCAACAATTACTGTACTTTGATTTTGAACACATAATCGGCATAAATTTGTCTTTAGTGGTTAAGTATGACTGTAATATTACAACAAAAATATATTAAGCCTATGCCATGTTTGATCATTACGATCTCTCAAATGTTCAGACGTCCACAAGGGGGGGGGGGGTAGAAGTAGCAAGAGAAGCAGCTGCACCAGCAGCAATAGTTTTAGTTGTAGTAGTAGTTGCAGCAGTCGTAGATGAAGTAACAGTAGTAGTAATAGAAGTAGAAGTAGTGGTAAAAAATTGGTAGTATTAGTAGTAGTAGTAGTAGTAGTAGTAGTAGTAGTAGTAGTAGTAGTAGTAGTAGTAGTGGTGGTAGTAGTAGTAGTAGTAGTAGTAGTAGTAGGAGGAGGAGTAATTTGTTATGGTAATGGAACTAAGCTCAAACGCGTAATACCTATACAAATTTTTGTGGTGCGACAGTAAAATCCACAAAAATGTAGATGTTACTCTATAAGTGAAATAATAAAAAAAATCAGCAATAGGTTTGGCTAGTAATAATAATAATAATAATAATAATAATAATAATTTATAATATATATATATATATATATATATATATATATACCGGCTAAAGGTTTAATGTTATCGATAAATACGTATATATATGTTCTGCATTTATTAATGAACTTATCACGCCAGGCCCTATTTGTCGTTTGAGATCTAAACCTATGTTTTGCCATATTCAGGCTACAGCACGAACTGTATGATGTCTTTGATATATTTTATATTTAGATCTAGTGTTAAAATTTTAAACAATTTTCTCATCGCATTACAGGGCGCAAAGAACATAATCGCCAAGGAAAACACACGCACACACACACAAAACCAAAGAGAGACGTAGATCTAATTTAAAATTTTAAGCGATAACTTCAGGTGCTGAACTTATCGGATTACTATTTTGATGAAAGTTTAATGCACGGCAAGCGAATTCTTTCTGATAAATTCTGTATCCAGGCCTTGATGTTGGTGCCGAATCCGGAATAAATAAGCCTAGAATCTGCATACGTTGCTCCAAGAATGATTTTGCAAAGTTACAAAAACTTACACCACCACTTTAAAGACTTAATGTAGACTTGCTGTAGTAAATCTTAGTGATTCTATGATTAAATCCAGTTAGATTTGCATCAACATCTAGATCTAGAAGCTATTTGTGCATGTGGATTTTTTTTTGGCATTGCAGCTAAAGGTTGACTCAAAACAAGATAACACGGGCTCTAATGTAAAGGTACTATAAGCCGTCGTTCACGTGTTTTGTGAAAAGCGCACCGACTACAGCTGATTGCCTGATTGCAATGTTTTTGTAAGGTTTGGAATGAACGCTGAACGTGCAGTGCACACGAGACAACGAGACATCAGGTCTCTCCTCCTCACTGCTTTATTGTCTCATTGTATGATTGTAGTGCTCGTTGGTGACGGCGCAGACACACACGAGGCGAGCACTGAATGTCACAGCTGCACACCTCGTGCTAGACGGGGGCATCAGCCAATCACACAACTGTATTGCTCACTCGTGACCTCTCTTTCGGATGTAAACATACCGTGTTGTTGTATTTTGGGTAACACCACGAGGCAGGCTTGTGCATAACGAGACGTATTGAGGTCAGGGTCACATTGAGTCGAGGTCGTAGAAAGTACCGACATATATAAATAGAAGGGAAACTACAAGCGGTATAAATTTTATGTGACTTCGAATTGCAAACAAGCTAAACTCCCCTGACAAAACCACAAAATGAATGGTTTACATTGACGAACATAGTCCACATAAAGAGGCCTAAACATTCTTACCTTTTGAAATAGCACCAAATAAAAAAATCAATGTTGTTATCTGAAATATTTATTGACTGAGAATTTTTTTTTTACAACGATTTATTTTTTTTTTTCAATTTATTTCTTTCCCCCCATTTTTATGCATGTAGGTCGCCTTTCCGTTCAAAGGAATTTTACATTTCTTCCCATAATTATAATAGGTTTTTTTAATACTGAATTTCACCAAATTTTCAATTGTTCGCATATCCTTTAGATTAAATGGAAGAATACATGAATTGCCGTTGTGATACTTGAGTGTTCAGCTTGATGTACTCCATAAAAAGTTAATAATAGTAAAATTGTTCACTATATCACAATGCCTCGAAAATTCTTCTTTTTTTTTTTTTTTAATCTGCAGGCATACTAGCAAACTAATCTTGAAACTTGATAAACTGTAAACCTCCTAAGCCGACTATCTAGGCCGAAACATAGCTTGGTCAAAGTCCACTTCAATATAATATATATCAAAATACCCCCCAAAATACCAATATCTTCTACTAAGTTTCAAAACCCTCATTTCCATTAACATTCGTCAAATTGATACAGTGAATCAATGGTCTAGGTATAAAGAAATAATTCTCAATTAAGCCCTAGAAATAATACCAATCCAGGTACTCACGGTTTAGATTTGTCATTTCCACTTGCAAACATGTTCCTCCGCTCGGTCTGCTGCGAATCTTCCATCTTGTTCGTGCTCTGAGCGCGTCGAATTCGAGACCGTGTTCCTGTTGTCGACATTTTGAAAATCTCAATAAAATTTTAGCTGGACAGCTTGTAAATCTGGTTTCTATCAAAGCTACTGTTCAATTACCCTGTAAAAATTTTAACTAAAACGCCATTTTTTTTCTGTTGTGTACTCGGGGAGGTGTAACTTCAGAAAACATAGGATTTACAGCCGGTTTCTTTTGGCATAGGTTTATACTGCCAGTTTCTATTGCACACATCAACTTTATCATTCAGAAAATATAGAATATGAGAGCCTTCAGAAAAGGTTTACAATATATCGATGCCAGCTAGTTAAACACGAAGGCGTTATATCGGGGCAGGGCAGCACATGGTCGATAAATTTTATATCGACAAAATACAACAAAGTGTGTAAACTATTGTAAACCACTAAACTATATTATATTTATAGTTCAGTGGTGTACTGTAAACTCGTGCATCTTGTCTCGTCTTCTCTATTATCTGTAGTCTTCTCTTTAACTTTGCGTGCTCGCTTTCTTTCTCAGACAGTCATGTCTTTCATTGAGCCTAGACTGTAGACGCAACAGGTAAGCTAACTAATCTAGGCATATTGTTGCATCTCATCAAGAAAATGAGAACAGTGCTCCACTAAACAAGATCTAGATCTAGATGTAGATGTAGCCTAGATTTTAGTCATTTTCTGAAGCTCTTGCTGCCAATGAACAAGCCCTTCTCAAAAGTCTTGGTTGATAAGCTTTTGTATTTGCCACATACTGATGAACAGTCAAGAGAACACTAATGTTACTACATCCAAAAGTAGGCTAGACTCTACATCTAATTCTGACGGATAGTGGGGAGGTTTAGCGCATATAATATTTCAATACATCAGACGAGAGTATGAGAATGAGTTCCTATTATGTAGATAAAGCAAAGAGAACAACATAACTTCCTACCCTGCTCTAGGCCACATGATGAAGTTTGAAAAAAAATTCTCCCATTCTTTTTCTTGGATGCATCTATTAATAACCCTTATTGATGCTTCTGTTGGTAATCCTTACCATATGCTGTCCCTACGAATGTGATAATACTGACAAAATGAAGTGAGTTTTACTTTAGTAGATAAATTCCAAAAAATAAAACCAATATTGACAAATGGAAACATATGTATGGGCACCAAAGTAAATCTAATGAAAATATATCTAATACATGGAAGTAAGTGTTGGACAATAAACAAAGGAAGAGAGAAAACTGGAAACATTTGATTTAGGGGCTGTTCAACTATAATCTTACACCTTTTGGGGGACTTTTTGATACCCCCCATCCCCCCTTCCCAGTTCAAGTTAAGTTTTTCGGTTTATGACAAAAGAACTCAATTGTCACCAGTGCTATTGTTATCAAACAAACTAATCTTGTAGACATTAGCAAACTCCTCCACCAGGGATGACACGGTGTAAAATATTGAAATAATCTTAGCAGTTGTTAAACAGCCTATATTCAGATATTTTCACCTTTGACTACACCCTTTTTTTAATGTCATTTTTACTTGAGAACATTACATTAAAATAAAATGAACCCTTTTTTTTTTCAGTGTGAAGAACTCTCCCTTTTTTTCCCCACCCACGACAGTGAACATGTTTAGAATGATATAAAGAAATGGCTTAGAGTCAAAGAAAAGCTTTACTGGCCAGAAGATGTTGGTGGCCTAGATGTGAAATCCTCAGCTTACCAGTAGCAGAAAATGTCATATTCTTTTCACACCATGGACAGCGGTGACGAATTCCAAAGTTTAAGTAGCAGGTATGTGTGAGCATATATTTTATGTAAGTTTTGTATGTGATGTTATGTTTCACTTGGTGTGATACTAAAGCAAGGGCCTTGTAGAATTTCATTTGCGGCAAAAACCTGAAGTTTTGGTTTTACCAGGAAGTATTACAGAGTTTGTTCTGTCAGTCTGTATAGTATCAGTGGAATTGAATCATAACATTTTTACAGCAGGACTTGGAGCGATTTAAACCCTCTCAATCCTAAAAAGCATGATTAAAGTTTTGGCCTGTAGTAAAACACTTCGTCTGAAAAAAGAAGAGTTTTTTTGTTTGTTTTTAAGTGTTCATTTCTTAACAAACTCAATTGTAGCTTTGCAAACATATGATAGAAATGGAATTCAGCATTATTTAGTTTGCTCAATAATCTCAAATTAGGTTCCCTGCAATGGCTTAGTTGATAAACTGTTTTTCCTCATAGCTTGCCTATAATCAGATAGATTTTGATATTTTCATAGATCATTGTAGTCTTTGAAATATCTTTTTAAAACCATCTTACTAACTTACAAAAGTCATTTACATTTAATAATCAATTACTTTTCATCTAAAAAAAAATGAATTTTCTTTCTCTTCTTTTTAACCTTCATTTTCTGCAAAATCGCCAATGGTCTTTTTTTTTTAATTCATGTAGGCATTGGTTTTTTTGTTGTTGTTAATGTTAGAGACACTCATAGGATATTTTGTTATTTCTCAGCTGCTTTTATAATTGTAAAAGCATGTTTAATCTACTGGTCATTTTGGGATTTCATGTATGGATACTTTAGAATTTATTTCACTTAAAGAAAAAAATGTACACTGTGTTTCATTTGGTGCTGAGGTTATAAAATTGTCAATGCGGTGTTTTTTGTTTTTTTTTAAGGTAACTCATTACACTTGCTTTTTATATCAACACTTTGTACTCTCAAAAATAGGAATAAAAATGATAAATCAATTTTTCAATGTGAAATATATCAAAGCATCTGGTATTGCATTGTTGTAAAGTGTAATTAATTTGTTATCATCCATTTTCTTTTGGAACCTAGATTTTTTTTCCATAATCTCTTTTTGTGTTTACAAAAAAAATCTTTTCACTGCCCAATCATAAGAATTCAAGAGTCTTGTAGCTATGTGGCATCTTCTTGTGATATTTACTCATAAATTCTTTTAAGTCCTATTCTCTTTTTGTTCATTATTAATTTATAATAGAAAATACATGTACCCATTAGTTTCTTACTAGTGTCCATCTTTGTCCAGCACAAATTTCTAATGTATGAGTACATATTCACACCCAGCACTGCCTAAATCCTATCATTTTGCCTTGCAGTAATGTCTCTGACAATCTAGGTCATACAATACGTGTCCTGTGGCCTTACATCAAGAGTAGAGTCATCCTTCACCATGTTATAGCTGAGATGCCGTGCATGTCTCAAGCCTCATCAGAAGTCTACTGCTGCAGAGAAGATAAGGAAAAAGTGTCTGAGGTTTTTTTTCAACACCTTCAAGCGATTGATGATCCTGGAAAATATCAAGTAATGTAGTCAATGTTGATTAATTGTGTTTAATTTTTTGTGGATGGTAAGACTGATGATCCTGGAAAATATCAAGTAATGTAGTCGATGTTGATTAATTGTGTTTAATTTTTTGTGGATGGTAAGACTGATGATCCTGAAAAATATCAAGTAATGTAGTCAATGTTGATTCATTGTGTTCAATATTTTGTGGATGATGAGACTGATGATCCTGGAAAATGTCAAGTAATGTAGTCAATGTTGATAAATCTATCCAAAGTTTTGTGGATGATGAGACTGATGATTCTGGAAAATATCAAGTCCATGAATTGTTGATTATTTGTGTTCAATGTTTTGTGGATGATGAGATTGATGATCCTGGAAAATATCAAGTAACATAGTAATGTTAATTCGTTGTGTTCAATGTTTTGTGGATGATAACATTGGTTAAGAATGTCAGTATTTATTGGACTGTTGGGTTTTTTTTTTCCCTTGCTCCAAAAGCACAGGAATTGGATGATGATAATTTTTTACATGTTCTCATAAATTTCTGGAGGTGAGAGGGAAAAACCACGCTGCTTTGTTCAATGCTTAAGAGGTTTTTGTCTCCATCCAGTCTTATGCAGGGAAATCCGTTTGTTTTTTTTTTTTAATTCTTTAAAAAGATCTTGACATGTTTCATGTTTGTCTTTGAGATTAAATATGGCATGTAAAAATGGACAAGGATATGTGTCCTCCAATGATACATTCTTCAATGATCCTGAGCAAGTTTTCTTTGCCAGCTTCAAGTCAAACACTGTACTGAGTTCGTTTTCTTGATTTTGTTTTTCCAGCAATTTCTGGCAGCTTTAAATGACAACTACCCTCTTATTGTCTCTGTGATAAAAGGAGATGGTAACAGTGTGGATGAAGAGAACGAAAGGGTAATTATTGAAAACAAATTTTTTAAAATTCCCTTTGTCTGCTATATTCAGGATACATTGAATGAAAGGGACTGTTGATACTATGTTCATGTTGCAAAATAAAAAGGCGCAGAGGGAAAGGCGCTCTCTTTTCTAAATCCATATCTTCACTCCTCTTTCTATCATATTTACTAAGTTTTCACAGAGTTATGCATCCTTCAAATAAGCAGGCCTGCTGAAGAAAAAAATTTTTTTTTCCTGTTAGCTTTAATTGAATAATGATGAGTTAAGTTCAGGGTACGATTTTATAGAAATTTGTTTCAAAAGCATAGTCAAGAAACCAAAGAAAAACAAAAATGTGACTATAAAATAAATGTTAGAGAAATGTGTGTTTTGAGGGGACAAAAAAAAAGGACAACGATACTAAACAGAAGAAATGAATTGTCAGCATAAGGATTGTAATTGTTTAATTCACAGAGTTTAATTTAAAATTAGCTACAGAACATAATCTCTTAAGAAGATCACCTTGGGACCAAGCTAATCAGTTTATCTTAAGCAAAGGTTTTTGTTACCATTCTTGTGGCTTAGAAATAGCTGTATATATTTATATATGTGTGTGTGGTGTGTGTGTGTGTACATATATATATATATATATATATATATATATATATATATATATAGTAGTTAATTTTTTTTTTAGAGAGAGAGAGATAGAGCCTCATGCAAACTCCCCCTTTTCTCTTCTGCTTCAATGCTTACCTTTTTGCATTTGACTCCAGAAATTTAAAAAAAAAAAAAAAAAAAAATTCACCTTGGAACTCTATTGCCCCTGAGTATATTTTTTTTCCCTGCGCCTGGGCTCCTGAGCCAAAATTGGCCATTTTTAGCTTGTCCTAGCTTATGTGTGTTTGTGTCTCTATTTGGTGTAATTTTCCCAAGGCAGTGCGAAAAAATATGTTGTAGAGAGTCTCACCCTCTGTTTGTCTTAAGCACTGCACCTTGGTATTGGTTTTTGAACCAGCATGTACTCATGTAGAGCTCCTCCTAATGCAGAGCTATGCTTTGCAGAGGCTGCATCAGAGGCATCTCTTAGTCCTTGTCTCAGGGATGTTTTTATAGGCTGAGCCAGGATTTGCCATCTTGAATCTCTCATGTTACCAGTTGCAGACAACACGGTTGTTCCCCTTGATAGTGTCTGCAGCAAATTCTGGGCGGTGAATGCCAACATTTTGTGGTCAACGTCAACATGTCTTGCTTTGCAAACATGAGCAGAACTGTGACGGGCAATCAAAGCAGCATTGAATTGTGCAATACAAGTTATCAAGCTTAGTTTCCTCTGTTGATTTGTGCACTTAGCGAACAAAAGGTAGGAGTTATAGTATGCCACATTATGATCTTGATCAACAAGCACCAAGGCCACCATTAGTGACGCCATGACTGATGAAGATATGTCATTTGATCATTGACCATATATTGGTCATTACCTATGTTGGTTGAGAAATCTCAACTGGGTTCCAACTTTCTTGTTCCTTTTTACTTTAGTCTCTACTTACTTTGGATCTTGGAAATTCGAAAGAAAATTGATGGGCTTTTGGTTTTTCCACACTAGAGCTGTAATTTGATTACAATAAAGATAATCTGAATCGCCCCTTTCACATTTTTTTTTTCTTTTTCAACTTTTTGGGGTAAAATTTCCTGTTTCCCATTGCACTACGTATTAAACAAGTAAATTTCCTGTTTCCCATTGTACTACGTATTAAACAAGTAAATCGTCAAACAATCTAACAACCTAACAGAGCTGTAGGAACTTTCCATAACAAGGACATGGCTTTTGTTTTGAGCATCAGCACGAAATGATTTGATGCTGCATCGGGGAGGGGGGGGAGCAGTTCTAAGCAATAGGATATGCAGTGTCAATTGTATAAGAAGGCAGAAAGGCTTATCTTTAGCAAATTCAATATGCAGTGCAGTGAGCTGAACTCAAAGAGCTAAAGAACACAAAATTAGGTTTGTCTTTCTTATGTTCTTTGAACTGTTTATTGTACAAGTTCTAAAATAGACATTGCGAAGATATTTGTCCTATCATTTTTCTACTAAGATTCTCTTACGGATCTTTTTGACTCTCCAATTGAATCAATTTCTTCATAGATGTCTTCTTCTCTTACTTTTCATTATTCAAGGGAGACAGAGGTGTTCAGGTCTGTAATGTAGCATTTCAAGAAATGCCAGTAAGAACATGCAAATTTTCTACAAACGTCTCATTTGGTATCATTTCATTTGATTTCGTTTATTGTCAGCAATCTCATGGAAAGTCTTGACCTTGATAAAGCTGTCAGTACCTTCATGACAAGTCCTTGCCTTCCATGTAATGGTCAAAAATCTCATGAAAATTGTTCATCTTCTAATGAAAAATGTTAACCATGAAGACTTTCCATAAGACACTTTGCCATTGAAAAGGTTGATGATGTGCATGTTTTATGAAGCTGGCAAAGCCAAAAAATGCCATCTAAAACCTCAAAAAATGCAAAAAAATTTTGAAAAAAAATGATGAAAAAGAAACAACAGTAAGACAAAAAATGCAAAAATTCACACAGTTGCACTGAAAATTTTGTAATTATTGAGGCGTGTTTCTTCACATGCAAAATGAGTAATTTCAATTTTTGAAGAGCATTTGGTTTGGGTTTTTTTTTTTTTTTTTT
>BLXT01005746.1:1962506-1973167 GCA_019648995.1 Plakobranchus ocellatus
CCCTCCCCAAAAGGATTTGTAACGTTGAGTTACGATTAAGACATAAATTGAAAAAAAAAGGCAAGAATATATAAAAAAAAAAAACCAAAAAACAAAAAAACAAAAAACCCGTATTGATGCAGTTAATATCCAGAGTGAAGATCGATTGTGGGTTCAAAAGATTCGATAAAGCAACAACCATGTAATGCTATCGATTTCAGGCTTAAATTCCGAGACAATCTTATTTTATCGCACAAGCTATTCAAGACACAAACGAATGAATACAGTTGTTATGAAACAGAAAGGTGAGAATTAATTTCTCGGTCTGTAAATAACGCAGAAATAAAA
The DNA here is from genome assembly GCA_019648995.1 of Plakobranchus ocellatus. Classification (NCBI taxonomy): domain Eukaryota; kingdom Metazoa; phylum Mollusca; class Gastropoda; family Plakobranchidae; genus Plakobranchus; species Plakobranchus ocellatus. Next base: position 1,962,834 of record BLXT01005746.1, read on the forward strand.
CAGTTATGGGTTAGCCAAGCCAAGAAAAACCAGTTATCAAATAGCTCAGTTTTTATAGAAATGGGATACAATTCTTGGATAGCCAAGCTAAAAAACAGTTATCAGATAGATCAGTTTTATAGAGACTTTCAACAATAGGATAGTTAGCCAAAAACCAGCTCGGTTTAATAGAAACTTTCAAAATTCTTCTTTCACTTATAAAAGCTTCCTGATAGAATAAATAAGATTTATGAGACACAAAGATAAAGTTGAATAAAATTGTAACTTCTCCGGCAAAACAGCGAAACAAAACGCCAGTGATAGCTAGCGAGATAAGTTAAGGCTAGCTTACCTTAGTCCTCGCCGAGAGCTGACGTTGCCATCAGGAGCTTGCAGATACACCTGGTTCTGAAAAAAAAACCCAGAGAAATTTCCGAAATATTTTTTTTTGCCTATTACAAGAGAATGCATAACTTGATGCACTTTAATGCATATTAATCATAAATATTTTCTTTTATTTTCAGAGGCTTATATTCCCATCTAAACCTTCAGATTTTAGTCCTATTCGCGGGAAAAAAAATTTATAAAAAGTTATTCTTTTGTTTTTGGAAAATGCAGGAATAAGGTAGCATCTTCAAATTTGTTTAAACAAGTAAACCTGTATCGTTTGATTCAGTATATTTTTTTTTGAAGGTTCAAGATTTAGCTTTACTATGGTTGTGACGGGAAACAGCCCACAATTATTAGAACCATACTTTCTTTATTTCATTTATTTTTTAACTACGCCCCACGCATTGCCAACTTCACTGAGATTTCAAGGAAAACAACCCACCTGTGTGACCGAGCCCTGGTCAGCCATGTCCATCGCCAGGTTATTGCGTCCAGCGGGGACCCATTTGGTATTGACCGGCAAGGATTTCAGGCCGCACTCGATGGCCATCTGACGCCGAGCACCAGGTCGTGCACTGCGATGGTATCTGAACGGAGCCAAGTTCTCCGAGTTTCCCGAACCGCTGCCAGCGTCTCCCATCCCAGGCGCTACGTACAGTCCGACAAGACCAGAAGGCTGGGGTTTAGATCTAAGCTGGCCAGCTGACCGGCTGGTGTTAGCAGTGCTTTTGTTGCTGTAATGGGTGTTGTTGTAGTTTTTGTTGCTGTTGCTGCCGGTGGTGGTGGCGGTACGCAGCCGCCCCCCTGGGCCCCTGGCCAGTACTGGACCTTGAGACATGACGCGCTGGAAGATTTGCTCGATCAACGCCACATCTAATCAAAATCAAGACACGCCATTGAGATATAGATAAAGATAAAGACATATTCATGTAAATCGTATGTTGATTCTTAAGAAAGAATGATTTACTCCACTGGCAGCTCATAAAAAACAAACAAACCAAGCAAAAGAAAAAGCAGTATTTCTGTCGCACACACAGACACACACTCACAAACTAATATATATATATATATATCATTCAATGATGTGTCTTGTTTCATAAAGTTGTGATCATTTTCCTCCAAAATCATCCATTAAATTTTTTTTCTTTTAATCCACATCATTCATGAGCAAAGTCAGAGCCGGATCAAGAACTTCAGAAAAGATGGGTTTCATTTGGGGGGGGAGGGATCAGGTGGACAAAGTTAAGCCGACGAATTTTTGCAATTCGAGAATGAAAATGTGGACTCTCCTGTCACTAAAATAGTACATGATCAACATCCACAGGTACGTAATCCCTGGAATCCCCACCCCCACCCCACCCCTGGATTCGGCCCTGAAAGTAGATCTTTTTTTTTCTTCTGCCCTTCTTGCCTTCTGTTTTTCCTGTTGTAAACAGATGATTGTATTTCCTTTACTTACGACATCTCACTATGTTTCTTTCAAGAGTGCTACATTTGAAAAAAATATGCAATTTTTATTCATATGGCATCTACCAAAATATTGTACGAATCTCTAAAGAAGTTTTTCAAAAGCGACTTTTACGGCAAACTCTAGAAAACAATTCTGCTTTGGGATAAAACTGAAACACATCAAAACAAAACAGAATGGAAAAAAAACCAGGCGTTATATAGAATTGACAGCTTTCTCTTTATATCAAGTGTCGCCCTGAAAAGTAAAATCGACTGTCAAAGATAAAATAATTCCCAAAATTACTCCAGGATATGTTGACAGGTACAGACCTCTCCGAGAGGCCAGGCATTCTCGTATACTGAAAGAAACTTTGTATTTATGGAAATATCTGATGCTTTGTACAGTTTTATTTTGAAGTTGTTGTTTTTCTTTTTTAACTCGTACAAATTTTAATGAATTTTAACCCTCTTTTTGGATTCCTTTAAAAAATTGATTAATGATGACCTGTGTCAGAAAATGAGCGAACAGAAACCCTGAGATCACCGATGAATGGTGGGCTGAGTATGTAAATAAATCAATCAATTAAACCAGCCGCTGCCTCCCTCTAAACATAACTTAGTGTTGAGTAGTCATGAAATAATAATAATAATAATAATAATAATAATAATAATAATAATAATAATAATAATAATAATAATAATAATAATAATAAAATAAAAAATCTTAAAAACAAAGAAACTTTTTATGTGACGGGCCGTTCTATTCAACATGTACAATAATGGATCCTTGCATTCAATTTTTGAAATGATTCATTTTATATCAACACAACTTATATATAGGGTAATCTGTACATATTTGCATTAAAACTAAGCCTATGCGAGTTCCCACAAAAATTATCAGCCCTTGCAAATCCTGGCAAGGACTTTAACATTTATGTGTAGATAGGTTCCAGAGATAGAATAAAAATTTTCACTGGACACTCGAACGGTGCAAGATATATGTTTATTTTGTTGATAAATGAAGAGGAAGTGAAAATTCAAAGTTTGATGGAATAAACTAGGTTGCTAAAATTCACATTGCTGTGATGCCAAGCGCCCTCTGTGATTATGGATTGCACAAACATTTTTTTAATGATATGTAAGGTAAAATAATTGTTTTCATTGGTCTTTAAAAAGATGCAAGGAAAAAAATCGAATCTAATTCATCATTTATGAAAATGGCCAAATCACTATCGAGACTTTATGACAAAGGAAAATATGGACATTATTACAAGTAATTATAATTACCTTTAAATCCTGATAATAAGTGTCCTAAAATTTAACACGGAAATAAGAACATGAGACAGATTCCACTGCAAGGCAGAAAAATTCCGAGAAAATCGTTAGCCTATCTTTAAACTGAAGAGCCCCGACGTTCAAGCCTCTAGGCACGTCGTGTGCATTAGTCTGTCAGGCTGTGTTTACTCAATACTTATCTCATGAAAAGCAGACAAGAGACAAGATTGTCTGCGTCTTCAGACTGTCGTTGAAAAATGGATTTTGGCTTGTCTGCTTTAGTAATTTTCCTTTTCAAAACTCATTTGTGAAGAAAAATTCTTATGACCAATTGGGTCTGTGGTAATAGTGGCTTGGAGTAATAGAAAAATTAGGTAAAGCTTGATAAGCCTGGCTTTGAAAGGAGAGATATTAACAGGTATCTCTTAATAGTTGTAAAAAAAAAAGTGGAAGAGGAATATGATGATGCGCTCTTTGGATCACGATCTCCATTTTCTCTATTTATAATTTTGGGCTTTATCAAATGGTGTGCAGCTTCATTAGATTATAAGATGTCAAAATACCTAATTAAAATAAAAATAAGATGTAGGAATAAAAGTGTAAAGTGAAGAAAACTTCCCTGTTGAAATTTTGAACAGCAAAAAGTCAAAACAACAATAATGATTGTAACATTGATTTCAATAACAATATCAATAGCAATTATGATAACTATAACAACAGTATCAATACTAACACCATCAATCTTAGCAAATAGAGCCCAAGAATAATAGTAATAAATTATTATTATCATTATTATTATTATTATTATTATTATTATTATTATTATTATTATTATTATTATTATTATTATTATTATTATTGTTATGATGATGATGATGATGATGATGATGATGATGATGACGATGAAGACAATACAATCAGTTTATTATCAAGATAATATCAAGAATAATTTGAATAACAAAAATAACAATGGCAATATTAGACATATTATATTCATGCAACATGCTCTAGTGAAATATTACTAAAATGAACGAAAGAAAGAAAAAACAACATGATTTCATTTTCAAAACTTCACCTACACTCATTATAAGTTTGTTTTTTCCAATAAGAAGGACATGAAATTCTACATCTCACCCTGAAAAGATAAACTATGTGTAGAAATAAATCGTTAGTCTTATCAACTATGTCGATAAATGTCCAAGGATAGTAGACGTGATATGTCTGCCCTGTAATTACAGTGGGGAAAACGCACTATGCCTCTCTTCAAAAGCTAATGAGTCGTTTGTTTCAGCTTGATTAAACTTACATTAGATTGTCTTCAGCCTCCTTTGATATTTAGCCACTAATTTTTCGCGCTTGAAACATAACAGTGCCGTAGTTGAAAACTTGCAAAAGAGTCCTTACATATAAGGTGGCATAGCAGACCGCAAGGATCTGAAACTTCATTGAAGTTGGATCAGTATGCTTTATCGTAAAAAAATCTTATATAAGAGAATGAGGCAAAAATATATTGAGTTTCTATTTCTGATAGATGAAAATATTATTGGGGCGCGTCGTCTTTTCAAAGACCATCAACATATTTATTTAGTAGCGATAGACAAAAATAATATGCAAGACCAACATCGAAAATAATGATTAAAAAAAAAAAAAAGGCTATATCCATTCGTTAGCCGAAATAAAGGTTTAAATATAGCCTGCATGTATTGTAGGCTGCAGTCTCATATTCACCACTTCATTAGGCCAACGGAACATGGTTATCTGCTGTTCTAAAAAAAAAATTATAAATAAAGAGCGTTTTATAAATTACCTCTATGAATTGCACCGTTCTTTTCTTCGCTAACAGCTTGTCTAGAGCATTTAGTTATCAAAGATTTAATTTTGTCTTCCGACAGTAACAATGAGTTGGATCATGTCGCAGATATAGTTTATATTGTGATAAATCATTGGAGGTACATTTCGTATATCTATATGTGTGTGTATGTATATATATATATATATATATATATATATATATATATATATATATATTTTTTTTTTTTTTTACGTCCTTAGTGAAAGTGCAAACGCTTTCTTGTCACATAATCCATGTTATTACCTAGATGTGGTTTTCACGAGCCCAATGATAAAAACGGGAGAAATATTATAATTTTTTTATCAGAGAATTAAAATATGTGGAATGCAAAATATGTTTTAAGGTGGTCTTAAAACGCCATAAGTTAAAGTCAGCCATTCAAAGGAACCAAATCCACTCTTTTTAAAAATCTAAATTCTGAAGACGAGCACGCCATGTTGCCTGGAACTATTTGTACCGCCCAAGATCTCTAGTTTATCTGCCCTTCCTATTATTGTGTTTTTCTAAGGGTCTATAAATTGATTGGGTTTCTCCATTTTTTTCTCAAACATTTCTAATCAGAAACCAGGATATCTTGAAACCATAATTGCGCACTCTTTGCCACAACAGGTATTCCTGCTAAAACTGAGAGAGGAAAACTCGTTAAAAATGATTATCAATGTAGACCTGTTCCTCTCACTCCGGTTTTCGCATACGCCTGATATTAATTTTTTTTTACTTTTTTCAAAGATATTTTATGCTTTTATTGATTGATTCCCACATACCCATTAGTATTAAAAAAAAACCAAACACATAACATTAAATCCTAATTATCTGGAGCAATTTTTGTTTTTAAATACTGGCTTTTCAGGTTTTATCAGTTCTTTGATTGAGTCTACGTGTAGAAACGCCTGATAGTGACACAAACAATCTTTCAATTTAAATTTTTAAGAATTCACTGTCAACCATTACTCTCGGTTGATTATCCGTATTAATATTTGTGAAACTGTCAAACACATGTTACGAGAAAAAAAAAAAAACCCAAAAAACTACAAAGGAATGAAGAAAATGAAACATCAACAGGAACTCTTCTCAGTAACCATTCGAGGTCCTCTCGGTTGGTCTATTACTATTCCGCTACGTCATAAGCCTATTATCATCTAAGAACAGTGTGCGGTCATTTATCTGTGGTTTGATGCTCCAAATCTCAGGGAGGTTATATGGGGGAAACTGACCGTAAACCAGCTCGAAAGGCCACTAATCGGACATAGGCCTGTCTATTTTCTTATGTCCTCATGGGCTTACTGACAATCGACGTCACACAATAGTGGGAGAAATGCGTAAGACATGAAATAACATTGATGTGTGTGTGTGTATTTATGCATGCATAAATGAATGTGTGTATTTATGTTCAAAAGCCCTTTGCAGACATGCAATGTGCATCTAATGATTCGTCAAGTGTATTGAAAAAGGAAATTCGCTTTGATGAAGTTTGTTATACAGAATATAAAATATCTTTATCTTCATTATAGAAGTATCTCAATGGATAATCTTCACACCCTGGCTCATTCACTCATTCCTAATCGTCATTACTCTACAGCCACTGCATGTTTATATAATGTATACAAGACATTTATATGCGTGAATACATGCATATATGAATGCATGTATTTAAATTCAAAAGCCCTTTGCATGCATGTAATATACATGTAATGATCAGTCAAGCTAATTGAAAGAGGTAGATCTTCAAAAATATTACTTACGGATTATTCAACATTTATATGTTGAATAAAGCATAAACAACAGTTATTGACATTAATCTAGCAAAACTTGATTTTCATGCCATATTGCCTAGGTTTACATATCTAGAGGCAACAAGATCCATACAAACCGAGACTATAGAAACAATTATCCGCGTGGAAAAATGATGTTGAAAAAAAATGAAGAGTAAATTTGTGAGCTAAGATATTTTTGTAATATCAATTTAACTATGAAAATGTTGGTGTCGGCAAAATGTATTTATCTGTCAGATATGTAGCGTGAACAGTGCCTATGTTTTCATGCAAAATTATTAAATACAGAAAAGTTAAGAATAAAATATAATGCAATGATATTCAGAGAATCGAAAGCGGTACAGTAATTCAATGCAATGCCAAGAGCATTTTCGACTTGATACCAACAAAACTGAATTGCAAAGCTTTTTATACAGTCTTCAATAGGACAAACTATTCTACATACTAGGCGTGAAAATGTTATCACCGCAAGTGACTTAATGATAATTTTTGGGGGGGCTTCATGTATTTAACAGCCGATGTGCTGGCTTTACCTGGAAGCGAACCAGTACATTTTAAAACGATTTAAAAAAAAGAAAATCTTATCCTATGATATCACATGACATGCCACCCCCAGTATTGCAAACACTGTGTAATTAAGGGCACCATAACTTGCACATTGTTATTATCATTTTCTATCAATGTTTTTGGAATGAGCGGACAAAACTTATAGACCATAGCAATCTAGTTGTCTAGATTATAGCAGTAAAGATATTCACATGCAGCGGAGGAAGAATTATTGTGGCCAAAGTGAGCGCATAAATTGAAGTGCAGTCATAGCATTGATGCAAAGTGAGCATGCATAAAATTTAATTAAAAAAAAAAAAAAGAAAAAAAAGGAGTCTAGGAAGGTAAAGTTGGATCATAGCTAACGCAGAGCATACATCTTTTTGCTCAATTCACACCAATAATTTTCTTAGCAACCTGCCTCTTGGAACTTCACCTTAAATTTAATGAAACAATGTATTCTAGTTTAGGTGCTCCATGTCTTCATCAAAATAGCAACTAATTGCACATTTATCTTTTATCAAACTTATGCATTTAGAGCATTATACGAGATTATAATTCATAGGAAATGACAATAATTCTGGGCCACACAGTTTCAAAATATTTGTCAAACTTCGAAGGAAATATTCGTCTTACTTCACAGTTTACAGCTTTCTCCTATTGATTTATTTTGAGCCTTGAAATATATCATGCAGTTAAATTTTAAAAGAAACGTAAAAGGAATTTTGGTATTTAATTTTGCAGTATAAAACTATAGCTATAGTCCTCAAATTAAGGATAACTAATTTTGCAAAAATCGTATTTACTTAATTAAACAAACTGTAATTATTTCATAAGGGGGAGACTATTATACTCTCGGGTGCGTAAGTTTGATTGTCATGCACGTACGTAAAAAATAAATAGCTTTCGTGCAGTGAGACAGCATTATTTCAAGGCAACCAGACAGATAAAAAGATAGCGATTGAGGAATGTGCATGCATCAGTTTAAAAAAAACAACAAAACACTCTAAAGAAGACTGTTCTAAACGTGAACTTTTGCGCAGAACGACAGGGCAAAACTATCACCAATTAAGGTGAACGTGAGATTTCTCCTGATTGTATGACGTGTGAGATTAGCTTATACTCATGCATAAGACTTTCTTTAATGTTTTTCCGTCACTCATGCACGATGCACTCACCTTATCCAGTTCAAACGAGTTTCTTGAAAGAAAATGTAAAGAAATAAAAAAAAAAATTTGTAGAAGTGGCCAGCAGAGTAGGGATGAAAAACAGTTGTTATTCAAATAAAGTACACGAAGCAGCAACAAGAAGATGAATATTCAATAGGAAATAAATCTCATGGCATATGTAACATTACATGTCATTTAAAAAAGAGAGATCTATTCTCTTGACAAAAATCTTTCTGACAATAGTTTTAAGGACAATATGTAAAGAAAAAAAAAACTTTTCAGCGAAGTAATAATAAAAAAAAACAAAAAAAAAACTATGCCTGAAACAAAACTTTATCGACGCCAAATTAAATTGTCATCCATTCACTTTTTAAAATTAACTAGGAGCTTAAGTGTTACTTTTCACGAACAAAATATGAGAAAAAGAGATCAACTTAGTGGTTAAATGATCAGGTAGCACAATAATACCTACAACAGAGGTCTTTGCCTATCTTTAATTTTGCTCGCAAAAAAACAAAACAAAAACCAAAACCAAAAAACAAACAAACTAGTAACCTGTAACATACAAAATTGTTAAATTCTTACAAAGGTCTGTTTTGTTATGCGAAAGTTTATAGATCTCATATTGCAAAGGAAAGATGTATATGAATAGAGCTCCCTGTTTTTTTTTTTTTCTTACAATTTATTGTTTTCTTTTCAGTTTTAGTCAGTCAGCCTTCAAAGAACTGACCTATTTTTGTGAAAAATTATTGTCATCTGTCATGTTTTTTTAGTTATAACACACCATCAATTGTGATCTTCAAACACGCCATAAGCTTACGTTTAAAAAAAACCTCCTACAAAACAATAAATGCTTAAACAATCAAATAAATGAATAAATAAATAGATACTATATGCATACATACACACACATACATACATACATACATACATACATACATACATACATACATACATACATACATACATACATACATACATACATACATAAAGAATCACATGATAGATGTAAGTCTCATATTTAAAAAAAAAAAAATCTATGTGTGGATCCAAAGTAATACCCAAACCGCAAAAAAGCCCATTTCCGTCTTCCTTCAAAACGATAATGTTTGTAATTATATTGATGCGTGTCTTAGTTCGATTGTATCGTAGACAGGAAAACAAATCTGAGCGGCGACTCCAACTGTGTTTCATTAGAAGGAAAAAAACGAGCCACATGGTCTAAAAAGATGTTGGAGGCTAAATTTGAAGCTGACAAGATAGAAAACCGCATGGCTGCTCTGAGACAAAGCGATTTAACGCGATTTTAACGCAAAATCATTGCGTAAATTTAAAGAGTTTGCCAAGTAAATTCTCGTAACTTCAAGAAATGATCATGCAAACTATCCTTACAAACGACATCAGAACTTGGGCGAACGAAAAAGCTTTAAAAATCAAGCGCATTGCCAAAATATTCAAACTTTAATATAAAAAGGAAGCCCGAGAAATTTTTTGAATTTATTAACTACTGAGAGCCTGCCAGCTATAAGAAGCGAGGCCAAACCAAAACAAAATAAGGTCTTTCGTAAAATTTTGCCAAAATTTTGGTATCCTTGTTAAAAAAAACCAACAACACAAAAAAAAAAAAACAAACCAGAAACCACTCATTCTCTTGCAAAGAACGAACATGAAAGAGATTCTTCTTCATTGATGTACTTTGATCGACACACTCATACACACACACACACACACACACACACACACAATGTCCATGATTTAAAAAAAAACTGCAAATATCTTGACAAGTCTTTTTCAGATTTGAGAACGCAATGATCTAAATCAGAATAAATGGATAGAATGTCGATAACAATATTCTGTACACATTAACCCCCCCCCCCTCCTCCCAAATCCCAAATCCCCCTT
>BLXT01005746.1:1979133-1994427 GCA_019648995.1 Plakobranchus ocellatus
AAACCCTCTAGCATCTACTTATACTATAGATCAGCTGATGCGAAGCCCAGATTTTACAAATTTCTATATAAGAAATATAAAAAAAAAACACTTTATCTTAAAATGAACTTTAAGGTAATCAAAAACTTACCGTTAACACCTAATCCCCTCGCCTCAACTTCACCCAGACTCTGCGACATGATGATCACAGGCTGCCAGTCACCATTAACGAAGATTGAACTTAATAAATACCTTGATTCTTAATGCAATTCTTTATTTGTTTTAACAATAATTTCAATGAAAAACAGCAACAAATAATTTCAAACATATTATCGATCTGGTGAGCCTGCCCTACCACCTTAGCCTAATGAACTCTGTCTGCTATTTTCGCTTGCGGAAGCAAAGCTGACAGCTTGTTTGGACCGCCATTTTGGCGTCTTCGTATCTATGGCGGGACCATAAATTGTTAAAAAACAATTCTGCCAAGATATCTTCGAATTTTTGAAATATATATTTGACGAGCTGAGTTTTAAAGTATGATTATTATGTAACAAAATGTAAATAGTTTTCTTCATTCATTTAAAAAGCGCGTAGTTTCACGTAGTACAATTTCAACGAAGACTCCCTCTTATAATCAAGTGTTAAAATGGCGGAGTAAGTATGAAGCCCGCACTAGGTCTATAATCTAGTAATTTGGATTGAGTTCCCTAATATAGTTGATTCAGATTCGAAAGTTAAGGGATGTAAGAACAAACGAAAAATAAATCTATATTTATTCTAGTTTATATATGAAATATTTTCCATCAACTACTACAAGATCTAGATCTAGTGCTACTCTTGATCTAGATCTATAGGCTAGGCCTAGCTTTAGATAACTAGATCTAAAATTTAGATCTAGATGTAGATCTACACCTTGATTAATAATATCATGCCAAACTTGGGATCTTGGTTTGACAAGCCCAAAACTTCTACTTGACCCCTCAGCAGTCACCGATGAAATGAAGAGGTTGCGGACATATTTTGTGGAACGGAAGCCTTGTGGAAATAATGTATGAAAGGAGAACTATTTACATTATAACTTGGCTTCTGACCTCTTCATTTTGTCATAGCTTATGATGGTAAATCATGATCTGAATGCCAATGGTCCTGTCTGTAGAATATTCTCCAAACTCTAGATTTATATAAGCCCAAAGAGATCTAGACTCTAGGATGTAGCCTAGGCCTAATTCTCAAGTAGCCAATATAGATCTATATCCCCATATGTAAAAGCTCCATTGATACCCTGAATCAAATCTGTCTGGAATCCAGTCTCAAGGCCTACAAAGAATCAGATCCTAGAACAGGATAGGCTTAGATTCTTGATATAGAGTATAAAACACTTCATTGAACTTCCATGATTTGAAGATTAGGGGTTGTGAGAGTGTGTTCTCCCTCTCTGATTGATGTTGCAAATAGATACCTGAATATTTGCCAGAAATTGCTGGGATTCTGACAATTTTACCAACCAGACGTTAAATGAGTAACTGTCCTCTTCAACGCATAAAAAAGGTATTTTGAGGCCATGAGAGGCAATGTCAGACATGCCAACATTACGCTTTGGGCGTAATTTATTACGCAGACAGGGACAAAATTACGCCTTACGCTCAGCACTAAGAAAAGTACGCTGAGTGGGGCTAGGCCTGACGAATTTCCTGAATTTTTCTTTCATTTCCTGCGATTTTCTTTCTCTTTACAATTTATACAAAAAACGCAGTATTGATCAAAAGCTCATCGCCATATTTTTTGTGAATAGTTGTATTTGTCAAGTAGGCCTGCGTAGTTTTTATAGCCTTGAATCAGTTCAGAGGTCTGACAAGTGTACCCCAATTAAATAAAGCGTCTGTCCTGAAATATCATGAAAACCGCTTTGTGACGTCTCTTTTTTTTTCTTTTAACGGATCTTTGGTACCAGTGAGAATCAACAATGGGTGTTGCATCATGTTAATCCAATAGTCAATAAAATTTTTAAAATGTCTTTTGCTTTATTCCCTAAATTTCTTGCCACACTTATTCACTGCCCCCACAGCTTTAACTCTAATGCCCTATCCTAGCCCAATGTTTGAAAAAATATCAAAAACTGCCTTTTATTCTGGCTCTGAACAGAGTATAAGTATTAAAAAATACATACAGTGTAATTACATCTTCCAATGATAGGCAAACAAGTAAGCTATGGTTGTATCTGTATTTGCGCATCCAGTACAAGACTAGTGAAGTAAGCCATGTCGGCAAAAGAAAAAAAAAATCGGAGGTTGTTCTCCAACTCTCTAGTCAGTCTTTGATCTGTTATCAAAGAAACTGGGGGTGTCAACTATGCATGCTTTTTAGGATTAAACAATTAAATTATGGTGGTACAAAACTGTACATAATACTAGTTGAGATGCCTGGCTCGGCTTTTAAAAATCTTTTTTATAGGTTTATATACTGTTATATTAAACATTGCATTAAAGTCTATCAACCTAGCTATCCTCTCTTTCCCTCTCTCTCTCTCCCATTCATTTTTATTGTGTTTATGAAACGGAACTTTCCTTCTCTTTTAAATATTACTTGTGGGCGTCAATATGAATGTCTCTTTTCATTAACTTTTCCTTGATATTTTCTTATGCCAGTTGCTCTGTCTCTTTCTTTCTCTCTCTTCCTCTCTCTTTCTGTCTCTCTGTCTGACTGCCTTTCTCTCTCTTTTTTTTCTTTCTCCCTCTCTCTCTGCCTCCCCCTCCCCCCTGCCAGAATTACTTCCACTGTCTGTCTCTCTTTTTCTCTCTCTCTGTCTGCCTGACTGTCTCTCTCTCTCTCTCTCTCTATGTCTGACTGCTTTTATCTCTCTCTCTCTCACTCTCGGTCTTTCTCTCATTGTCTGTCAGTCTGTCTCACTGCCCTCTCTCTCTATCTCTCTCCCTATCTCCCTCTATGTGTGACTCTCTCTTTTGCTCCCTGTCTCTCTGACTCTCCCTCTTGTTCTCTCTCTATGCATGACTGCCGCTCTTTCTTTCTCTCCCTCTGTTGCTCCCTTGGTGAGTGTATCTCTCTCTGTTGTTCTCTCCCTCTCTCACCCTCTTCTCTTTCTAGACAAGATCAAGATGCATATCAGACTCCAATTTTTTTTATGTACATTGTATTATCAGCATTTGATAGTGGTCTTAGATCTAACTTAGTGGACTTGGATCTAGTGCAAGGCCTGTTCAGACGTGAACACATTGAACGTTGTAAATGATTTTTACTGCATCTGAACATTTTACAAATTTTCAACACTCTTTTCTATTAGAAAAAACAAACAAACACAACAGTAATACAGTAATAGAATCTAATCAATGGAAAGTGCAAAAGGAGAAACAATCCATGTTGAAATACCAGGATCATTCTATATTTGAAATAGGTTATCCTCAATTTTTATTGAAAATGATTTTTCCGTTTTCTTCAGTTTTTAACTAGTGAATTTAGGTTGTGTGCTTGTGGATAGGGTTATTGCTCTGCAAATAAAAGTATGAGGTCAGTTTAGCTAGGGCCGGTCTTCATAGAATTGGTTACAACAAGCTACTTAAGAACAATTTAATTATATGCTGTAAATTATTTTCATGTGGTAACAACATTTATTTTAATTAGTGTTAAAAATAGCTAGTTGACTGATTATTTAATGCACTGCCTGCAAAATATTATGGATTTCTTCTTTACTGATATAAAGGAACGTTGAACAATAACAAAAATTATATATATCTGGTTTTGATCATTACAAGGGCTGTATTAGACCCGCCCCCCCATGCCAAAGTCCATGAATTACCCCCAAGCTAGTCCAAAATGCTCTGAATAGGCTTATGGATTACTCTCGGGTACAGTTTATGCTTGGCAGGTCTGCAATGTTTTGCCTTTTAAAACAGGCATGTTCCACAAACAGGTCTGAAATAGCAGATGCTATTTTCTACGTCAATTACAGGTATGCAAATAAATGAAGAGAAAAGCTATCATAAAATTGTATCAGGCTTGGAATATTGGAATGCAGTAAAGTCAACATAAAAGTTGTAGTAGAGATGTTTGAAAAACATACAGGTATGCCTTGAACCATTTCTACTGATGGTTCACAAATATCCCAATAACCTGACTGTGGCATAAATTTTCATGACATGTATGCAATTGAAAAGAAACTAGACCTGCATCTAAATAATCTGGGATATTTAGGGATATTAATTGAAGATCTAAGAATGCATTGAAAGTTGAAATGATACAAGAAGCCAATAGGCTAATCTGAGTGAAAGTGAAAGTTTTACATGCTGCTTTTTTTTTGACAAAACCATCTCAACAGAATATTGAGGCTTCCTCATTTTTCCAAAAAATTTGTTATAGATCCAAAGACAATTGGTACATTTATTTTTGTGGGAAAAAGGTTACAAAAAATGAATTTAATTTGAAGTAAAGATAAAATTTATTTTGCTTACAGTTTTGCCTGGAAAAGGAAAAATATTTTTTTCAGAGTTTTCTAAAACTAAAAGACTATTTGACTTATATAATGATTCATAACCAAAAATTTAGTATTAAACCTTTTTTAGTGTGTATACAACTCAATGTATGCAAAAATAAATGCACACAAAGTAAAGTGATATTTATCTTACAAGCATTACCTGTACTGCTAGACAGTTATCTATAGTATGATTAGATGTTAGATGGGAACCAATACTTATAGGTAAACTTACTTTCACACCTGTCAACTTCAACGATCAACAAAATGAAGAGGTCACTGGCCAAATTGTAAGATGTAAATGGAGCCACAGAAATGACCTATAAATTAGTTCAAAACCTACAAGAAAAACATCAAGACATAAAAAAAATGTGAGACAGGTGTTAAAGGAAACAAGTACTTACTTATCATGGTGTGTTGTATTCTAGGCAGTGATATATCAAGGTGCTTTAGTCCATGAAAACTTATCCAAGGTGAAAATAAAAAGAAGTCAATGGCAAAAGATATGTTTTGTCACAATTATAAAGAATGAAACCTTTTTAATTTATCTAGTTACTTCTACTGAAGTAAAACAGTGTGCTTTGCAACAAACATAGTGATTTTCTTTCTTCATTTTATTAAGTACATATTACATGATAAAATCATCAGAAGTGGGATACTTGGATGAATGACTCTCTCTTTACTGAACTCAAGGTCAAATGAAAGTGTTGGATCAAAGGCTACTGTTGGTTTCAGATTATGGGAATGAATCCTGGACTTTTAACCAGATCTAGTTAAGTGATCAGTAAATTGAGTCACTTACCTCTGAAGAGCAGTCTGGGTGCGATGCAAGTGGCATATCAAACAATATAAAACCATTGATATGGCATGCAACTGCATATATATGTGACCTTTGAAAATTGGAAACTGGATGCACATGACATATAATGTATGCTAATTGTGACCCAAGATATCAAAGTTAAATTAAAAAAAAAAAAAGGCTTTTAAAACTTAAGAGAGATAAAAAACAAGTAGTTTGTAAATCTTTTTTTCTTTCATCAAA
The DNA here is from genome assembly GCA_019648995.1 of Plakobranchus ocellatus. Taxonomy (NCBI): domain Eukaryota; kingdom Metazoa; phylum Mollusca; class Gastropoda; family Plakobranchidae; genus Plakobranchus; species Plakobranchus ocellatus. The sequence continues at coordinate 1,984,638 of BLXT01005746.1, forward strand.
TTGTTATGATGCTTCATCCAACTCATATATTCATGAAAACTGTTCGCACGACATAAGATCTTGATCTTGTGTGACAAAGCAAAAAGAGAGTATTTTGAAACAAAATAGCATCAAACATTGATTTAAATCAGTAAAACATATTTGCTTGTATAACTTAAACTGAAAGTACTCAAAGGGCCGTTTGGGTACATCATACACATGCGGAACATTTCATGATATGTTTGAATAAGATTTGTTTTTGATTTGTTGTCTAACTGATTCTTCCTTATGCTATGATCTAATCTTCCCCAGTTTGCAAGAACGTAAGCTAAAGGATGCTCAGATGAGAGCCACAATCAACCAAAAATTGGTTGAAACTGGGGAGAGAGAAAGGTAATTTTTGCAATAAGGAAGTTTACAATATATCGGTATAATTAAACTTAAACAAAACAAAAAGCAAAAAAAAAAATATTAAAAGTTTTTTTCTTAAAATTATAGTACACTTTTCTGAATAAATTTTTGATTTAATTGCAAGTTTTATATGCATTGTAAAATTAAAGTAACATTATTATGTTAATGAAAACTGTATCAAAGTGTTGTTGAACAAACCAAAACATTGCTGAAGGGCACAATACGGAGGTAAATGATAATGCTGAGAATCCAGGGGTTTTGGAGATGGTGTTAATGTGTGACATTTTGTTTTAAAAATAGGTCTTACCTAAAGCCATATCACATGCTTACAGGGACAGATGTGTAGTCAGAGACTAAAAGCATTTAAACCTTTTTTTAAATTTTTATAAGAACTCAGTGTATGACTGCAGTGGAAATAAGCACTTTTTAAAAATTGTGAGTTGAAATTACCTTGAATTATGGGAATAAACTTTGAAAGTAAAAATGTGAAATTAAGGGACTATAAATTATGATTGTAAATGTCTTGAGATCAATTTGAAAGAGTCATGTTGCAAATGAAACTTAAATGGATATGGTATTTACTGTATTAATTTTTCTTTCACATGTGTATCAGTCCCATAATATAATTTGTAAAGCCCAATTATCTACATGATTAACTCAAATAAAAACTCTCAAGTCAAAAGTTTCAAATTAATTGATTTCTCTGTATGCAGAAGTTTCTACAGAAATGCTTGGACTTCTTTTTGTAAAGCAATACTATGTAGTTTTAATGCTTAATGTTCAAATTTGGAGTTTTGATTCATATTCAGTCATGCTGACCAACTATCCAGTCTCTTTTGAGAGCCTAAAATGCAAATGCGTATGTCTTAATGCAGAATCAACATATCTCTTTCCAGTTTTCATGCTATTGCTAATGTCTATCTCACAAAAAGGAGTTTCAAGCAATGTTAATAGTTTGTCATGGTCAAATGTTGCCTAATGATTCATTTGAACCGAAGGCAAGAGGCACAATTTTCTTCATTCTCTTTTAAAGTCTTTAACTGAGTCACAATTATGCTGTAATTTTTATCCTTTATATGATTGTCATTTTTCAAAGTAAGTGTGAGTCATAATTTCTCCTTTTTGTTCAGGTTGAAAGAGCTTTTGAGGGCAAGACTTATTGAATGTGGATGGAGAGATCAGCTCAAGGCATATTGTAAAGGTGTGTTTTATATGAAACGTTGAATAACGCACTGCTCTTACCTGAACTTTAAATGCGATGTTCTCATTTTGTCATATGTTTGTGTTTTGTGCCTTTAAACTGATAACTCAGGCTAGAATGAAGATATTTTAAAAATTTAAAGACCAAAATGATCAGTAACATCTCAGTTACAAACAACATGGTAAAAAGCCTCAAAATTTAAAATTTTGTCATCTCAGCGGGTTTCTCAGACTGCCTCATATTTGTTGCCTGTAAGTCTGAAAATAGTTTTGGCATGATGCATCTTCTTATTTGTAAAATTAATAAGTAAACAGTACCAAGTTGTTGTTGCTAGGACTGAAAACAGTTTCAGGAAGTACATACTACCCTATTACTCTCCATTTAGTTATTGCCTCTGTATTGAAAACACCTCCACTCTAAGGCTTTGAGTATCACAGCCCTCATAAGGGATTTTTTTGCATTTTTTACTACGCTCACTTATGCTCCGCAGTTACTACTAATTCCAATTTAATGTTTTTGCTTGTGCCTATCAATTTGAAGAATGTAATTTTCTATCTGTACAGAGATAGTGCAGCAGAAGGGTCTTGAGCATATAACTGTGGATGATCTGGTCAGTGAAATCACCCCAAGAGGAAGATGTGAGTACACACACACTCAAGATAAAACGGTTGTTAAAGTCATCTAGGCAATTATAATCTGTTTCCCCTCCTTGTTTTAAATCCAGGTTGTGAATGGATCATCGGATCTTTGACAGTAGAAAATTCATCTTTTCCATAGACTTTTATCTGACTTACTAATCAGCCAAGGCAGGTCACTTCAGTCTTGCTCTATATTTTACATGCCTTTCCAATCAACCCTACGTTTTCTGTTTTTATAAATTTTTTTTTATGAAGGAGTACAACGGCATTTCTTGTCTTTTGCCTTTAGGCCAATGTGCTCATACTTGACTTATGAAAGCAATATATTTTAGTTACTGTTAAATGAATTGGTTGCTATTTCAAGCTGTTGACGGTTTGCCTTGCTTTGTTTTCCTCTAAATGAAGTTGTTTTGTAGAACTTTTCTGCAGGACACAGTAGGCGCTTGTGACTGAATTACCTTGAGCATTTTTAATGCCTCTTAATTTGATGAAAATTTGTATGCAAGCCATAGAAAAAAAATTGACTTTTTTTTTGTAAAGCAACTGTCAACATAGCTATTTCAAATACATTTTTATCTATGCATTGAATGTTAGTGGAGGATAATTTGGCAAACAGATGCAGAAAGGCTGAAAGGAAAAACAAATGTCCCTTTTTGTAGCTTGGATGTTGCGTCGTTGTTCCTGCAATTCTCATTCAAAGCCTCTAATCCATTGGGAACACTGTGTCCTGGCTTCTAACATTCTGAGATTTCCCTTTGACTTAGCATCGCTGTACAGGCTTTGAATACCTTTGATGCTGAGGGCTGTGGTCTTTGGGTTTGTAGATTCTGGAAATTTCTTCATGTGCCTCGCACTACTTTCAATACTGATTCATTGAACTTTTTTCCTTCCATGATATCCAAATTAATCTTCTAATTAACCACATCTCTATTGCTTCCAGTTTTCTCTCTGTTTGTGTATTAATTGTTCAACACTTCCATGTAATAGTACAGGCCATACATATCTTTTCATTACCCTTACTTTTGTGTCCATACTTATGTTATTGTTAGTCAGTATTGGTTTCATTTTTTGAAGTTCATCTTTGGCCATAGATTTTATTTATTTCACCTTTGCATCTACTATCTGATGTTATCGAGTAGCCAAGATATTTGAATTTTGTAACTTGTTTGATTTTTTTCTGCTGTGCTAATAAGATTGCATTTGGGATTTGAGGATTTCTGAATGGTGACCATGCATTTTTTTACATTCAAAGATAGACCTATTCTTGCGCTCTCTAAAACTAATGTATCTAAAAGTTTTTGAAGTTGTTCACAGATTCAGCTATTAAATCTGTGTCACTTGAAATTATTAAGATTTTTATTTATTTACTTTTAAGCCAGAAATATCCCCTAGATTCCTCAAGATTATCTCACTAGTTGGCAAAATGATCAGAATACATTACAAGATATCCGTGCGCCTCTCTTAAATCTTTGCAGATGCAGTTTTATCCCAGTGTAGATTTCTAATTACTCTCATATATTTATATATTTATCATCAATGGCTTATTTTTCTACCTCTCCTTGTTTACATTATCAAAGGCCTTAGAATAATCAGTGAAGCAGAGATGGAGGTATTTTTTATTTTTTTTCTTTACACATTCCATTTTATGAGCATTGTAAAGGTGAAAATACTGAAGTCAAATTTGAAGGTACTGTAATTTATATTGCTGACATTTTCCTCCTCAGCTTTAGTTCCTGATGAAGTGAAGAAAGAGCTGCTGCAGAGAATACGCACATTTCTTGCACAACAGTCCAATATGTGAAGGCAGCAATTATTGTTGAATGTGGTACTGACCAAATGGTGTTATGTCTTTATTGTATTTATTTTATACACTTGTACATAAATGTATTAAGTAAGCCAGCAGCCCACCTACAAAACAATTGACAGCACCATATTTATTGATTGTGAAAATACAAATTTTTTTTTTTTAAAAGAATGTGCTTATTTACATTGTGAATGTTTGAGTGCTCTCTATCTTCTTATTCCTATTAAGTTTGCCAAATCTTGTTGTATTGAAAGACACAAAGCAAGGATTTAAGTACAAGGACATATGAGACAAGTTTTAATGTTTTTGTTGGTCTTGTTAACAGCTTAACCGCTTCATGTCTTCCTAGGTTGTTGATATGGCACAAAAAAAAATAATGAGACAGTGTCAAGTCAAAAGATACTTTGGTTCACTATAAATATTGTGGTTAACTAATACAAATGAAGCTGGTCGTCACAACCACATTTTTACTTTATCCTTGTAAAAGTTTCCTACACAGCTGTAAACAGTTTTATTGTAAAAGAAAAGGAAAGCACCCATATTTTCATCAGCTCAAAACTTATAATTCACTTTTGTAGTATTTTCATTTTTGCAAGCTTGAAAGATGTTAAAAGGCACACCTGTTACATCAGTTTGCTTTTGAGCAACGGTAATACTTAAATCTTTTTTACCTCGTAGGAAGCCTATGCCTTTATTACAATTGAGTCCTTGTCTAATGCTACTGAAAAGAATGAACCCTTCTAGAAAGATGTTCTAATAAAAGTTGCTCAATTTTTTTTGGAAGTTGAAGGGAATAGACAGATTCTTTCAAGTGAATGTAAGTTTGTAAGCGTGATGACAGCAAATAATGAGTGTTGCATGAATTAAATGTGGGACTGATTGTTAATTTTGGGTTCACAAAGTAGGATATATACTTTTTTAAAACATCTTATCTGTTAGGAATTTGTGCATATTAATAAATAATTATTGACCTGAATATGCATAATTTCTGCAGCAAATGAACTTTGTATTAAGCAACTTTGATTATATTTTGTAAATGTATCATTATTGATGTTGATTGTGCTATTTATAGTTATATATTGCTCATTATGTTAAAAAAAAAACCCAACAAATGTGAAATTACAGAGGTCTTATGCCTATTCAGTATAAATCAAGCATGTATTGTATGACCAAACCCAAACTGCTGAATAAAATTGACATTTCACGTGGAACTTAAACTTTTGTTATAGGTCTAAATTTGTGTAAGCTGAGGAGTAAACATGCCACTGAGACCCAACATTATGATGGATGCTTTGTGGGCAATCAATCACGGTAAGGCTCAAGTAACAACGCATATATACCACCTTTCTCTGTTCTCTGTAGCAAAGCAACCTGCCTTAGCTCTAACACTTACATGCAATGTGACATAGATACACTCTACTACAGGCAGCAAAGAGAGATGGTAAAATTATTGTATACGATACATATATGCCACCAGTTATTGCATTAGTTGGTCATTGTATGGTTTTAGCATTGAAATACAAACAAAACCAAAACAACTGCTGTTATAACCAAAAAAATTAATGAATGCATTAAGTGAAAAATGTTTTTTCCTCACTATCTCTATGTTTAAATATTTTTCTCTATCTTTTGGGGAATTTTCCACAAATGACTCAAAAACAGTTGCTGTTATAAGAGAAAAAAATTGATTCATTGCAATAAGTCAAAAACTTTTTTTTATTCAATATCTCCCTGATTAAATATTTTTCTCTATCTTTTGGGCTCATCTTGTATCGGTTAGTCACATTCCTTTCCCATGTATTATGTCTTGAAACCAATTCAATTAAGTTACAACAAAAAAAAAAATAAAAAAAATATTTTGCATTTTGAACACTTCAATCCATTTCTACAACTTGAAACTCTTATTTTGGGTATTTTTTCTTTTTCATAGTGAAAACTGGACAGGGAAAAGGAATTTAAAACAAAATAGAACCGTTTTAAGTGTTTTGAATTCAGCAGGCTATGTCAAAGTAAGGAAAATGTCTCTTTCTCAAAATTTGGGTCTGGTTTTGGCATTCCTTTTTTTATTTTTTGTTACTTTTTTCCTTCATGTTACTTGTCTTTAATTTTCTGGCTATTTTTTTTTTTTCATTCATTGCTCTTGTGTAGACTAGCTGTCCTTTGGGATACCTCTGAAGTTCTAACAAACAGCTTTCTCCATTCTTCCCTGTTTCCTGCTGTTAATCTATCTTTTGTTTTGCCTGCCTCTTCTCCCTCTTCATTAGACAGTGCCCTACAAGATCATCTTTGACAGGCCTGAGCATTGTATGACATGGCCTTATTATTCCAGGCTGTCTATTAGTACTGTAGGAAAAAAATCTTTGAGACTATAACTGAGTCAATTGTCAAACATTTTTTTATGAGGATATAAAGCAAAATGTTTGAATAGTTTTTAAAACAAAAACAAAAAAAACCAACTTTTGGCGATTGCATAAAAAGCTAAATTTTGGATTGCGCAAAAATTGCACTTTTTGACATCGTTTTGTTGGGTAAATGCAAACAATTACTCAGCAATATTTAATCTCAAATAATCGTGGAATATGGTTAAATTTTTTCCACCTATAAGTGGCTATTTTGAAGCCTTTTACATTGGGTATAAAAAAAAAGTTCCCTGCCTTAATCATTTTGGAAACAACTTTATCAAAACAGAAGTTGAAAATTTGTATAGTTCTCTACCCACTGATTTTACAAGTTTGAATTTTTTTTACCCAATTAGTACATGTAATATAAAAGAAAAATGAAATAATTTTGAATAGCAATAATAGATCTGCATTTGCTACTATTTTTAATGTTTTATGTCAATGTCTAAAAGCATTTGTAGAGAATCTGATAGAGTTTTATGCTTGATATCTATACTCGTAAAAGTTTGCCATCAACCACAAATTATGTGCATTAATCCCCCCACCTCTTTTACCCATAGGATTTTGTTAAAATTAACCTTACTGAAAATCAACAGAATTATCTGGTCCTAATTATTTTGATAAAATTTATATTCAAAATAAGAGGCAAACAGGACCACATGATAAGTTTATGTTTGAATGAGAAGATTTTTGTCAGATTTTATCTCATTAAAAAAAAAAAATTAACTATGATTCCGACAGATACATGTATAATATATAATATTACAACAATTTCCGAAAAAAAGGTTGGCAAAACAATTTTCAAACAAAGAAATAAGAAGTCAAAATATTCATATTTTATTTAGATACATAGGCAGTGGGCATAGTTATCTAAAATGGTAATATCCAAATATGTAAAGGCAAACAATTTATGCATATTTTTTCTTCTCTTGCTTAAACTGTTGTAGCGCAAAGAAGCTCTTCATCCCGTATTCATTTAAAAAGTAAAATGCTAAAGAAAAGTGAAGGCATTGTGAAAGTTAGCTTTGATTTCACTAACTTATTCAGGATGGAAGAGTAAGCCATGAATGTTAAGCTTCAATACTTTTTCAGATTACTTATCTATGTCCATTACGGGTAATGCAATCACAAGCCTTTCTATTTCAACTACTTTTCCATGTCCCTTATGGATAATGCAATCAAAAGCATCCAAAATAATTTAAGTTGGAAGAGCTCACTACAAATCAGCACTTATTTTTCGTCACATACTGTTGAATTACTGGCTGCTCTTTTTTTTATTTGCTTATTCCTCTGGTGTATCATCCGTTGAAAAATGAGTAGTTGAATGTTTATAACCACAGATTTATGTGAGTTGCCCTAATAGGAGAGCTGCCTTTAATATGAATGTAAATGTAAAGCACATAAGAATGAAATGTTAAGTGTTTAATGTAGGATGGTTTTGGAAACCAAAAAGAATGACAACATGCTGCCTTTTTTACCGCACAAAATATCACCTTAACAGGGAAAGCAATTTGTAATACATGTAGTAGTTTATGAATCTATATATGTGTTATGATATATTACATTAAAATCAAAGCAAAGCAAGATATATATATATATATATATATATATATGAGCTTACAAGGCATCCACAAAAAGATAAAAACTAATTGGCTGAAATTTAGTTAGGTGTCAGTAGCGCACATTGGTTATGTAAATATACAATTTTATGGCAAATAACTTTATAGGGCTGGCAAAGAAAATGATGATGAAAATAAGAAAGATAAATAAACAGTCGAAATAATAACTGTAAAAAAAAAGGACAATATTATTAACTAGGCACATAAAACTTGCAAGGGCAAATAAAGAAAAAAATGCCATAAAAAAAAGCGGAAACTAATTTATGTAAAACAATTCACTTTCTTAGCCTTATGAAGATAATTTGCATGTGTTGACAATAAAATGGCTATATACACCATATATCTATATAGAATGTGAGAAACACAAAGTATAAAACATTAAAAAATAAAAAAAGAAATTGAGCACTCATTATTACAGTTTACCGTAGCCAATTGAAGTGTAGTGTTGCTAGTATTACATGTGAACAGATAAAGCATTCATTTGGCTATGGCATTGTTATAGCTAGATCAAGTGAATATGGCAAGAATACATAAAAAGAGAACAAAAGAACTTGGCACAGTATAATTCCTCAATATTAAAACCGTTGAGCACTTTATATCTATAAAGATTGGTTCATAATAATTATTTTTTGAAACATTTCAGTTAAAAAAAAAAAAAGCAAAGAACAAAGCAAAAACAAAAAACAAACAAACAAGAAAACCCCCCACCTTTTCTAATTGTAGAGGACATCACAGCTGACAAACTAACAAAAAAAAAAAAAAAATTGAGCGACATAAAATTGGAAAATGGCTGTATGCATTTTTTCTTGACCAGCAAACCTCAAGCACAATGGAAAGCAATCTCCAGCAGAAATGAAAAGAAAAATAATAAGCCAAAGTACTTTTTTTTCTATCTGCCAAGAAGTGTAGCAATAGATTATTGTACAATACATGCATGTAGGCTTATCCACGGCATGAGCATGATGACGGCTCTTAGAGAGGCCTATAATATATCTAGTAGTGTCCATGGATCTAGCATGTCAAGGTTCATGAGACACAGTTTGTCACAAAATGTCCAATGCTTATTTAACAGACAAACATGATCAACTTTTTAAAACAATACTTAATACTAGTTCAATCAAAACCCAATAAAAACCATGAGTAGACATTTTGCAACAGTACAATTGCTTATTTAGTTAATAAAAATTATACCTTCACTGTACATTGTGTAAAAGACCTTAGATTAAAAAAAAACCATGAAACACTTTCTCTATCAAGAAACCCAAATTGGCACCTTATAAATAAGCATGAGGTTTCTTGTCTTTATGAATGAGAAAACAAGCGAAGACAAAAATGCCTTCCCATTGTCAAATTATCCTCTTCTTAGGAGTCCATAAGTAAAAAACAAATGCGAAAGAAGCGAAAACGAAAAAAAAATCACACAATTACTAGAAAGACCCGGACAAAGGAAGCTTATAGTTCTTAAAATTACAAGTTAATATCATTGTTGTTATGCATTCTGTAGTGTAAAATAACTGATGAAGCATACAGGCTAAACTTTTTAATGTGATACACCTTTTGTATTGTTCTGTTGATTTTATGTTGCAATTAGTTTAAGTTGGGGGTTGCTCTTTTTATTTTTATTTTACCTAAAATTAATATTAGCTTCAATCAAATAGCAGCCTTAACATTACCAACAGTTAACTTCAGAGACTCAGTCTAGTGAAAAAATGGAATTGGCTCAACCACAGTGACACAAT
>BLXT01005762.1:30807-41998 GCA_019648995.1 Plakobranchus ocellatus
CAACAACAACAACAATAATGACTACGACAACGACAACGACAACGACAACAACAACAAAAACAACAACAACAACAAAAACAAAAACAACAGCAACAATAACAACAAAACTAAAGCCCAATTACGAAGAAAGACACTTCTGTTTTAGACATAATTTACTTTGCAAATGACAAGGACAAAGGCTCTTGAAATTCAAACCAACAATTTTATATTGCGTTACACGTTTGTATTAGCTAAAGAAAATAATATTGCATATACAAATTGCAAGCCTGAACAAAGCCAGTTTTATATGACTTGTAAATGTTATGAATTATGAAAGATACATGAAAGCCTTCCTAGCTTCAACTGAATTGAAAAAGTTCGTGTTCTTTCCAGTCTTGCTTTTTATTTTGTTTGTGTAAAATATTGCTTGGTGTAAAATCACAATATAAAATTAAAACTTAAATTACTAGCAGCTTGCTATGAGCGCTATCTACCAAAACATTGTACATCAGCTCCTGGTAAGACCGCGATACAAAAATAAGACTAACTAACAGATGACCATGGGTGTTAACCTTTGGGTATGATTGTTGCAAACTGGAAATATCTCAAGTGATTTGCAACTGATAACAATTATTTCGGAAGACTATCGCTCGCGCCTTAGTGAGGAGGGCCATCTATATAGTAATGGTGATCATGGCTGCTCATCATAACTAAAAGGAGTCGAACTTTTTAATGCAGCCTTATCAACGTTTGTCTCTTAATTATTCTCTCTTTTTCCTCAAAGAATAATAATAATAATAAAAAAAAGGATTAGTTTGAGATTTATTATAGTAGGATATTCTTACAGATAAACATGTACCTCATCAAACAAAATTATTGGCCGAAATATTGATCCTAGAGCGACAATTCAGATAGGTTACGAGGAAGAAAATATTATATGGTCTGGTTTTCTAAATTCGAAAAAAAAGCACTAGCAAAAAAAGCAAAAAAAAAAAAAAAAAAAAAAACCCACAAAAAACCTTAAATACTTTGCCTTTAAATCTCTATCGTGTGAATGCAAGTTTCAAATAGCATGCAACTAAAGAAAAAGGCCATTTCAAAACCAAAGAGCTCAACCTGAAACTTCTTATTCAGAATCCACACTAAAATAAACAAAAATAAGCAATTCATTTCTAAACTAACTAAGTCAATTATTTTTAAAATGATCATTTCAGCATACCACGAAAGCATAAATTGCATATTTGAACTTTTGACATGCATCAAAATGTTCACTGTAAGAACTTATCACACCCTCCCTGAACTTCGCCACGGAAAAAAAAAAAACAAAAAACAACGCATCAACAGAAACATACTAACAATACATGGAAGAAAAAAAAACTACAATAAAGATTTAAATAGACAAGACAAAGTGCATCGCAATAAATTCGTAAACCTGCATGGAGAAACGTATCAAGACTGGTGTATTTAGCAATTTGAGTGCACCGTACTTAATAGCTCACATTCATTCTGAAAATAATCCATGTGACATATTGCATGATTCATAAGAATAAATATGGCAAAGCAATTTCAAACAATGTAATACTAATCTCTAAAGTAATATTTGATAGTGGTTATTAATTTTCCTGTTTTCTAATCACGGGTTTTGACTTACAAATGGAGTTGGAGGATACTTCCGATTAAAAAAAACCGGCCCAAAGCATTGAAATAGAGGAAACAATGGAAATAATTATAATTGTATACCATTTCACGCGTAACATTCATTTTTTCCCTAAATACTGTTCATTTTTTATATTTTTAAATATAAATGTCATCTCAAAATCAAAATATCACTAGTCTTCAAATGATAAATAAAACATTTTGTCGTTGTAAACGAAACATGCGTACACAAGGGCAATACACTGAAAATGATCGAAGCCGTTTGATCAGTAATAGATGACGTGATAATCTAAACTCATTTCGGAAATATAACAAATGATAGCAGAAACAGTTTGTAAAAAAATAAGACATCCAAGTTCGTCTTTCTACCGTAACTCCCCAATGGCATAGATTCAAAGATAGATGATATATGGTCTTTGAGAGTTACGTAGACGATCTCGTACTCATCCATCACTATCTTTACTCTATATTTTATTGCATTTTTTTTCACAATTTATCTTAATCAGTATGGTTTTCCGCGAAACAGAGTGTACATGAATTTTAAGAATATCATAGCTTGGCCATGATTTTTTGTTTCCCTTTTTTAACGGGGTAAAGTATATTACATCTACAACTTTATGAAGTTTTCATTTGGTCTTATGACACATACCGTTCAAACCGAAAAAAATAACACTGATAATCTCGTAATATTGCTGTTACATCAGTTTCTTTTGTAAGTACTTTTATCCTTTTCATAAACTAATTTGTTCTTGAACTGAAGAAAGCAGTCTAAAGTCAAGAGCCTAGATAATAAATACAAAATGTAAGTTTAACTTTTGTGCATTGCATCGTAAACAAAATATTCATGCAATGGCTTCAATTCAGAAAAAAAAAATGTCAAGAGAGAGACATGCGAAAAAGCAATTTAGCAGACAGGAAAAAGTCAATTTTAAGAGGCATTCTTAACACATCAAAAAAAGTCTCTATAGAAATATCTGCACATTCGGTGAAAAATAAGGTGTTTAAGCTACATGACATGCATCTTAATGATAGTTATGAAATAAAACTTTGTAAACAAATAGGCAACGCTATTGTAAACCTCATTGAGTTTTGTATTTATATATTTACGGAATCTACAACAGTTCAATATTGAGGTAGTAAACTAACTGCGATAATCACTAGATTTTGACTCCAACTATTGATGGCCTCATGGAATATGATTATCTCTGCTACATGTTTAAGGCAAAATTGTTGATGCAACTCAAAGTAAAATCCACAATCACTCCTCATTTTAAGCGTTTTGTAAATTTGTTTAAGATCACAAAATGTATTTTGTTCAATATTTGACGTAACTCACGAAGAGACTAAAAATATTAAATTAACGTAAAAAAATATTCTCTGTCGCTTACGTACATTTTTTAACATGACCCACATACTACCCACAACCTTATATTTTTCATTGGCCTTCCCTCNNNNCCCCCCCCCCCCCCCCCACCCCTTACACCAGACCATCCTAAAAAAGGAAGAAAAATCATGATTAAAAAGTTAAGGGATTATATAGGAAATTCTTCACACAAAGGTAGACGAATCAGGTCTTGATATTCCTGGTACTTTAACTGCTCGGTCCTGAATAATTGTAGAAAGACAAATATTTAAACTACAGTTTTCGAAAGTTGATACTTCAGGCAACACAAGATCTTTTGTAACGTCAGTGAAAATAGAGGTCGAATTTTTTGAATGGCGCTCTAACGTTTTAGATTATTCTGTTCATTTTGCTTCTAGCAAAGTTTAAGTTAATTATCGCGCATAAAAAGAAATTGCGTTCATTAGGAATTCGAACCACACTCGTCTCTTTTCAGCCATACTGTCTCTAAATTAAACCACCAAAATGACATAAATGACACAAATGCTCTACGATTCATCCTGATTTTACATGTTTTTTGTTTTGCTTTTAACATTAAATTGTTACAATACACTCCACTACAGTTAGTTGTTTATTTCTGGAATAACAATGAAACAAAATGCCTGAATTATAAGTGAATAACGATCGGTTGATTTAAGATGGCCACATCAAAATAACTTGTAACCTCTTCTTAGGTCACTTTATTGCCTTGCTTCATGATCATAAAAGAGCTACAGGTATCGCTATATGCCACTTTATCTGCCTTGCCCCTTGACCATTAGAGAGTTACAGGTATTGCTATGTGCCACTTCATCTGTTTTGCTTCATGATCATAAAAAAGGGCTATTGTTATCGCGGTATTCACTTTATTTACCTTTCTCTTTGATCACAAAAGAGCTACAGGTATTTGTTGAATGACATCCTTGAGTCCGATATCTAACTTGGCAACACCCTGAAGACATGCTTTGTTTTCTTCAAAGGCGTCTTTAACCTGTACGGTTTAGATGGAAAAAAGCTGAGATGTTGTTTACATCATGGTAATGTTGTTCACATTCGTTGCTAGATCTAGTCGTACTCCTCCACTTTGAAGAAGTGTCTCCATTGGGGGCCGACATTGTCTGGGCTGGTGACGGACGCCTTGTGGCAGAAACTTGTCTCTTCTTCCTCGAAAGGCTCCGAGTCAAGTGATCTGTCAGAAGGAAGTGTAAAAATATTATTATCAATGAAATTAACAGCTAAGAATGCAGAATCCAAAAGTTTTCGCACTAAAATATTTAAGGTTTCCATACAGCTATACATTAGGTGACTTCAAAACAGCAAACTTTTCAGGAGAAAAGTCAGACATGGGATTCGAGACACAAAGGAACATTTTTGCATTCTTATACAAAGCCGATCATAAAAGTAGAAATGCATGGACTCTGTTTTAAGCTTTAATATACCCTCATTATCTACTATAAATGTGTTTTTGAAAACGTGTTCAGAAACTTTGATTCCTTTGAGAGCCTACAAGTGATCATACCCACCTTGGAACGAGAAGAGGGAAAAACAATCAAGCTTTAGTCATTTGCTTATTCGAAAAAGGAAAAAGTGCGATAGTCATTCATAAAGGCCATTATACAACATGGAAGTCATGCATAACATTTAATAATCTTTGAGTTGAAAAGTTGTACATGGATTAAAAAAGAGAAGTAGCTATGAATAATGGTTCTCTGAATTCTTTACTAACGCATGGCGTAATGACTTTGTGGTTTTTTTTTTTTTTAGAAAGACTTAACATTAATCCACAACTTTTCTTTAAAAAATGTAAGCTTATTTAAAATTAAAAATATCTCCATAAAAATCAGCCCCAAGCTAAGAAATTTGAGAGGTAAACATTACGCAAAAACTAATTACATACGTGATCTTTTCACCAAAGTGTGACAACTTGGACATGAGTTACAATATCTAATTACAATTAAATAGAAGTCAAATATCCTGCAATGCATAACGTAGTAATTTAGTTTATTTTATTTTAGTTTGAAAAGAGCAATAGTCCTAAAATTGAAAGACAGCAATAATCCCTTGCAATATATTCTTATTCCATCTCCAAAAAACGGAACTCGGAAGGCTACGAGTCATCAATCGATTTCACAAGATATTTATCCTTATCAATAGTATCGTTGCCACCTGCGATCGTGCAGAAACAATTAACTTGAACAAAATCAAGCCCTATCCTTTCTCGCAATATGAAATAGTCGATCTTTCAGACAACAGAATATACAGGACAAACATTTAGAAAGATTGATATTTCTAAAAAAGAGATTCAGAAACTGCTTCGAAATAATAACGAAAACAACACATACACACACAAAACTTTTACGAAAATTAAATTTACAATAAAAAAAAAAAAATCAGAGCCAAGATAATAATATAGCCTCCTCCCCCCCGAAAAAGATGCACAAAGAGATTATAGATTTTATTGTTGAAACAAGAAGACAAAGTGAAAACGCTCTGTCTGAGCAAGCATATGTAATTACTACATATCACCTGAGCCTCTCTCTTTTTACGCACATGTGGACTGGACATAATTGAAGAGAACAATGAAGAAAAATAACTTTGCAGACAGTTGTAAAAGAGATATTTAAAAAAAAAACATCGTAAAATTCTCACATGTTTCCCCGCCCACACTTAGGTTTTGGTTTCTCGCCTCCTCAGGATGCATTAAATTTTAAATACATAAACTGCTGCTCCCCTTTCAAAATAACCAATAGGTTAACCTTCAAATAAGGGAGACTGCGCTTATTTCACTGGTACACGTACGTGTTGAAGAGTTTTTGCTTAAAAACTTTTTCTAGATCTCAAAGGTCAGATAAAGGCGTCAAATTCTCAACGCACCTATCATTTCAATTTTGACTTTTTTTTTTTTAACAATTAATGAAAAAATAATTGCAGAAGTCTTCACGTCTTCAGGTATGATAAAAAATTGGGATAATTATCATTAAAAGCAAAAAAAAAAAAAAAAAGAGAAAAAAATAAAATATCAGATTAGCGAGATATGGAAATGACAGTGGATTGTATTTGAGCTACATAATTAATTAATAACAAGAAAGCTAACTACTCAAGATAACAAAGAATACATTAGAAAACTATCGATGACTTTAGAAAAGAGAATAATCTTATGCAGGTCTCAACGAAAAATTACTGTGCTTTAAACATACAAATCATAGAAACATAACAATAACCTGCTTCAGAAGATACTGCGCTGGCTTATGCTCTTTTACAAACACTTGGTTCTTAAAATTATGCGACATATGGAATAGTGCGCACAGCTATACTTTTTGTAACTTCGATTACAAAGACGATGTAAACAGAGACTTGGAAAATTGGAGTACATGTGTCCTTTTGAAATATTTTTTTCTCTAAGGGTAGGGGTAAGCAAACGCTCAAAGTCAACTTAGATCAACAAGAGACTTATTCGCTTAAACCTATGAGCTATAATCATCCTTTTTGAAAGGACAAAAAAGTTTCTCTTTCGATTTTTACACAAGCTCCTCCTAGATGCAATAAAACTGAAGCCCATGCTGAAAAGATACCCGACTCTCTCTCCCTCTCTCGCTCCCTCTCGTTGTAAAGCAACAGACTCGAACAAGATGCTTGAAACATTTAAGAGTTCTGTTGTCGTGAAGATTGCGAAAGCTTTTTTTCCCTCAATTAAACTCATTGATGTATTGTTTCTTGTATTTCTTCCATATTTTTACGTTTAAAAATATAGGCAATTCTTTGCCGCCTACAGAATATGTGTTGGCACAAGCATACGTCATCCACATATTTTTCTATTGTTGTGTTTCTTCACATCTATTAAAAATTTATGTTATGGATAAAATGAAGAATTTACCATACAAAATTTTCTTAGCCCAAATAGGAGCTCTCTCCTCAAAAGCACAAACATTTTTAATGAAAAGGCTAAGATTTTTGCAAGCTAAGCCTCCATAGCAGTTATATTTTGCCCACACAATTGTAGCTGAATTATTTTTATCAGAATTTAGGTTTAGTGTAGTTTTTTTTTTATCTGGCAAAAGCAAGCTTGAGGATAAATTGGCTTATGTCTGTCATTGATTTCAGGATAATAAAACAAGAATCTACAACGACCAATACCACATAATGAGTCTCTTATGCTCTTACTTCTCCGTCCATAAACTCATTGATATCGTTATCGGAATAGCAAAAAATTAGTAGTAAAATTATTTAGTCTGCGTAGAAAACATGTGAAATCCTCAAATTAGAAATATCCTTAAAGATATTCTCATATTTTCAACATTTACACTTTGCACTTGCCTCATAATGTTTTAGAAATAAAAGAGAAGAAAAACCAAAGCACACAAATAAGAAAAATTAAAGTCAGAAAAACAAGGAAGAACAAAGATTTTTATTCCGGTGCGTTATCTGTGCTAAAATTCTACTTGAGGCTGATATTATCACTGCTCACGTCCGTATTACCTTGCTTTCGTCTAACACTCTACACTTGCCAGCTACTGCTCTCTCTGCACTTTCGACATCTGACTGTAAATACGTCTTTATATTTATTTTCACGCAATCTTGTGAGGTGAGCCGCACTTTTTGTCTATTGATTCTATGATTCACAAAGCAAAAAAAATTATGAAAGTTTGTGTAAAATCACATCTAAATTTAAGGGAGTGACGAATAACAACTCAGATATGAAAATAAAGCCATGGCTGCATATCTCTGGCAACCTTTTCTGATTTACGCTTAAACAAAATGGCACACGACAACTGCTACTGCTACTGCTGCTGCTGCTAATTCTACTAACTCCTACAACTTCTACTAGCGACGACTACTACTAACTACTACTACTACTTCTACTAATTACTACTACTTCTACTGATTACTACTACTTCTACTGATTATTACTACTTCTACTAACTACTACTAACCACTACTAACCACTTCTAACCACCTTCTATTTCTACTACTACTAAATTAATAACAACAACAACAACAACAACGACAACAACAACAACAACAACAACAACAACAACAATAACAACAGCAACAACGATAACAACGACATTAACACCACCATCACCACCACCACCACCACCAAACAAAACAACAACAACAACAACAACAACAACAACAACAACAACGACAACAACAACACTACCACCACCACCACCATCACCACCACCACCACCACCACCACCAACAATAATAATAATAATAACAACAATAACAATAACAATAACAGTAATAGTAACAATAACAATAACAATAACAATAACAATAACAATAACAATAACAGTAATCATCATCATCATCATCATCATCATCATCATCATCATCATCATCATCATCATCATCATCATCATCATCATCATCAGGGACCTTGCCTGGAACAGCCATTGGCCATCATGTTTTTGCACCCAAACCTACTCTCAGTTAACCTTATAAAGTTGTTATTGCTACCCTTGCTTATTGCCCATGACTTTTCAATACCTCTGCTGCGTTTGCCTTCAATCTTTCCAGTGATTGGTAAGATTCTAAACCCTTGTGTCGGCAAATATGACCTAAAAACTGTAGTTGCCTCAGTCTTAAGTTTTAATTAGTGATCGCTCGAAATTAGCCTCTTTCACTACCGAACCATTTGACTTTTTTTCTGTCCATATATCCTCATCATTCTTTTGATCAACCACATACTCCTGCTGCTTTTATCGTTCCCATCATATTGATGAAGGGAACGATAAAAATGATAGTACAGTGAAGATTCAAGAACAAATGAAAATAATAACATCATATTAGATAATCGTTATCACTAATATGACGAACATGGAATAAATAGCAATGTTATGTTCGCAACACGTATATGCTTGAGTGAATGATTGCGTTGGAATAGAAATACGGATAAAGAAAAAAAAAATTCAGATTTACTTACGTGACGACTGCGAATACAAGCGCACGTGCGGGGGCCAGAATTTATACAAATCGATAACTAGATTTTTCTCGCGTGATAAGATGAATCTCCATTTATATTCTTAGCCCATGGGACTTAAAAGCAAAGCCAGAGGTGATATACCTTGTGAGAACCAAGGAAACGTTTTACGCTACTTTCGGCTGATTTGGGCTGAGTAAAAGTTTTATTATTGTTTAAGACCTGCAGAGAACGCCTCGTTATGGAGAGCAGATAAAAGAACCGAATTTAATGGAATGAAAATACTGAATTGTTAAAAAAAAAACCAAAAAACAAAAACAAAAACAAATTAATGACAAATATGGAAAAGTATTGAAAAAGGGTTGAAAATAAAGGCAATCATATCTTGTCTATTCAAGTAAGCATGCGCTAATGCTCATAAATAAGATTCTTGATCCAATTATTTCAAGGAACAAACACCTTTTAACCACACCTACACTTGTGACATTTAGGTATTCTAAGTATATTCATTATATCCAACCCTTCACACCCTCTAGGTGTAACCCCCCCCCCCTTTTCTCTCTATCTCTTTCTCTCTCTCTCTCTCTCTCTCTCTCTCTCTCTTTCTCTTCAATCCTCCTCTGAAACTGCTCCAAATGTACAAATAACTCATCTCTCCAACTTTTGAATGTTACAAAGAAAAAAAAAAAAGGCTGTAAATCAGATTCTTGTAAATTTTTTCATCATATCATAAAACATCAAAGCAAAATCTATTATTTA
The DNA here is from genome assembly GCA_019648995.1 of Plakobranchus ocellatus. Taxonomy (NCBI): domain Eukaryota; kingdom Metazoa; phylum Mollusca; class Gastropoda; family Plakobranchidae; genus Plakobranchus; species Plakobranchus ocellatus. The sequence goes on from BLXT01005762.1 coordinate 40,509, forward strand.
TGATATAAGTACTGGATTAGTAAAAAAAAGAAAAAAAAAAGGAAAAAAAGCCTTCCAAATTCTACCGCCCATTCCATTCTATTATTCCCAGCATGTGTATATTGTAAACCAATGTGTACCATAACCTGACTTCAACATGGGCCCTTGCATGTTTTATACAGACACTCAACACCCAGCAAACGATCCAAAACACACACATACACAAAGAGATAGAGAGGGAGAAAGAGAAGGAGAGAGAGAAAGTGAGAGAACTTGAGAGAACGAAAGAGAGAAAGATGAACTAACATAATTATTTAAAAATCGAAGAGGAAAATTAAACACGTCCAAAAATATATTAATTAAAATGGATATAAAGTGGTATCTCTAGCTATTTTTAAAATGATATATCAACCCGATCATGGTTGCAAACATACAGTTAAAAACAAACAAAAAATAATCAGTCCTTGAAGATGCACGAGGCATGTGAATATATTTCGAGAACGCATGCTTGCTTTCCCAACCCCACCAATATTAAACAGATTGAAAAATAAAAAGATCATATGCTGAACTCTTTGATATCCAGGCATATGCTGGACAGGTCCAAACGATAAAAAAAAAAAAAAAAAAATTCACTAGAGGCGATAGAAATATGCCTTTTGGTTGAATTTTGAGATTTTTATAGTAATAAAAAAGAATAATTTTAAGGCATAAAGAAAGAGCATTTAAGTAAAAGCGAAAAAAAAAAAAGCAAAAAACAAAAACAAAAAAAAAAGAACCAAAAACAAAACAACAACAACAACAAAAACAAAAAAAAAACAAAACAAAAAACATACCACGGTAAGGAAAAAGAGAAAAGAGACATATCAAAGACACGACCGATGACAGTTAAAAAGAGCGAGATAAGACACGGCCTAGTGGAGGGATGAAGTAATTTCCTGTAACTATTCTCTGCTTCTCTTCTGTTTCTCCTCCCCCACACGCCCCCTTCCTCTTTTCCTGACTGTGGGTATTTGTGTGTGTGTGTGTGTGTATGTATGTATGTATGTATGTATGTATGTATGTATGTACATGTACAATCACACACACACACACACACACACTTTTTCTTCTAGACTCCTTTAGAATGTTCACTTATTGTGATCAGCATATGAAAATGCCCTACACTTTTGTGGTATTCCTGACTTTGCATAGGAATTCTTTTTGCTCGACTTTTTCAAGGAGAAAGTGCGCGCATGCAAACAGCATTACACATCAGCATCTTTCTATACGTATGTAAATGAAACGTGTTTTGGTTTTATTACAGCTATACGGCTGTTTGTTTTACCAAGTGCACGTCTTTTAGAGTAAAGTCAACGAATGTTTTGCTGAAAAAACAAGATGGTAGCAAAGTGTAAAGAAAAAACAAATCAAAACAAAAAAAAAAGCACCATAACTTGCTCGCAAGCTAGCTAGCTACATAAAAAGACGGACTGATAAAGAGAAAACGCGAGAGAGAGAGAGAAAGAGAGAGA
>BLXT01005762.1:69165-80031 GCA_019648995.1 Plakobranchus ocellatus
CACACACACTTAATTCTTAGTAACCAAAGCCGATCATTCTACCCATTAGAGTATACATATGTACATATGTATAATTTAGATAAACCATATATTTCTGAATAAGTGTAAAGAATATATCATTGTAAAACAATGGCACTTACATTAGTTTGAAACGAACCGAAACTTGTGATGAATAGAGATAAAAAGACAGATATGCATGAAAAAAAATAAGAGTCAGCTGAGCACACCGATGAGCCTTTAGATGGTCTCAAAAATCGATAGCAAGATCAATTTACATTAAAAAAATCAACTTATGAAATTATAGCTGTGGAACTGGTAACGTATTCTGTGGCCGCCTATATAATCAATTAGTCTTTCAAAACTGATTTGTTTTAAAATATATATACCTCACTAAACCTGAATGCTCGCCAATAGCAGCCAATTCATATAGTAATGAAGCCAAGCTCTAAGAAATTATAAATCTATGGCAATGAAGAAATGAAACAAGGAACACACACACACACAGACACACACGCACGCTCACACACAAGATAGAGTTATATATATATATATATATATATATATATATATATATATATATAGAGAGAGAGAGAGAGAGAGAAATGGGTAGATATATTAAGAGAAATAGAAGAAGATAGAGAATGAAACGTAGGTACAGATAATCGATGGAGAGATGCATCAAGTGCGAGAGAAGGAAGAAAAGAGGTAAAGACAGAAAGATGTATATACATTCAACAGGAATCAAGATGTCTGTAAAAAGACTGGAAAATGTGTAGCAAGTCATTGAATGGAATAGAATTTGTTTTGGTATAAGTCAGGAAAAATGAATTTTTAATCTGTACTTAATATGAAGAGACGATTACAGCATTTGATGTAAAAGAGAGTAAAATAGTGGATCATTTTATTTGACATTACAGAAAGTTATGGTGAATTGGCATGCTCTGTTCATATCAAGCACACTGGTATGTTTTGAAAAGCTTTTCGTTATGGTGACATTCAACTTAATAACAGTAAACTACCATAACTTCAAATTGCAAGTCAGGGTCTATAGCTGAACTTACAAGACTACAGGATTGGTCTGTATGAGCACTAGTGAGGGGAAATATTAAAAAAAAAAAAAATTATGGGCAAAGAAATAATTGCCATATTGTTTTAGAATGATTCTTAAAAGTTTTTGTCCCGATCACTTCTTCTTCGCTGAACTCAAACCTGTTGGCTGATGGTGCTGTTAGCGCTCGTGGTGGAGTTCACCACCCACGATGTAAAGTCTGTGCGAGAATCGCTTTAGTCTTTTAGGCCTTTGGGCACATCGAACCCTTAAACCCCGACAGAAAGACTGTCATTCACGTCTCTTTTGTAACACTTAAGCACATCAAGCTGTAAATCCACGGAAGAAAGTCTCTATAAGCATCAATGACGCATTTCGTAAAATGTAAGAACGTCGAGTTTTAAACTCGTGATAGAAAATCTCTGTAAGCATCATTCACGTTTTTTGTAACATTTAGGCACATCAAGCTCCTAACCTAACCTGTGATAGAAAAGTCTCTGTGAGCACCATTACGCCTTTTATAACATTTAGGCACATTGAGTTTTAAACCAACGACGTAAACTCTTTATAAGCCTCTCCCAAGCACTTTTGAATATTTGGAACATGAATTTTTTTTCTTTTTCTCTTCGACTTTTTGAACCCTTTTTTTTAATGATTGGTGTTATTGATCCACCAAACTCTGAAGCCTCATAAAAATCTAACTCTATACAGAAGTTTTCATTGAGAGAGCCTACGATGGTTTCAACAAAGATGTTACACGATTATCAAACTGATGTGCCGTAAAATAGAAACTTAAACAGGAGTACCTAACTTTTAAAGTCAAATCGTTAAAGGAGATTTACACCAAAAATTTCTATGGGCACAAAAAGAAATTTATTTTGTCCAAGATAAACGTGAGACGAAATGACCCTAAATGAACCATCCATGTATTTTCCTAAGCACATGCGCAATCGTGTATATTATTTCACATTTGAATGATAGGAAAATATAATTTTTTTTAAAAGCGATATATTTGACAATCTTTACATAGCATTTACATTACGTATTTACCCTTCAACGAGCTAGAGCTGCAATAGAATATTTAAGTATAATTTCGATTACCATCCCTTTTTTTTATTTAAAAAAATTGTCAAAATGACAAGGAGCATGAAAACAAGCATGAAAAGCAAGACCATTACCAGATCTATATTCTCTTTCAGAAAGAATAAAAAGTATCTTATATGAAGGGTCTTAGATTGTGATAACAAAATCCGTTACAATCTTAACACCACACACATTTTTGGGCTTGTAAAATTTAATAATAAGGAATTGCTCTTAAAAAAACAAAAACAAAACAAAACTTATTACATTTAAGATGGGGTCATCCGGATTTGAATGTCCTAGAAAGTGCAATGACTTTCGCTGTCTCTTAAGGTTTAAAGAGTTTTGTGTCGTAAACAATATCGCTAAAAATTTTTTCCTATTTTTTCATTTTACATTCGTTCATTTGGCTGAAATTTTCCTGATCCTTAAATGATTGTTGAATCTTTCAAGGATATTGTTCCAACAAGGGCTACAACTGAAAAATGTCTCCAACTTAATTCATACATGAAGTGATTAAAAGAAAAAAGGTTTTCCTTTTTTAGAACTTCCTCATTGCGTTAGACGATGCAGACCACTCTATGTCAAGTCACAAACGCTTTCAAAGAATTGTCAAACAACACCATAGTAGTTTTGAAAAGATCGCATGATAATGAGATTTATTCAGATCCTGGGCTTATTTTGAATCGGAATGGAAAAAAATGAAATGTGGATGGATGAATAGTGCGCTTTGTTGAAGGAACGGATCGGAAGATTTATTGATCTGGGTATAATATAATGCACGTCTGCACATTATTTGCATAATTTAATGGAAAAAGCTAATTTTCGTACTACTTTAGGCCCAGGAAAAACATGTTCAATGAGATAATGATATTCTTGAGGGAGTTGAATAATTCTAATAATTTAATTAAATTAGTAATTTTTCAACATAATTTCCTCTTCTTCTTCACGTCCTCCTCCTCCTCTTATATTTTTATGCTTGCTTTCATCGTCGTCGTCGTCGTCGATGTTGTTGTTTTTGTTGCCGTTGTTGTTTTTGTTGTTGTTGTTGTTGCTGTTGTTGTTGTTGTTGTTGTTGTTGTTGTTGGTGGTGGTGGTGCTGCTGCTGCTGCTCTTCTTCTTCTTCTTCTTCTTCTTCTTCTTCTTCTTCTTCTTCTTCTTCTTCTTCTTCTTCTTCTTCTTCTTCCTCTTCTTCTCTCCTATACCTGAGGTCATCCATAAATGGTGAACTGGGTATACCAATAATCAATGAATCAATCCTCCTCCTCCTCTTCATACTTTCTTTTTCACTCTTCAAACATCATTTCTAAAGAAATATGATTGGTCACTCACTTCTTTGCTCAATAATTATATTTCCTTAAGAAACTGATATTCTTCAGGTATTTTCCCGATTTGTCCAGAAACTTCCAGACATTTTTCCTATAGCCTTGCCTTCTTTACAATTCAGTAAAATTCGAAAGATCATCATGACAGCCCAGGAATCGCGAACGCAATCTGCCTCAATCACATATCAGTAATTTTAAGGCTGCAATGCCATCAGTCCTAAATAGCCTGCAACAGGCAGCAACAAACTAATACAGACCGCAAAAATTATCCTCAAATAATTTTTTAAAATTAAGCCTGTACTGTGATCTCTAATAAACTCAACAATGTAGAAACAGCTTGTAACAACGGAGATCTGGTATTTGAGTAGAATGAAGAAAAGAAAACAAATGAAGAAGTACTAAAAGAGGTAGACACAGAAAGATCACTAAACAACAACATCCGGAAGAGGCAGGCAATGTTTATTTTGTCATACCATGAGGAACGGAAAAATAGAATGTTTGATAACAACAGGAAAGTCCAATGGCAAAAGAAGTCGTGGACGACAAAAAAGTGAAATCTGTGAGGGATTGTCCACATGATTGAACACACCAGGGAACAACGCCATCATCAGGGCAGCGGAAGATAAGATGAAGTGGAAAGTCACGGTCGTCAACGCTCTTCAGCATGACACTGGATGATGATGTGACCTCACAGCTGCCGCCCCGCAACAAAGCAGCTCTGTGCACACTTTTATCTATGAAGCATGTCTAATATTTTACTGACGAAACTGCTGCGGTATTGCAGGCTATAAAGTGGGAGCTGAGGCTTTAGGCAGGATTTTGTTCTACTCTACGGTTATCATCCTCGTTACGTTAGTTATTATAGCTGAATTATATTTCTGAGCTGGTTTGGATTCAATGGAACCGTATTCAAAATTTCTTCGACTCGTTTGGATAAAATATTTGCCATCCTAAGTGACTATCAATCTTAAGTACGTTATTTCTTATAAGTGTTACATCCTGCAAATCGATAGCTTTTTAAAAAAGTTTCAAGGTTCCGCTTCTTTTTACAAATGAAAGTTTAGATAAGAACGAAATGCCCTTTAATTCCTAACAAGCTCATGATAAATGTTTTTTCACAAAAACATTCTCACCTTTCCTTCATTTTTAGCATTGTGGTCGTGGCTTCCTGTGTGGATAACCTTTCTTTCTAATATATATCTATATATCTGCTTGGTTATCATGCATCTCTCCGGAGATCCACCGTTAGTTGTAAGTGTTGTGGCACGTTCTGTAATGTAATAATAGTCTGGGGGATTCCCACTTTGGCACAAATACTCTAGTCGGATGGAGTGGCTTGGCGAATGAACTAAGTCAAATGATTCCATTTTTTGTGGAAGCGGATGGCTTAGTGCTTGTTCGCTTGGTTCCTCTGTCTGGCAAGGCGGTGGGTGCCAACGAGGGTGCGGGTTCGAATTCTAGTCAGCCATATTGTAATTTTCTCGCGTCTTCTGTCTTGTCTTGTCTGTCGCTAGGTCTAAGTGCGTGAACCTCTTCTTTATTTCTTCATTTCTAAAAAATATTAATTTTACGGTATAAATTTTCAACACTGACTTTTCAGTTTTCATACTTTCAACAAAAACAACAGCGAGAAGAACCCGACTCTTTGAGTCAGAAAAGGAGGAAAACAAAGAAATGCCAGCATGTATCAACAAGTCCACCTAATATTACCAATGACTACAAATCTAGTGAAACCTAAACACGCAATGAAGTTGTGGCTTCTAGGAAAAGACCCGTTTTTAAAGCAAAATCAATACTTATGTTGGTTTTGACCTTTAATTTATTTATTTACTTTTTCTCTGCAATTCATCAACAACCCATGGTCTGTCATGGCAATAATGCAATTTAATACACTTATTTAAAAAAGAAAAACACCTTCGGTTAAGGTTCTATTAATTAATTCTTGATGAAATAAACAATATAATTAAGAAAAGAAATTACGAATATTTCGTTAGTGAAGTGTATAGTAAACTTTTTCTTCGGCAGCAACGCATTACATCATTTACAGAGGACACGATTGGAGAACGTATACATGCGGCTGAGATGAATAAAACATGATCAAAGAAATGCCAATAATAAAATTCTAGTAACTTCTTAATATACAACCATAGCATTTTTTAAGATTAAAAGCAGATTTATTGATGGCTGCAGATTGCTTTCTGTGTTCTGTAGTAGATTTTGAGATAAAAATTCTATTTTGCAGGTCTCCCCTTTTAAATTGTATTTTCAAAATAAAATTTGCGGAAAACACTAATACATTTGAAAGACTTTCCAAAAGAACTGGCTCTTTTGGTGATGTGAAAACTCAAGTTTTAGGCCAATCTGTTGCTCCATATTGCTACCTTCAATTTCTACTTCTTTTGTGCAATATTCCCACTGTTTGAAAGTCTGGGAAAAAAGGACCCTAATAAATGCATTCACAGGCAGCAATCATATATAAGATATTCCTGAATGTACAGCTAATTCACAATGTACAATAATCCTGTCACTATCCCAGGCCTTACACGTCTCATGTCCTTCACACCCCTCTGGAGGGAAGTGGTTTTCTAGAATGCTTAACAGCTCGACAGTTCACAAACTGGCTGCTCGCCAGGGATTGTTCCCGCGGCGCTAAGACCATTGTAAGCTCTGGCTGGCACTTAATATGACATTTACGTCCCTTTTTTGCTTTCTTTACCAAGTAAACAAGAACTATATACCTAATGCACAGTAGTAAGGTATGCAAAAACAAATATAAAGCGAAAGAAGAAAGTAATACAAAAACATCCTATTTGAATAGATCCTGCCATATGATAGTTTTTTTTTTTTTACAAATGAAAACACTGAGCAGGTAAATTACAGCCATATTATGGAAGAAGGATTAATATTTTTGTCAACTCATAAATTTTATGCATGTTAAGGACTTAAAATAACTGCTTAATCCTGCATTAAAACTCTTAGAGTCGAGGCTAAAGACATTATGAATATTTTGCATCAGTGCATGAATGTGATTGTACATATTTAATATATATTTAACATATATGTATTGTGTGTATATTTCATAATATTTAGGCATATATATATGTCATATCATGAACAAATAGGTGCTTTGATAAGAACCCAAATACTTTTATATCAACAGCCTTAAAGAGTTGAAAACTCTAGATCTTTATTTCTTAAAAAACACTGTGGTTTTTTTAAACAACTTTGGCAAAGGCAATAATGTCACACAAAAACTATCAAAAGAAACAATACTCGCAGTATGGCAATTATATGATAAAATACTCTTTTCTGTTTCGTAATAAAATGATTCTTGTTGGTTTTTTGTGAAAGAAAAGTTTACTGGTACGCGTTTTGGTCTATGTAATCAGTACGTGGATGAACAAATCTTAATAACTGTAATGTGAAGCTACGTAAGCATACTAAACAAAACATTGGGTTTTTTTCCTACCAATATATGACGAATCAAATGATTGGAGACGGAAGAAAACTGTGTAGAAAACAGATACACTAACCACACAACTATTCCATTCATTCTTTTCATATGATTTTATTATCAATATTTGACACAGATAAAAAACAGATGGCTAATTCTAACTATTGATTCCCTTTGTTTCGTTAATTGAGCAGAGTAACGAATACGATAGTTATTGTAATTATGGAGAGGACATTAGCATGAACCACATTCAAAGAACTACGGCCGAGGGCAGAAAAGTATCGCAAATATTGAATAATTTATTTTTACTAAAGTTTTTTATTCTGAAAGTTTTGCTTATAAAAAAGAACCAACCAAAAAACAAAAGAAAACCAAAGACATATATTTAAAGATGCACTCTTCTCTGATTAAATGAAGGAACAATGAGGCTTTAGGCTTCTTTGTCTGTAATCGGAACTCTTGCCACGTTCTTTTCTTGTGTTTCCTATAGATAGATCTAGTCGATGGTAAAGCTAGGCTTCAGATTTGAAGATAGTTTTCTTTTGCGTTTTTTTAGTAACAAATTTTTGTCAGCACTATTTTGTGACAAATAATAAAATGAGTGCACATTTTGCATGAATTCCGATTACTTCAACCAAAGTCCTTAGTCTCTTCCTCGTATCGTCCTCACTCTCTATTTTGCTACAGCTATTCTCATGAACGCAGAAAGCTGGAGGGAACTCCGATCATTTAAGCATGACTACTATCACCCTCAGTAACTCTGTCATTTACAATTAGATTATTGTCGCGTGGCCTGAATAACATATTCTGGGGAAAAAAATACTCACCTTTCCATTGTCTAGCAGGTCTGGCTCGGGTATGGGCATCGAGGCGGCGGGGCCATTGATCGGGCCATACGAAGTCTCCATGATCTGATTCAAGACGGCCTGCATGAGGGCGACCGTGCTACCAGGCCTCCCGCCGCACTCTCCCTAACTCTACTACTCTTTGCCAAACTTCCAAAGAACTCCTCCAATAAAATATGCCTGAAGTCTACAGGATAGACAATCACTCTGCCTGACTATGCTCTTGAACTTTCTTCTCAAGTTTATGGAATGCTCAAGATGCCAAAATTAGTTCTCTGGTGCAGAGAAAAATTAACTGCAGAGAAAGTTTTTTTTTTTTTATTCGATTCCTTCAATCATCAACTTGCCAATAAACACCTTTAGGTGTTAGTTCCGGTTAGTCCAAAGGGACACTGTCCCTACAACAGTGACGAGGTCAAAGGCTACAGAACCACTGCATGATGGTTAGAACACGTGGAGGAAACAGCAAATCTGCGGACATAAAAAAAACAACAAAACACACTAAGCAATATAAAACGATATATCAATGAAACGCATTTATTTGGATGAAAAGTCTAAACAAAGAGCTAAAAAAGATCTTTTCGCAATGACCGTCATCATCGCTTTCATCATGTAAATAAGATTATTATATTTAAAATTCACTCCAAGTGACGATCACATAGGACAATGAATGGTCCTGGTGAACAAACAGGCAGCACGATTTTTGTTCAACACAGTTGGTAATGCGAACGGTTTATTATTTGTCCTATAACCAAATTGTTTTTAATTTTCTAAATTATGTGAATGTATCTGGGTTACACAAACACCTCTCATTATTATATAAAAACAAATTAACGCACTTGGACAAAAAAACGAAAAAAAAAACAAAAAACAAAAAAACAAAAAAAAAACAACCAATAACAAACTGAAAGTCTTAACAACAAGAAGAAAACTCAAGCCAAAAATCATCAATTTTGAGAGGTGTGCAATATGTCTGAGCTAAACTAAACGATGTTTAGTTCATACAAAATCTTGTGGCAGTCTACAAATCCTTCACACTGACATTTTCGATTTTTATGCTACCCCTCGCATAGGTTATATCCTCGAACAATATGTACACATACTTGCACACACTCAGGTAATAAATAACTCGTAATAACAGTAAGTATGGAAAATAACAACTAAATTGGACACAGAGCACAACAATGTTACACATAAACAGAAAAATCAAATCTCTCTCCCTTCCTGACGTCATTCGGTGAAATAAAACACACAATACGATTTCTATTTTCTCTTCTCTCAAGTTTCTCTCACCGAACAATGCCGAGTCAACATAAAGCTGTGTCTGCAGACAGCAGCGGCAGTGATAGAGCTGCAGTGGTAAACAGACGAGAGAAAAGCGGATGCCCACACACTTAAAACTAACCACCACACAAACACAAACTGAATATTAAATTCTCCAAAAAAAAAAAAAATAAATAAATAAATAAATGGTTACAACGCACGACTTAACGATACTGCAGATTTCTTCCCATAAAGATATTTCGTTGCTTTGGTTAAATTACACATCTTTTGTGCCAGACTTATGAAACGCTGCAGGCGTGGTATTGAGGTAATTACGCATCCTGTTGAATTTCTGGGCACGTTTGTCAAAGCAACCAACGACGTTGTTTCTCCTCCTCTCCCTATCATGACCTGATTTTTTAAATGATATCAGAGACAAAAGTTATTTGAAAATAATGTTTGCTAGATTTCAGATGTATTTTCCAATTAAATAATTTTTAAAATCTCTATACCTCATTCTTTTCAAAGAAATGTGGATCAATCAGCTAACATCTCAAGCTTATTTTAACGTAAAAATCATTCAAATATTTACCAATTTGAGGCTGTAAGCTCTACAAATTTAATTGTTTTCCCGAATTTCGTCCCTTTTTTTGGGAGCCGAGAAAATAATTAGACATGAGCATTGGAAGATGATAGCTGAATGGCATTCTCGTTACGGTACAAAAAAAAAAAAAAAAAAAAAAAAACCACAACCAAATTTCAAGAAATTTCCCATGACAACTTACTCTCTGATCTAACAGTGCACAAATCCAAAAGATTTTTTTTTTCAAATTTTAGAGTAAAAAATTAGAGTGGCATAATTTTCGAGATTGACAAAATAAATGCTCCTTTTCATTTTCCACTTCTTATTGAGGCATTGAAAAGCTCTGCAGTGGAAAAGAGGGAAGGATCCAAAGAAAATAAAGACGAATAAGGCTTATTTAAGGCTTATATATATAAATCCAGCGTCTTTTAAGAAATCTGCAGCTGTTTCTAATATGTAAGAACAGGAAAGAAAGTATCACTAGTCAAAGCTATCTAACTGTGGACATGCCTTCGGTTTCACTTTCAATCTCTATCTTTGTAATAGTATTTTCATGGCACTGCTTTGTGTATTCTCAATCAAGATACACAGAATAGATCTAGAATGTTTTTCTGATCTAAGCATGTCTTCATCAAGAGCGTAAATTTTTCCTCTCCATGTAGCTGAGAGAAGAATAAAGCTCTAAATCATTTTCCTCGCGAACAGGTGAAATGAACAATTACGTTCGTAGTGGACAATATCTCGTTTTGTTCAAAACATTGACAACGCCTCGAGAGCGTTTCCAAATCTATCAAAAACATTACTATGAGCCTCTTGTGTTGAAAAAAAAATACAATTGAAGCTCAACAGTGCAAACGGCAACTTTGACAGAAAAACAAATAAACCCACTTGTTTGGGTGGATTGTATTGATTTTTCTTGCTGTTCCTTTCGTTGTGTGTGCATTGTGCTCACGTTCAAAGTGACAGATTATTTATTTTCTTTTTGAAAAAGAGATTTTGCCCGAAAGCAAAGTGTTAGCGCACAAAACATGTAACGATTTGTCCTTTTCTGCTTCCTGTATTTTAATATAAAAAAATATGTCGCTCACATTAATATTGGATTTATGAAACATTTGAAATGCTGTAAAACATATGTGTTGATGAAGATATGTGGCCAGAGTGAAATATTTAGACTGGTTTGGTTTTTGGATTTTGTATTTGGCCAGTCCACAACAAGATGATCTCGGGCTTTCAGGTCCTCCGCCAGGCCAGGGCGCCGATGGAAGGGG
>BLXT01005762.1:89080-100247 GCA_019648995.1 Plakobranchus ocellatus
AAGTAAAAAAAAAAAAAGGGGGAGGGGATTAAAAAAAAATTTAAAAAAAGATGTAAGATCATATTTGAACACCCCCATAGTACTATTTCTGTATCACATAGGCCGTCCATGGTAAACTCAAGAGGATCTCAAGCTTTTTAACCCTAATATATACAGGGAAAGGGACCGGGCTAGAACCCAAGGCTCAAAGATGCATGTAGATTTTAGAGTACGTTCACTTACAACGGCGCCAACGACGCCATAGTGTATGAACCAATTAAGGAAGCGTATCACTCAAAAGGCACCATGTGCAAATGCGACTGGCACCACGTGGGACATCGCTTCTAGTCGACGTGCCGTGGAATACCACAGCAGGGCTAGCCATCATCACCGCAAAAAAAATGAAGGGCAAAACAAGACTTGGCCGTAATTACAGGCGATGAGTTAACGGGACATAAACCCCAAAGCCCTCACACAAACGATCACTCACTTTCTCAATTACATTTCTAGACCCTGCATAAATTTTGTCAAAAAAATATTAACCCAAACAAGTTTTCTTTCACCTAAGTTTCACTATATTTCAATTACTTAGATTATAAACAACGAGTTTCGATAGTCTCTTTATGAAACATTGCTCTGTGCGTTTTGTATTTGGTAATTCTCAATGGTTACACTACCTTTTCTGTAGCCATTGCCGACTTATCTATCTATCTATCTATCTATCTATCTATCTATCTATCTGTCTTCGTATGTATGTATGTATGTATGTATGTATGTATGTATGTATGTATGTATGTATGTATGTATGTATGTATGTATATTTGTATGTATTAATCTTTTTGTCTGCTGTCTGTCTGTCTATCTATCCATCGATCTGTTTGTCTTACTCTATGTCTATCGGTGTGTGGCAGACTGACTGTTTTCATTGAATATATTCATATAGAGATAAATAATCACATATTTGTTGTCTGTAGCGGCCACCCAATTATCTTCGCGCCAAAGAACCTATTTCTTAGTCTAGCTCTATTTCGACTAAGGATCCTCTTCCATATCATATCTAATTATACATGTACCTTATTTTTTCTACTCATATTTCACCTCAAATTACATTGTGGCACATCTCACCGTCAATATTTTTGAAAGTCTACCCATTTTCAAGGTGTCCTTTTTCAAATGTTCGCATTATGATGAGATCAACTAACTCAACTGTAAAAACATCAATTAAAATACTTGCAGAATCATCAAAATCGTCTCTTGCAACTCATCATCAAAGGGTTTAGTGTAGGCGTCAGTTAAAACCTACAAAAATAATTAAAATGTAAACTTCTTTTTTACGGTATATGCAAAAGGCAAACCTAAAAATGACTCTAACTTACTTCCATATTAATTTATCCAAAATGGTTATAGCGAATAGGGTTTTCAGCAATGCAACGAAATGGTTTTTCAATCGAACCTAAAGGTTTCACTATAATAGAGAGTTTGAATAAAAAAAAATAAGAAAAAAATTACAAATTTGATGTACAAGTGAAAGATCGGAGGTAACTTTGGGTTGCCGTTTTTACTTTGTTGTGAGTGAGTAGGCTATATGGCACCAACAAACTAACTGATCTAACCAACAGACGATATGGTGTTCTATAGAAATGCTGCTACGTTACACAACAAGAAAGGAATGAGTTATATCAGAATGAATTTTTACATTAACTTTTATGTTTTTTAACATTTGGAAACAATTACTCTGAAACTCTGATATGTTTCTTATGCTCCTAGCCTAAGAAATTATTTATCCTGCAAAGGACGCATGCATTTCTTAAACAAAAAATGAGAAAGACATTTAACTCCTTGAGATGTATTCAAGGACCACATTGATAGTTACTTGTTCTATTTGCTAAGCCATTCATTCTCATATCAATGTCCTCTTCGCAAACCAAAATGCAATTGGAAATTAAGGTAACACTTGAGATCGATACCTGCAACATTTTAAATACTCGGCCAGAAACCTTGTCATGATAGACAAACATTTTTTTTTTTTTTGTGGCGAAGAAACCATATTTAATAACTATAAGCAGACAAAAATCTGAGAAAACCATATTTAATTATCGAAATAAGCACAAGAATTTCGCAGTTCTTTCCCGTTTCGAGATTCGGGTTTCGAGAAATCATTTTTCGATTTCGTCATCTCGAAAAATCTTCGCAGCTTCGAGGACCGCGAGTATCTTCTCTATAGTACTCCGATATTTAACATAATTTTGTACCCGTGCTTTACGGTATTGATGGAGCTGCTTCCACTCTGTGATTTGTGCAGAATATACGGTTGGGCTTAAAAAAAAAAATAGCGATTGCAAAGAGATAGTATTGGAAAAAAAAGATTCCCTGATGACGCTTCCAACCTTAATTCAGTCGTGCCTTTTCATGTTAATAATCTTGAGCTTTATGTGTTTAATTGCGATGCTCGAAGTTTAAGGTTTCTTATTGCTTTGCATGGAATATATACACTGTAATCATCTGATAAATGACTTATAATATCACATTTTTATTCAAATTGTTTTAGTTTATGCAAAAGGTATTGAAAATCTTAAGAGATTTCAATATTAACGTTTTCAAACAAAATTATGATGAAAACACTGCAGCACGCTTTTGAAAATGATGTTTTTTGACTAAAGTATGACAAGTTTTTTATTGATATCTTTGACCAAAATTTTGACAATAAAAATGCAAAACGGTTTTGATAGTGATGTTTTTAAATAAAAGTATAAAAGTTTTTTTTTAAACAAAACTAGGACAAAAGAGCTGCAACATGATTTTTAATATTGATACCTTCGAAAAAATCTAATACAAACCCGAAATAATGCTATAAGAAACTCTGAAAGAAACAATGAAATGATTGTAAATTTGTATTTAACTTATATACTCGTAATACAAATCATGAAAAATCTATTGATTCTATCCATCCATGTCACATACTTGGAGCAAAGATTTTTTTTCTCCTGATAATGAAATTTTTGTCCTTATGGTGTTGTTTCTCGGTTACAGGGATCGATTGCTTTGACATAATAACCTGTTCTGCACCTGTCGATTCTGTACCTACCGTTTGGTGTTTTCAAAACAGAAATCCCTGACTGGCATATGTCTTTCAAATCTTTGAATAAATTGTCACATATCGAAAAACATAACAGAAAGAATAGACATTGCTTGCACCATATTTGCCGTTCTTTGGACCTTTTTGAAGCGTGATAAAAAAGAAAACATTCCAATTAAAAAGACTCAGCTAGTGTTGATACTTGAACTTTTTAAGCTTGGCTGTTTCAAGCATAGAAAAGAGGATCCCATTAGTGACTAGCTTTAGAAGTTGATGTTGGATTAGAATGATTAGGTTTGTAAGATCTTTAATGCGTTTGAAAAATGAGCGCGGGCAAGGGGTTGAGGCAAGATCGAGTACGCAACAGAAATGTCACTTCAGCTTGCATGGTGTGACTAGCTACTGCGCCACTGGAATCAATTCATCTAGAGCAGTTGATTATAAGCGTTAGGCTAGCTATGTAGAGGCAGGAGGCCCCAAGGATATATCTGTAACCAAGAGATAATACAGTCAATGCACATGTAATTTGCCTGAAAATACTGTCGCTGAATGGACTAACCCCTCCAATACACATGCAATTTTACTAAAATTACCATCGCTAAGTGGACTGAACTTTTCAATATGCATGAAATCTTACTGAAAATGCTGACGCTGAATGGACTAAACGAATGAATAATTTCGAAGTGAAACCAACAGCATTTTCAGTTTTTACCAAATGGTGAAGCTGACAATAGTTACACTGCCAAAATAAAGGAGGGGGCGTTGTCTTTTCCATGGTTTTGAATACTTTCTTTCCTGTCATCGCTCATAAAAATTATTCAAGAGTACATGACAGAAAAGCATATTGGTATATCCTTTATTACTCCCTTTGTAAACAAATCTTAATCGAGGAAAAACATGAATATTTCTGGATCGTGGCTCAGCTAAAGAGGAATCCGTTTGAGCTACAACACTGTTAAGAAATCCTGCACAGATCACGTCCATTGATATCACTTTACTACAAGAGTATCATCGTGAATACAAACATGCTATCGTTCTCGCATCATTTTGCATCGACCCGAACCACAATAAACAACAAGGCTAGTTTTACAGCAACTCAGGACTGATGCTCAAGATGCTAAGATGGATAAAACGCTGACTAGTCAAGAAAAGCAAGTAAAGAAAAAAAAAGATACAGGAAATATCAGATGTAAAAAATACTGCAGAAATAAAGCATTAGCTGAGAGTGGAAAAAAGGCCAAAATGCTTCCCTGTCTAGGGTACACAACTAAGAATTTTCAGCCAGGTCCTTGAGAGGATCTTTCTTTATTAATATATCGCTACTTCCCTTGTGAACTCTTCACTTAGGGACGATCGAATTCCATCTTTTGGACAATAAAAACCAAACTGATATAGGTCAGCGGTAGTATGTGCAATCTAATTCTTTTTGCACTATAGGAAAAGAGTAAATTGTAATGGTACAGGAGCAATTTAGAAAAATAATCCGCCAGACGGCGTAATGTATTAGACAAAGAAACCATAATTAATGAGCGTTCAAAAATCTAGGCGATGAAAATGTAAAACATATTTATCCATCTTCACTCTCCTACCCTCCCCCACTTTGTATCTCCATGTATCTCTTTCTTTTACATTTATAACATCAGACTTTATCTCTATATATCTATTTATGTGGCCTACATATAAGATTATCTTTCTTTGTGTCCATCTCAATATTTGTACTTTGCTATCTATCAATTTGTTTATATCTTTCACTCACTTTTCCATGCATATAGATACTTGTCTGCCTATCTACTTGTCTTTCGGTACGTAGGTCTGTAAATCTATCAAAGGTATTCTCCCTCGTCTTTCTCCTCTCTCTACTATATAAAGATACTAAATATGCAATTGCCAAAAGGTAGACCCCAAAATTGTGCACCCTAGTCCAGCCCAAGTTGTACTTGGGCAGTGTCGTTTTATGATCCCGCTAAAAAAAAACGTTCTGAAAGCCCTGGACCCTATACATCATCAGGGCCTTCGTATTGCCCTCGGGGCTTTCAGAACGTCGCCTATTAAAAGCTTGCACGCCGAGGCTGGGGAGCCCTCTCTCGAGCATTGGCGTACCAAGCTAGCTTTTAACTATGTATTAAAATTAAACAATCGGTGCCACGACATTGTTTTCAATGCTCGGTTGTCTGACATTTTTTTTTCTAATTCTAAGTCAGAACTTAATCTTATTGCCTATACTTTTGAGCATATTAAGAATGCTAAAATCAACCTAAATAGTATCGATAACCAATATTTCCAGTGCCCTCCTCTTGGGAGGAGCACAATGTTAACTGTGATGTTTCTTTAACTGAAGAAAAGAAGGAAGATACCAGTGAGGTGGCCTATCTAAAACAATTTTTTAGAATAAAAGAAAATTCTCAAACCATTATGCTGTTTATACCGACGGCTCTTAACTGGAGGAAAAGGTTGCGGCCGCAGCCTATTTTCCGGAACGCCCAGACTGCTCGAAGGCAACTTGCCTGAGAGACGGGGCATCTGTCTTCAGTGCTGAGCTCGAGGGAATAGCCCTCACGCTCATAGAAATAAAAAATTCACTAAACACCATAAGAACTTTGTTATCTGCAGTGATAGCCTATCAGCCTTACAGGCTCTCCAAACAAAAATTTCAAAGTTAAAGATATCAGGCGCCTGTGCAATTCAAACCGAAAATTTCCACCCTATATTCATATTTCAATTGTCTGGATTCCTGCCCACGTAGACATCCGGGGGAATGAGAATGTGGACAAACTTGCAAAAGCGGCTCTAATTAGAGCATCATGCTAAGGAAAACTCATTTGCTGGTCCGATCTGAAACCTAAAATACATGCTTACATCCACATCGTTTGGCAGGAAATTTGGGATGCTTAGGGGACAAACAAGCTCCACGAAGTACTCCCTACTTGGGACTGGAAGAAGACCTCAGCAAAAGAGGTGAAGGAGCAGGTAGAAAAGGGGGACGGTAATGTGCAGGCTTCGTGTGGGCCACACATGGCTGCCTTTTAAAAAATGAGGAACAGCCTTTTCGTTATGTCTGTGACAGCCTTTACACTGTCCGGCATATTTTAATTGAATGCCCAGACTTTCAAGCCACCAGGAGGAAATACTTCAGTTAACTGACCATGTACAGACTTTTCCGAGAGGTAAATCCCTCTCGCATAGTGGGTTACTTAAAGGCGCTCGGTGTCTATAGAAATATCTGAGGCTTTGTACAGATTCCTTTTAAAGTTTTTCTCCATATTCTCTGTTGGATTTTTAACACAATATTATCTTTGTTTTTATTTGCTTGAGCATCTGATGCAAGCTTATGAGAGAGAATGAATGAACAGAAACCCTGTGATGACTGCTTAGTGGTGGACTGGGTATACCAATAATCAATCAACCAATCCTCAAAATTGTGCCATGTTTTTTACTGCATTTTGAAAAAAATGAATCTCCAACTGCAAAAGGCAAAAGCCCAATTGAGTATCAGCGAGGTAATATTCATGCAAAGTTGGATCGCAGGAGTGGATCCATGTAAAAAATTGGTGTTGTCCCTTCACTTGGTGGTGAATGAGCTTAATTTGTTGATGGTTGACCACTTTTCTAATGATTTTGCCATTATAGTTATGTTCAAAACTTATTTGGTTAATTTAGACAGCATCCAAAAATGATTTTTTAAACATAAAGCAGTACTTTGTATGCCATTACACTCACAAAATCACAAAATAATGTATTGATGAGTTAATTTTTTTCAAATTGAGCTTGTAGAAAATCTTTCGCACATAGCTATGATGACAGTCCACGTTTTGGTAAACTCTTATTTAAATATATATATATATATATATATATATATATATATATACATATATATATATATCTAAGCTATTTATTTACATTATGTTTCTTTCTGTCTATCTTAACTGCCTAACTAACAGTTCTTCAGCCTGTATTCATCCATGCCATTCACGTATGCATCTTTCCATCATTCTATGTTTCTGTGCTTTTCAGTCTGTTTACTAATCTATGGACCTTCTTAGTATATATCATATATGTATATACAATGGCAACTGGGTATGAATATATGAAAAAGACAAAAACATTTACGAACGAAAATACATTCTTATAAATTGTGCAAAAAATGAAGATTAAAAATAAATAAACCACACATAGACATATACAAAACCAAAGCAAAAATGATAAAAAGGTAAAAAATACGTTTAGAAAAAAAAGTGAAGAATTACTATACACACGTTTTAAATCTTCGAGAAAAAAGGTTTGAGGCATATGCTGACTTCAATATTTTTGCACAGGTATTTTGACAACGGCGTTCTAAATCTTTAAATTGGAGCCAAAAGCGAACTTAAAAAAAAAAAAACATGTTTAATTCCTGCTAATACAGAAAATGAACATTTTGCTTCTCAACAGACATCTCGTTAACTATCTTCACATCGAACTTTTCATTATTTATCATTTATGCGGTCTCTCTTTCCACAATATTAGGAACCACAATACTAGTGGCTTTTCTTTTCAAAAGTCTTTATGATATTGTTAATGAAGGTCTACCGGGGTATCTAGAACAATTTATTACAAATAGGAAGATCGCTATTCAAGAAGCACCACAGCGATGTAAAAATAAACATCTAAAATCTAGGATACAAACGATGCAACTGTAATTGAATTTTAATTTAAATTAAGTAGAAATTATTGCCAAAGAGATATTGAATAACGCTTTAAAAAGAACTATTTTTTCGCCTTGTTTTGGCTACATCAATGCTTTAATATTGTTATCACAATGTTACCATACTGAAGAGGCCAAAACCAAGCCAAAACGTTTCAATTTAATGAAATTGGTATTCTTTTAGTTTTTATTACTGTGACATAATTTCCAAGCGGGAAAAGTGTTTCTTTGTACTTCACTCTCTAAATTAAAAACAAAGCATTATGGACAATACATACAACCTAAATAACATTAGTTATCTAAATACATGAAAACAACCCATTTGCAAGAACATTGTTCCAACTTCAAAGTAACAATGAGCACCTATGATACAAATCTTTACATTTACAATTTGAAAGCTGAGCATTTGCTTTTCTTATCACTAGAATCTCGTCTTTCGTTAGGTAGTGCACTGAAAAGAAAATAAATGCGGCTCACTAAAAAAACATTCACTACATTGAAAATGAAATACTATTTTAAAGAAGTAAACACTTTAATGATGGGCTAAAATCTCTCAGTACTTATAGCTATTTCCAGGGTTAAAATCTGCATAATTAACGAGACTGAGCAGTCAAATCCTCAATTGAATTTATATTATTACTTGAATTTTATACTCTTTAGAATTAAGAGAGGTCGCCATGTAATCACACTGGGACTAAAACTTCAAGGAAAAACATGACAATATTGAACTGTAATATTGATCAGGCTGAAAAGAAGGGCGGGTGAGAATATTAACACCAATGATGACACCTTCTAATCAATGCACAGCCTATGAAACAATTTTTCTCTTTGTATGTGTGACAAATAAGTATTCGTCACCGCTAGGGCGGTCACTTTTTGATTTATTTATATAACAATCTCGTTGTGCTCAATCGCCTTGCTATCAGTTCTATAAAAATATTTTACAGAAATGTGGGTTAGTGAATTATCTAGAAGGATAAAATAATAGCGGACATTTCTGTTTTCATGTGTTTTGGGTTTTATTCCATCTCCCATCTCCCTCAAACAGTTATGGAGACATTCGCCCCGCACACAATGCCTTTCTCATTTGGTTCTGAATGTAGATCTAGGCACAATTGTTATAGTAGGCCTAACTTGGGATCTAGAGTAAACATAGCTAGGAAAGAAAAAGATTTCAACGAAGCGTTTTTGTTATCACGAAAAAAAAATCGCAGGAAAGCGTTATATAAAAAAATATAATTGAAAAATCTCACTTTAAGTTAAACATCTTTTGTAGATGCTGTCTGTAGCTAATTTATTTATTAATATGTTGGTACCCTAAGATCTCATCAGAGAAATGACAAAAAGTAAATTTTGCTCCTACTCATATCACTCTTCTAGATCAAACAATCTACACCACCATCAAACATCTGCATTGTATTAATCTTTATTTCTAAGTCATACAAAATCATGGCTGGGTTAGTACAGGGATAGGAGGAAAACACAGGTAAGAGAGATGCTTAGCGAGTATGAAAATAAGGCCACGGCTAACGCAATTTTAAATGGAAAAGGGCAGAGGCATAAAAAACAATGGCAAACCATAAGCACGATGTTAATATATATGCTGGAGTGAGACAAAGGAAGAGGCGAAATCTGCTAGAGAATGAGGAAGAGAAAAAAGAGAAAGAAAGAAAGAAAGAAAGAAAGAGAGAGAGAGAGAGAGAGAGAGAGAGAGAGAGAGAGAGAGAAATAAAGAGAGGAGAGAGAGGGAGGGAGGGAGAGAGAGAGAGAGAGAGAGAGAGAGAGAGAGAGAGAGAGAGAGAGAGAGAGAGAGAGAACAAAATGAGTTTGTAATTTAACGGCATGTCAGAGGAACCCGAGTTTCTTTGCTAAAGTAAAGCACTGAAGAAGACCCCATCAAAACTTTTCATACATCATACATCTACCACAAAGTGGCCTGGAGTTATTATATATATAATATATATGTCAAGATCAAAATGAATTGTATAGTCTCAGGTCACATAGAAACTGAAACTTTTTTTTAGGTTTCAGTGATATTGCAATAAAGGAAGAAAATCGCTGATTTTGCTTGTTCATTCCGTAGAGATAAAAAGGAAAAATACTTGCTATGTTCAATGATAATTCTTGTTTTCGCAAGGCAAACACTCCCCACTTGCCAACAACATTAATTTAACATTTCTTGTCTGAATATTGAACACATACAAGGGTTGAATGTTACCAGAAATTGATTTTTCAACTTCGGTTCAGCGAATTCACATTGCTTAAGCACAGACAGGCAACAGTAAATTCATTTGTATTTTTTTTCACTTTCTGCCCTGTTTTAGCTTTGTCTGCTATGGAATCAATAAACTTACCATTAAGCCATTATTGACTTCCTTCACAACAACTGTTGAGGATAGCGATGAGAACACACTTGTAATATCATGAAGATTTTATCGTGTGTTTTGCTTTATATATCTACAGCTATCCTGAACCTTACGAAATCCGTGTCTTTTGGCAAACATTGCGCAATATTGCAAACAAAATGTAAAACGCTTGCAACACCTCTTTAAATTTTCAAACGTAAAATAAAATCGTGTGAAAGGGTGTGTGGGAGCGAGGAAGATCACATCGATACCAGAAAACAATTAAGAAATTGTTTCACCTGTGTGCAGAAGGAAAAAAAAACAAAAAAAACTGATAAACAGGTTTACCTGTACCCGGATATGTACGAAATAATTGTTGCAGAATGCATTGATCACCGACGCAGAAACCGTGTCTAAAAACGATACACAAGTCCCTCTCTTAGATACCTTCAGGTCTTAGGCAATTGACACATGGAAAGGGAAAGAGGGAGGAAAAAGTGAGAGAGGGAAGAGAGAAAATAAGATATAGTGACAGAGGGAAGAGAGAAAGATAATTATATTGAGAGAGGCAGAAAGAGAGAGGGGGCGCGAGCGAACGAACAAGAGAGAAAGAGAGATAGAAAGAGAGAGAGATAGAGAGAGAGAGAGAGAGAGAGAGAGAGAGAGAGAGAAAGAGTGTGTGTGTGTATGTGTGAAAGAGAAATGAAGATTCATGGAAAGCACCTTCGAAAAGAAACAGGAGAAAATTATGATTGAGGAGCGGAAAACGAATAAAATTGACTGAAAGGAGGAGAAAAGAACAGGGCGAGAAAAAGAAACAAGATGAAAAGTTGAAGAATAAACAGGAAAATACACAAGAGCGGCGCTTATGGTTCATGTTAGGTTAAAAAAAAAGGTTAAATAAAAAGCAACAAAGCAGTTTTTCAAATTGAAGCCTAAGAAATCTAGTTGTTGAGAGATTTGCAGGTTCTAAATTACATGTTGTATGATCAGTAGCATAGAGCCAGGAAGGAAACAACAACACTAAACAACAACAACAACAACAACAACAACAACAACAACAACAACAACAACAACAACAACAAC
>BLXT01005762.1:141857-155690 GCA_019648995.1 Plakobranchus ocellatus
CCCCCAAAAAAAAAAAAAAAAAAAGTCAGTCCAAAAGTTAAAACTGATGTTTTTTAAGGTAGAGTCTCCCCTTTCGTGCATATATCTAATAAGCAACATTTCTGTTTTTTTCCATGATTATTTAACTTTGATTCCCGGCTTAAAATGTATCATTTTGAACTTAAAATTTTATGCTACGTTTTGTGAAAGATGATCTTGACTTTTCCAATTCGTATTTAAAACAAAGTGAATCAAGACTTAAGATGAAAATGCCATTCACATTGGCAATATACTATGACAGGATTATCTTTGGAAAGATAGCAAATACAAACACAAATTTGCTTAACCATAAAAAAATTAAAACCTCATGTCTGGATTTACACGACAAAAAGTCAATGATAATAGTATTATTGAAAACATTTTGAACTGAGCTAGAAGCCGCAAAATATTGATGACCATGAAATGAGCTTTTTTTCCACCGTGCCATTAGTAAAATTACATGGCTGGCACGACTGCATTAAAATAATGATCTCTCAATCTCTTTGCATTTTTCTCTCTCTTTATCTTCCCAACCTTCTCTTTATCCTATATTTCTCTCCTCTCCTCACACTCTCTATTCCTATCNNCCCCCCCCCCCCCCCTCTTTCTTACACGGAGCAAAATATACTTGTAGGAGTTAAAATATCTAATTAAAAGAGAAATTGATCACATTTAATAGGTTTCTGTGTTTTAAAATAAGAAAACAAGGCAAGAAAAATAATCATCCTCTATCTCGCTTGTGTGCCATTCCTTCTCCTAAAGTCTGAGCCAATAACAACACGAGAGGAAATATAAAACAAACCAACTGCATTCACTTTAACTCTCGAAAGAAATAACAGCTCGACTTCAAAATCTAAATGTAATTTAAATTTGTTTAGAATGGCAGTAAATCTCAAAACTATTGCAATAGAAAACAATTTTCTTAATTTGAAGAAAGCAAAGTTTAAAGAATACCAGTAAAATAAGTTTTACACTTACGCACAACTCTAGTTTTGTTGTTGTTCTTCTTGTTTTTTTTACACTACAATCCCAGAGAGAAGCTTGATATATAATAACAAGAAACGATAATTTCAAAAAGCTTTGCCGGTGGCAAACAATCTTTCAGAATTAGATCACGAATCCATTAGCTTCTATAAATCTGCTTTATATAAGTAGCAACTTTATCGATCTACAGTTCAGCCCAACTGGCCGTGATATAGTTACGAGAGAAACTAGTACTCTCAGACGCTGTCCATTAAATGACTGCAGGACAAACAAACGATTTAAAATATTATGTGTTTCACTGACAACTCAATTTTCTGTTTGCTTGACATAACCAGTTTTAATACTTTATGCAAAACTATAGACATAACAAGTAAAACCCTGAAAAAAGTAATAAAATGCAGCAAAAAGAATGATAATGCTTTTGCAAAATTTAGACATAACATCATGAGCATTGTTGTCAGTGTCACTACACGATGACGCACCTCCTATAAAGATATTTGGCCTTGGCAACAAGCAGGCCCGCTTAATATTTTTATAGTCTTATTTCGCATACGTGGGCAGGAAGTGTGAATTACTTACCAACTCCCTCCGGTTTAATCCAGACCAATTTCAAAATTTTTGCCAAAATGGCAGTGAAGAGCAATTTTTCATCATTCCAAATACAGCCAATCTGTGATAATGGAAATGAGTTGACTTATCAATATAAAAAAGGGTCGATTAAATTGATATTTTTGTTGTAATCCTCTCAAAAAGAGCTACATTTTTTTGAAGAATAGAAACCTGTCAAACTGAACAACATATACACTTTTGTTAGGATTAAATATTTAGGTATGAAGTTAGTAAGGAGAATAAAATCTTCACTATTACTTTTTTTTCTCTTTTTCTACGGTAAATTATATTGAAAATCCGAAACAAGTACAATTTGGATCAAAATGCAACGATTAATGTGAGGCTGGAAATCATACGAGGTAAGCTCCTAATGGCACAGAGCTAGCACAGTTAGATATCTGGTTGACAGAATTCTGGGCCAATACTAATCCGACCTTTATCTGGGTGGAAGGCCAATTAGAAGTGATCAACGGTGTGCGTGGCCTTACAAAGCCTGAATGTCACGGTCAGTGAACTCCTTAGTCTGTCCGATCAAGCGTGTCTGGGTAGTTCTTGCTCTTGTCTGGAGGTGGGGCTTTGCGGATTATCGGAAGTACACCAGCTTATAGATATACAATTATTCTTGCAGAGCAAAGCACTGGTCTAACCTTCATTTGGCCTTTTGAACATGTAAATAAATTACCAAACTTTTCTGCAGCTTCGCATTAGAACATGTCTCGATTTTTCCCCAAAATATATTCAGGGGAACACCTTAAACATATTTCATTCCGACGGTGAAATCAAAAAGAAAGTTCATAAACAATTGAGAACCAAAGCTTCCTAAAATGTACCTTTATACATCATTAGGCGCGGCCCTATACTGTAAAACCAACATGAGACCCTCTAAGATAAACAGAAACCTATCAAAAATAGATTCGCCGAAATTCAAAGCTGCAAAACAAAGCTGAAACAAGAGCGCTCACGCGCGCGCGCGCACACACACACATACACCCACACATAAAAAAGTAAAGAATAAAAATCTAAAACCAGAACCGGGAGCATAAAAATACATCATAGGGTTATAACATCAAAGCAGGATCGTAGGAAAAATAACAATTAAATAGACTTTTAACATTACAAACGAAAAATATGACAATAAGGAGAGTCAGAGATAAAATAGAGTATAATTTATATGTGAAAACTTCTCCTTGTTTATATAATTATATAGACTTGCATATATAGTAATGCACCCTTATCTATCAAATCATCTACATGGCCACACATGTCAGATCACGCATGGTCCCCTTACATGTAACTCAAACAACATAATTTGCCTTATCACTTGTAAATAATGTTTTAAACAATGCGAACGACAAACTTGCCAAACACTCAGAGCCAGATTCAACCACCACCGTTTTACAGTTAACAATGACAGAAACAACCCAGTAGCTAAACATTTCCACCTTAAAGATCATAACATAACTACCTCTTTATTATAGATCACCTACCACACTCTGACACCATCAGCAGACTTAATAAAGAACGTTTTGGAAACTTTGAAGACTGCAGAACCACAAGGGATAAACATTAACGAACCGTCGTCTTTCCCCAGATATATATATATATATATATATATATATATATATATATATATATATATATATATTTAATTTTTTGTGGAACATATCTACCTATTATAGTGTCGCATTTAGTAAATAAAAACCAAGGACTACTTACTCATTTTAAAAAGTTATATTTTTTTATTTCAACAAGCCTATTTTCAGTAAACATACACACACACATACAAAAAGGTGCGCGCGCGTACACACACACACACATACACAAGAGTTTCAAATCAAAATACTACCTATTTGGTAAAGAAAAACAAAATAATACGTCAACTTTTGAATCCGTGGTTATAAAAAGAGATTCAAAGCAGCAGCTAACTATCAAATAAACGTAATAATTCTCTTATTTAAAATTAAGCAGATAGAGATACTAACATTCGTCTAATACATTATAAGTTCGAGAGGAAAAAATTATTTGGCCTACGCTAGCGAGCGAAAGCGAAACAGGAAAACCGCGAAAGTGATGCTCTATCTACAGGCTCCATCGCTCTCTCTGTACAAGCAGTCCAATACTTATGGAAAGTCGAACGCGTATCCAACTCTACAGGCTTAAGTTTTAGGATAATCTTTTGACTTTTAGATCCAATTCACAAGCATGCTATATTTTGTGGGATTCGCAATTGAGATTTCAGATAGTAGGTTTTAGCTATAGAGGTTCTAGATCTAAGTGTAGATCTAGATCTAGAACTTGGCAATCTATCTATAGATCTAGATCTAGGCCTAAAGCCTAGCATTTAAAAAATCTGTGAGCTTGGTTAAATCGAATCGAGATTGGGTAGGCCTAGATAGAGACAGCTTAGCCTAGACTGTAAATTTAGATCTAGATTCTAGATTAGATCTTTAGAGACTGTTCCATCTGAATCATAGATCAAAATCTTAACAGGTATTTTATTGGAGCCTAAAGTCTAGATGTAGATCTAGATCCAGATCCTGGTAGGCCCAGATCTAGATACGTTTATTAGGATCCATTAAGCAAAATTTAGCAAGTCTTTCCCAAAATTTTGGTCCAGGATTCTGATTATATATCGCCCAATACCGAAATTTAGAGAAGGCCCTATCTTGATATTGTTGGTCCACGCTGAGATAATGATTGCAAATCAGGTAGCGAAATTAAAATACTAGCCTGGATATTTATTTAGATCTAGAATCAGTTTCTCGATAGCTAAAGTTTATTTCAAACTTTCCGTTCCATTATTGCAGTCATAATGAAAATTAGGTGGTGGAAGATTTTACTTAGGCCTTACTTTAATTATCATAGCGATTTTTCTTTTTATAACTACATTTAAATTTAAATTGCAGTGAAATACTACAAAGCTAGACCTTGAATTCAAACTGCCAATCTAACATTTTGGAGCGAAACTTATCATGTTATTGATCTATTGATTATTGCAATCCCTATCAGCAAAGCTAATAGGCCTATTTTAGATCTAATCCTGGATAGCAGAAATTTATTTCAAACTTTCTTTTTGTTTGTCGCAAATGTGAAATTTAGTCCGTGGTATTTTGTATAGGCGTGCATTAATATTGCAGTGAATGCAGCAAAATAAGGATCTTGAAATCGGATCTTGATTACGAGCTTTTTCCACTTTTGCTTAACTTCCATCTGGTGTTCTGTCTTCTTTTTGGGTAACCTCTTCTCCTTTTTTGTGATACCAAGCATTCATGAATGATTTTTCCTTACAGTCATGCCTTTTTTCATTTCCAAAGTATTTAATCCCATTTAAGTTATCACAGTGAATTGCGACAAAATCTAGCTCTTGAAATGATATCTTGATTGCGAACTTTCACTTCCCCTGACAGCCTCTGCTTCTTCCATTCCAAGGTGTTCTGTTTTTGGGGCGACCTGTTCTCCTTTTTTCAGGGATAATGCCTCCATGAATTTTTCAGTAGACCTATACATTTGCGCCTCTTTTCATTTCCAAAGTATTTCATCTTTCCCGTTTAAGTTTTGTTCAAGAGTTAATTCAGACTTATCTCTGTTTTTAGAGACTTCAAGCCCCACTATTTTCAAAATTGAATATTATCTAAGGATTTCTTGCAAATTATGCAAAAGGTCAATCTCTTATTGCTGAAACTCTCTCCAAGTCAAGGTATCAACTTCCAGACTTCAGGATCCAGCTCAGACAAGAAAAATAGATTGAGGTTGCGTCACATAACAGTAACTTCATTTGGTTTACTTTTGCTCTGAGTGAAGGGCATGACATCTCGAGTTCATAGGGCATAAATATTGCATGAATCATGGCAGCTGCTAGATAATTTTAAATCAATTTTTGTACGTCCAATGCCCTTCAAAATTGTAGAATGCAAACTCCATTCATAGCTGACTTGAAATGATCCTCAGTTAAAAATTAAATCTTATTAAGGCTGCGTTATGCAAAGCACCCTCATTTGGTTTATGTTTTTGTTCTGGGTTTTCACTTCATTTGCGAAAGAATGTCAGTTTTTTGCCTGGCTACAAAAGCAATGATCATTTAATCTCAATCAAGAAATACACTGGAATAAGGCTACATTTCAGGTGGCTAAGTTTTTGGTTCATGAATTTTCACTTTTTTTTTTCAAGCGCTCTTTGCATTTAGTCTATTTAATTATTATTTTTCTTTCGCTCCTGCTTTGATGTTATAACCCTATGATGTATTTTTGTGCTCCCGGTCCTGGTTTTAGATTTATATTCTTTAAGTTTTTATGTGTGTGTGTGTGTATGTGTGTACGCGCGTGAGCGCTCTTGTTTCAGCTTTGTTTCGCAGCTTTGAATTTCGTATATACCTTAGGTAAATTATGGTCCTGTTCAGGTTCAGAGAAATCTGCTTAAAGTCGTAATAAGACATTCTTCAGCATATGGGTTAAGGCAAACCTCGATTTATATGCTGAAAACTTTTTTTAAATTCAGTGAGTATAATTTTTTTTTACTTACTAAATGCGACACTAAGATAGGCAGATTATGTTCCACAAAAAAATTAAGGCTGTGCATAGCACTGTTCAAGAAAATGTCTTTTCCTTTAACATGCTTGTCTGTATATATGCGTATTCCGTGTATGTAAGTATATTAATATGTACATATGTACGCGTACATGTATATATTTTTTTCACAACATAAGGAACGCTTTTCGTGAACGGATTTTTTCATTTCTAATAACGATATTTAAACAATATGCTTATATATTTTGTTACGAACGGTTGAGTGGATCCGCAACACTGTGATTCAAAGGATAGAAAGTTAGAGGAAAAGAGAGAGAGAGAGAGAGAGAGAGAGAGAGAGAGAGAGAGAGAGAGAGAGAGAGAGAGAGAGAGAGAGATATTAGGTACATTACAAATAATCCAAATGTCGACATGTGATGCCGGTTTAAACATGATCTAAGGGACCCTAGAATCTAGATCTGAATAGGATGCGCGCCGCACGAAAAAAAATGAGATGCCGAAGTATTGCCTTTTCTATACTAATTTTGTGTACTTTGAATATCATTTTTCGTAAAACTCCTGAACCGTTTAAGTAATGAATTCGTGCTAGAAAGAATTCCTATCTAAGCTAGAATCTAGATTCTCGTGGATCTAAAGCTATAATACGGCATTGAATCTAGATCTGTAGGCCTAATCAGGAATATCTGGATCTAGACAATGACAATAATTTAGATATCTAAGCTAGGATCTAGACTTTTGAATTCAATGCAACCCTGAATGAAACCCATTAATTATTGCATCAGTATGGCCTCAATGGAAACAGTTATAAACCGGAATTTTAGGCTTTTACATTTGAAAGTTAGTTGCATGGATGATCGTAAAATTTTGACCGTTATTTTGAGGAAACAATATAAAATCAAAAAAAGTAGAAAGAGATAGAATTTGGACTTCTAGACATAAACAGTGCACCCTTCCACCCACAGCTAACTTTCATACAAAATTTAAAGTCATTCTTTTCTGTGGTTCAGGATTTTACGTGACATAAAATTCAAAGTACACAAATGATTCTTTGCTCAGTGCGTATCTGTGGTATCTGTTTGTGATCGTCATTTTTCTCTTAATAAAGCCTAACGGGCGAAACATTGTTACGTATACTCTGTGTTGTTTAATTTGTTTTTATAGGTTTTAGTTGGTGGTTGCATTCTCGTACTATATTTATTTCAGTTCCTTCAACCACCATTGCATCTTCAAGATCCTTAAACTTATTATTATACGTTTCTGGGAGTGCGGTATTTATACCCTTTTTTTAAACTCATATTTCATGAAGGAAATGGCTTTTAATTGCGAAAAATGTATATTGTTTGTGAATTGAATTCTCTACTCCACCGAAATTATATTGCTAACATGTATAAAGAATATGCAGGGCTTTGTGATTAAACTGTAATAAAAGTTAGACTCACATTATTATAAAAACGCTGAGGGAAAAAAAAATATTACCGATGCATAAAAACAGGAAGTTCGGTATGATTTTCACATTTAATCTTCAGAAACAAGATGAAAAACCGCCTTCCTGGAATTTCGAGACTCATTGTCTGCAAATCTAACCAACAATTCGTGCCAAAATAAAAATAAAATGCAATAAAAAGATTAACAACTATTAAAACAGTTTAAGTTTTATAAAGTTATAGCTTTTATTATCATAGATGTACAGGAAAACTTAGAACTAAATTAAAAAAAAAAAAAGATAATGATAAAAAGAAAGGAAAACACAGCAGCGAAATACAAAACAAGAATGACAAATACCGTCCAGCCAAAGCTCCAAATAAATATTGTTGTTCTTTTGTCGAAGCTTTTATTTACATAAAGATAAAAGAAACAAGTCAACAAACAATAGTATTCATGGACAGTACGTGCTCGGTCAACATCATTTTGTCGCTTTGCGTTTCCAAACTATGTCAACATTGGCGAGCCTTGCTCAAATTCTCAATTAAAATACAAGAAATTGTAACACGAGGAAAGGAGAAGCGCCTTGTGTCTAATGACTCCAGTGTTCTTTAACATTCTCTGGAAACAGTTTCTTCGATTATGATGCTTGCACATTTCAAGCTCGGTTTATGGTGGATGTCATTATGAACAAGACAAAATTTGTTTTTAAAACGAGATGATTTTATTCGCAGAGGAGATTTCTAATAAAGTTTTCTTTGAAAAATAAATTAATCAATATTTGATAAACTACGGAGAGAAAGTTAGACAGGCAGCTAATAAAAGAAACAAAATGTTACTTTGCAAAGCAAATAATGCTGTTGCTAGGATTTACTATGTAAGCAAGAGAGAGAGAGAGAGAGATAGAGAGAGAAAGAGAGAGAGAGAGAGAGAGAGAGAGAGAGAGAGAGAGGGAGAGAGAGAAACAGGAACAAAGAAATAAAATAGCGTGATCGACGAAAAGGAGAAGACGAATCAAAAAAG
This sequence comes from Plakobranchus ocellatus, assembly GCA_019648995.1. Lineage (NCBI taxonomy): Eukaryota > Metazoa > Mollusca > Gastropoda > Plakobranchidae > Plakobranchus > Plakobranchus ocellatus. Next base: position 150,437 of record BLXT01005762.1, read on the forward strand.
AGTCAGAAGAATAGAAAAACAACATAAGTCAAAAGAGGCAAGATGAGCACACGGAGCTAGAGAAAGAAGGAGAAAAGGCTGGGGTGAACAAAATAATGAAAAAGAGATTAACCAAAGATAAAAAAAGCAAATAAAAAGCCAGCGAGAACAAACATATATAATACCAAGAGGCAATTTTTTTTTAATTTCAGAAAACCCCGGCAAAATTAACATCAAAATTGAAATCTTGCTAATGCGAATGACAAGTCTGACGGCATGATCTTCCTCTACCTTCCATCGTTGGAGGTAAAAGATATCTGAATTTTGAGAAATTTTTCTTGCTCAAGCTTTCTCTATGCCTCTCTTTCTATCTCTTTGTTGCATGTATATCTCCTACTTATCATTTTTTACCAATTATCTACGTGAAAGCTGAGTGTAATTTTAACTTTTAATTAAGACGCATTTTACGTTCATGTTCTTTTTTCTCTTTCTTCCTCCCCATGTTTTTCTATATCACTCTTTCTTTCCTTCTTTCACTCGTCTTACTTTACTTCTTTTCTTTCTAATTTTCTCTCTCTCTCTCTCTCTCTCTCTCTCTCTCTCTCTCTCTCCCTCTTCTTCCTCGTTCGCTCACCCTTTGCTGTCACCTTTCTCTGGCCCTCTTTAAAAACAAAAAGCTTAACCAAAGTTTAATTCCATTTTCCTTATACAAGAATCCAGACATCTTGAGATCTGATAGTCAATGAAATCTCCGTGCAGACAACCTTCTAATTCTAGACACAGAGTGAGCTTAATAAAAACCGTTAATTGTCAAGCTAGTAAAGATCAAAATAGTAGCACTTGCATAGAAGCGAGTGCTCTGGGATTACACAGTTGATGCAAAGAATAATGTTTAGTGAAAGACATGAAACTAAAGAAAATAAAACCTTAACCAGGGCATCGTAACTTTAAATAGAATACATCATCATCATTATCTAATGTCATGCGGAGGAGATTTAAAGACCATGACTCTCCATTTCATCTTATCTTCCGATGCCTTGATGGTGGCGTTGTTTCATGATGTTTGCAATCATGTGGACAATCCGTCTAAGATTTTACTTTTTTGCCGTCCTCCCGCTCTTTTGTCATTAACTTTCCTGTTGTTATCAAATGTTCTAGTTTTCCGCTCCACATTGAATGACCAAAATTTTTTGCCTGCCTCAACCTGATGATATGCATAAGTAATCATTTTTTTTTTTAATGTTTCTTCATTTGTTTTCTTTCCAGTCCAGGAAACTTTCATCACTCTCCTAAAAAGCCACATCTTTATTGCTTCTAGCTATTTTTACATTGTTGAGATTATTGTCAAAGACTAGTGTGCACAATAAAACAAACAAAAACAAAACAGAAGTACAAAATAATTGTAAGCAAGGCAACATACTTTAGATAATTTTTTAAGCTCCAAAGCAATAGGGAGTACTTATGAACTCAAAGTGAACCTCGGAAAGAGTGCCTTAGAGTTAATGAAAATGTTAGTATATGGAAGCAATAGATAACTAATGGAGTTATGTTTCTTCATGTCTAACTTGACGTCCAGTAAGCTTAATAGCAGGAAAAGTATCATAATGATGGCAATAGTAAAGCTCACATTTGTTGTCCATATCAAAATTGGTCCCTGGAATGAATTTTGTACAGAATTTTCCAAATACTGAAAAGTAGTGTTGAAAAGTCGTCCCAGTCATTCCTACTGACCTCAGGATAAAATGACGAGATCAAAGTCAGATGAAACACAGAGAGAAGCCAAGAAAAAAATAAGTATCGGAGAAGAAGAGGCACTCCCTATTATACTTCACTTTTATGGCTGTTGATCAATATATCGATTAGGTAAAAACCATCAGAGCAAAGAACTAGCAGCGGGTGTCAGAATACGAATAGAAGCAGAAAAAAGGCGATTCCTAATGACTTTTGATAGTGGAGGTTTCATAATTTTGATAACTGACCTCATTTACTATATTAAGGAAAAAAAGGGGGTTGGAAGATTTGCTTGAGGTTCATTTTTTTTCTTTACTCTTTTTTAAAATTAATATGGAAGATAAAAAGTTAATATACAAAGAGATAGATAAATCTATAATTAGACAGATGAATTAGTAGGTATATAAATAGATAGATAGATAGAAGATAGATTGATAGATAGATAAACAGTCAGAGAGATAGGTAGGCAGATAGATAGATAGATGGATAGAAAGATAGATAGATAAGAAGAAGGAGACTGAATGGACAGAACGAAACATTATGATATAGACAGGAGCATAGATTTAGATTATGTAGGCGGTAAATAGAAGGTAGGCTAGTGAGACAGGCAGATGATAATTGGAAAAAGAGATAGAAAGAGAGAGAGAGAGAGAGAGAGAGAGAGAGAGAGAGAGAGAGAGAGGGAGAGAGAGAGGGGGGGAGGTTAAAAGATAGGGGAAAAGAGAGAAAGTAAGAGAGATATATTATGAAAAAAATTATAGCAGGGTTTAAAACAAAAATGGGATCATGAAATGGGAAAAGGATGGAGAGAGAGAGAAGCAAGCGGGATACAAAAGAAATAACGGAGAGAGAAAGGGTGACGGAAACAATTGCTCTATGAACACCAAACACCAGCTGAGTTAATATTGTTATTATCATAATCATCATTTTCCTATAGTTATTATCATCTTCCTCACAAATATTATCATTATTAAGATAGATTTACACTTTGTTTATCTAATTTTAAAATGACATTCCAAAATAAATGTTTCGTTTGTACACAAGAAACATATTAATCAGTTTAAGAAATTTAAAGAGTTTCCAACGCCCCCTCCTTCTCTCTCTATATCTCCCTCCCTCTCTCTTCTTAGTTTTTATATATTTTCTTTTTAATCTAAACCTACCACCTCTGTTGCTAAACCTGTGTCTTTGGTTTTTGTGATTCCGTCTCCTGGAGACGGTCTAGAAAATTCAATTATACTAGTTTGGAGTTTTTCTTCAACTTGTCTGGAGACATCTCGAAATTCCTTAGCTAAGTCTAGAAATCTACGCTCAGACAACAGTTACGAAAGCTATTTAGTGTGAAGCCAGAAAGAGGCACACGAGTAGCACTTGTACTATTTCTCCTTTGCCTCTGAGGTTTCTTTACTTCAAGAAATTTTTCATTAAAAATGAGAGTTAAATATTCAGGTTGTCAAAGAATGAGTGAACAAAATATAAAGAAAAACTCAAGTTTAATCAGCTACCTCGAAAGTTTCAAATATTTACAAACAGACACTACTATGAAAAAAGCCCGCTTTGCATAACAATAACAGAAAATCAGAAGACGGAAAACAATATAAGAATTATTTTAAAAAGTTAATTGAAAAAAATAACTCCTACAAAATGTATAACTATTTATTGAAAGCCATTCATGTAATCCATGCAGAGAATGGATGATGAGTTGAAAGTTTTTGGTAAAGTGTGAGCAACAGAACGATTCAAATTATTGGTTAATAAATAATTAATTTTTCAAGATGTATTGAACTCTAGAATTTTCTTTATTTTTTAATTTTCTAAAAAAAAAAAAAAACACTTGCCAAAAAGAAAACGAAACCTACACACACACACACACACACACACACATATTGAGAGAGACAGAGAGAGAGAGAGAGAGAGAGAGAGAGAGAGAGAAAGAGAGAGAGAGAGAGAGAGAGAGGTAAAAGCTATTTGAAAATGTAACTGCAAAATATTGAAGTTATGAGTAAAATAAGAATTTGACGATCAATAGAGGAGACTACAACATACAGTATCGTTTTAACGCTGAGAAAATCAATAAAGTTGCAGGAAAAGCTTTACGCAAAGCTGAATTCTATGAAACCTTCAGACGATCTAGATATCACAATGATGGGAAAACTATGTAAAAATAAAAAAAGGAAATCTGTACAAAAATTAATTGCTTTAGGAATACTCTTACCCTACAATGATACTTTTATTATCATAATTTAAAATTATCTTTTTATCAACAGCAAAAATTTTCAATGTAAAATATTTCGTACTTTAACATTCATGTACAAAGGACTAGGTGTTGATGATAAGGTTATTCATTTTTTTAACTCTGTAGTGTTCCTTCAAATGTAAACATAACCTGTAATGGTAATAATACAATATTTGTATTCCAACATTATTATTATTTTTTCAGATAACTATTTCCGAGCAGATATCACAGTCGGATCGCAAAGTTATATCAATCGTTTCTCCCGAGGAGGATTGCACGACGGGATCAAAGTCAGAGGAGATACAGAGGGAAGTTGGGAAGATTAGAATAGTGGAGGGATGTTCTTCTTTTGTCATGGACTGGGAAAGCTGACACTTTTTCTAATGACTAAAAATGGAAAGAGGATAAGGCGCGCAAAAAAGGAAAAAAAATACCACCAATCGGATAAAGCAAGACTGGGCGAGCAAAAATGAGGAGCAGTGTGTGTGTGTGTGTGTGTGTGTGTGTGTGTGTGTGATGTCTTTAACACATTTACAAAATAAACTTGTGCTTTCCATAGCACTTATAATATGCATCTAATGCGTAGCCTTCTTTCGACATGAAATCATCAAAATAAAATAGTAAACGAACCGGCAAAACCCGAGGGAAAAGATAAACCACGAAAGGTGAAAGATATATGTCGGTTTTAATATATGCCCCGGTACCATAATACTAATCTGAATATCTACTGACTACGGCCTTATTTATAAAGACTAGCCTACTTTTCGGGAAAAAAATAATCTAACAATATATGTATGAGAAAACAAAGTTATATTTCTTTCGTATAGGAAAAACACCAGCAGATCTGTCAAAAATGTAACTCCAATTACTCACCCAAGATTTGATGTTGTGAAACTCATCAATATTATAATTATTATCATGGCTTAAATATTCTTCGCTTTCCCAATAACACAATATGATGGGATAATTCACCCCAATACTTTATTACTTGTTAGAATAACTCTCTCGATCAATTAAAAAGTGTGTTCAAATTTCGAAAGTCTGAGCCAAAAAGACGAACTCTGGTTGAAAGAATTGTTATCGATCAAAGCTATTGATATAGATCTGGTTTATCAAGGGCGTTTAAATATTTAAACAGAAAATTCAACTTTACAGTGCTGAAACAGGCAGTATTAAATGAAGAATACTTTGGCCGTTCATTTCTTAAGAAAATGAAAGAAGGAAATACAGTGTTATTTTTACGAAAAATATGGTCATGCAGATTACGTTGAGGGAAATGAGGGGCAAGGGAGGGGGTAAAAAATGGAG
>BLXT01005762.1:157735-162735 GCA_019648995.1 Plakobranchus ocellatus
TTCTTCTTCTTCTTCTTCTTCTTCTTCTTCTTCTTCTTCTTCTTCCTCTTTGTTTCAAGGGAAAGCAACACTAGATGTGCAACCAATGAAAGCGGATGGTTTCTGCATGAGACCGTAATTTTTCAGTTGATTTTATTTGGGGTTTGCTTTCCGTTCGAGTTAGCTCTTTATCTAATTGGAGATCAACTTTAAGAGATTTGTAAAATTTTGATCAAATATATTCCGAGAGTTCCTGGAAAAAAATATGCCAACGCCTGGTTTCCTTGAATTGTACTTTCGAAATTCTTTTTAGTCCTTTTCCCATAGAAATAAATAAATACCTTGTCGCAAAATCTTAATGTGTTTAGCTTTCTTAAAGATATGAGAATTATTTCGAAAAAGCTATAGTTAACCCTATTCCTAAAAGAAGAAAATGGAATACAGCAAACATTAATGATACAAATTTTTTATTAATTTCATTTTAGCAAAAGTTCTTTAGAAAAAGCTAATTTGAATTTTAAAAAAACCATAACAAATTAATCTATCAACTAGGAAAACAAGAGAAATTTTATTACACTAAATTGAAATTCTCTAAAATGTCTAGTTAAAATGCCAATAATCATGAACTTATAACGTTCGTTTAAAAATTTTTAAAAATCCTCTTAAGCAAATACCGTATGATTGCTTTTGGTTTTCAAGATACATTTAATTAAATAAAAATTAATGAGCCCTCCTCAGAACATCAAGTGACTGAGGCCTCAGATTTGAAAACGCACTCACATAATAGCATTGGGTCTACTATATAATAGTTGCGCAAAAAATATGAACAGAAATGTCTCCATTGAAAAATATTGGCAGCTTCAAGTCATATTACGATCTTCTGAATAAAGCCATTTTTACTCAAATTAAAAACAATGTAAGCGTTCAAATGCATTGCTGTTCGTATGCAAAAATGATGTATACATAGTTCTTAGTAGATTGCACTTTTTGCCTGTCTAACTGTCTGTCGTACTGTCTGTCTATTTGTCTGTCTCATCCTCTCCTTGATTCTCTTTCAGGTATTTTTATAAAAATCTCCATAAACATAAATTTAGCTTTAAAAAAAAGCCGCACAACGCCTCAAATAATGATGTAAAATAGAAGATTGGTATATAAAGATGCCAACAAATTTACTAATTAATCTGATTAAAGTAAGAGTTGTCTTGGATAATGTCTGACTTATGAGTCTAAATTTAGTTTTTACATTCAATGAAATCTACATTTGATCAAATCAATGCCATAAGATTTATCTTCAAGCAAATATTTTGCGTAAAAATTGAATGATCACACTTGTTTCAGAGTATTGAAACATGCCATAATTTGTGTAAAAAGTGTAACAAAGTAATGATGATGGTAGGAGACAATTATCTCGCACACGGCAATTTGAATTATTAAGGCAATTGTCATCACATCTTGAAAAAAAATTATTTTCACTACTTTTCTTTGGGCCCTTTCTGTTGCAGAAATTACAATTCTATTTCAACCTTAGCCTTGACGCACCGAGGAGACAGTGGTAAAATGCACTATAGTGAAGCCACTCTTGAAAAAGCTTTCTAAACCCACCTCTGCTCTATCACATTAACTCAATGTCATCCCCTTCATCATACGCAAAGCTCAGACAAGTTTGGAAGTTTGAAAAACTTATTATGAGGGCGATTGGTGTGATTCGTCTCTGACACAATTGAAAGAAAACGACTGGATGACGTACGGGAAGAGATAGCAAGAATATTGATAAAACATAATGTCATAAAAATCAGGAACAATCCACCAGCCTTGGAAAGACTAAAAAATAGATAAGCAAAGCAAATCATAATATTGATTTACAGATTGCAGGGGAATAAAAATATCTTTCTGTCAATAGCGCAATGATTTATTTTCTGATGGCTAGGCTTTTCACAAACGTCATTTTCGGTTTTCTGAATTTTTTTTTATCATTCTGCCTGACGACAGTTTTTTAGAACCCCATCGGTTCCTTTTGCCTCCTTCTAGTTTTGGTTATTGCTTCCGGATTATCCGTGTACTTATAGCTTTAGCTGCGTTTGTACACCCTATTTTCTTCTCTTTTGAAATATTCTGTGGGTCCCCAGAAATAAAAGTTGTAAATTAATTTTCCACGGCTTAAGTTTCGACGAGATCCCTAATTCTAAAACTGATCTACAATGTAATTGTGTGCTATATTAATATTTCCATGCACAACAGAAAATAAAATAAAAATAAATCAATCACTCACTTGCAGGTACACTATGTCTAGTTATCAAATTTTTCTTTATTATACTCATTACATAAACCTTTGGCATGAGTTGTTATATTGCGTAGTTTAAAGATCTACAGCCTTCAAATTATCACTACTGTCTGCTATAGAAAATCTCGTACCACACAACAAATATTAAATACTTCATATACCATACGATTTTTAATAAGCTTTCTGTTTCGAGCTCTTTTAGATTTTTATGAATTTAAATGTACAATACTTTTCTGTGATGTACATTTGCTTACAGAAAAAAAAATATGCACATAATTAATATTACCAACGTATTACAGTTTGTAAATTATTTGCATAAAGGAAAACCTTTCAAAAGAAAACTCATATTCTTATCGGCTTTAATTTATTTTCTTTAGGTATCCGGATATTAATCGGGAATTTTTTTAAATGTTTGATAACTATGTTTCACTTTGCCTATGCATATATATATATATACTATGCCAAAGAGATTTTTGTTTTAGATTAAAAAAAAAATTAACTATGAAAATTAGGCATCTAATGTGGCCGCCGCATTGAAAATATATATGCTATTCTTAATCCTCTGTATATCAAAAACTTATCAATATTTGTATATGAAATTTTCAGGAAAGTTTTTTCAATAACTAAACTATGTCCTAAACCTAAAAAAATAGTATTTAATAAATATTTTCATTGTTATTTTTGCCATTGAAAATGCTAGTGAGACATGAAGTGAAAAACTTGCCGAATTATATATGCATGACTGATAGAAAAAAGAAAGCTTTACAGATGGAAAGCTTCTAAGAGATTCAGGACATGCAGCAAGACCTTCAAAGTAGACATGCAAAGTTTTAGCTTTCTATCTTATTTGGTTAGTTCACAACAAGGGTTAGAAAAACTGTAAACGGACCAAAATTGTAAAATTGAGAAAACGAGCAAAAACAAAAATGAATTGCTTTGAAACTTAAGTTTGTAACATGTAAGAACTAAATTCTTACTTTAATGGTCCCCAGGAGTATAGACATCTCCTTCCTTGACACTAGTGATGTCTTGAAAGCCTTTCCTTTTTGCTCTCAATATCTTTCTTGACTTTTTGGTGCTGTCCAAGGACATGCGGGCTGAATCTTTCTGGCGCTGTGCATCCCCAGCTTGACACATTTTGTGTGACATAGCCCCGACGTTTACTCCAAGCTTTAAAGGTACTTTCTCTACAGAACTAAATCCATCATTCAAATAACTTACTGCACTTCACACAGCTTCCTCTCCAGTATATATATATACAAAATACTCCTTGCTACATCGTTCCCATATCAATTTGTTCAAATTCTCATTCAAATTTTGCGTCTTACCTGATAAATATTCAAACACTTGTCTAATGAAATATACTACAGCATGTGGTAATCCATGTTTGTGCCTATATGTCTCTCTGTTTCTCTGGTATCGACACCAGCTTTCTGGTCCTTGGGGGCAATCATCATGCACTGGCCTCTTGTTAGTTGAGGCAACTTGTGAAAGAACAACTTTCACCGCCTTTTGTATTGCTGTCAAATCTCCACTATGTTGTCTACGTTGCACAAAAGAAAGCGTAGAGCTGACGAATTACACTTTTAGAAAACAATTTTTGTTAATGTAATGATGTAGGAAAACTGGAGAACTAAAGCCATGTTTCCATTTGCACGTAACGCCTAGCACGAAATGCGCAATGCATAATGCGTATTGCCCTTAACTATGTGTGTGTGTGTGGTATTAATTAATATTTGCGATCCGCCAGTTTGTTCTTTTGGCTCTAGAAGCATATCGCAGTTTGGTTTACATAGAGCTATGGCTCTTTGGTCGTCTTGATATGCCAAAATGCGGAAACAGGAAGATGAAAATGAAGAAATTATTGGACATGTATGACTATCTCAAAAGATTGAGGAAAAGACAAAGCAGGTGGAATTTTCCTCAGAAGATCAATTAATTGATGAAAACATCTGGGACGAATTACCGTGGCGTTTCTCGATGTATCTGTTGACAAAAAACTGCACAAACACATCACTGTTCTGGGAAATCATTATAATTGACAAATGTATACGTTAACAATATCCATCACAAACACCTTACAAAGTCACCGCTTTAAAGTAAGAGGCATTTACTGAACGAGATAATATATTCCGAGTAGACAAGTCTAATTAAAAAAAAAAAAATTTTAATTGAATCGGCAGAAAATTATCGCAAACTGTATGGAGCACTCGAAGGCAAATTTAGATATCAAATGAAAACTAAGCAAGGGCAGTAAACTACACACGCACTGTCAATATTTTTGCGCATTTAGAAGTTACAAGAATCTCAAGTTTTTCAGAAAATGCATTAATTAGTGCAGACAACAGGCCAACTTAGTTTTGAAAAAATAAAATATAAAGTGTATATTATATGTGCTCTAAAAATTTTGCAGCTTTACATGTGCATAACCGTATAAATTGAACGACTGGGTTTAGCCTATTATGAGAATCGTCAAACACTTAAAGAAACCGTTAAAAACACAAAATTCTTACTTTAATGGTTAAAATAAAGATTGATTATATAACGCCATGGTATTTAAACAGTTCGCCTTCGGGCAGTTCTCTTTTAATTCTCTATAAGCAAAGATGAATATTTTTGTTTAAGAAATTAAAAAAAAATCAAGCCAAACAAAGGAAAAACAAAATAATTTCGCGGAAAAAACCAAAAAAGTGGAAAACAAATATTTTTATAAGTCGTTAAAGTACTTAGAAACTCTTAG
>BLXT01005762.1:165235-168185 GCA_019648995.1 Plakobranchus ocellatus
CCATCATTTTCTTAAAAAAACTAAATGAATAAAAGAAATTACGCGAAGTGAATACAGCTGATCGTAAAGGCAGGAGGTAAAAAAAACCATCCACATGTTTCATTGCAATTATGTATAACATTCAGCATTTTCCATATTTTCATGTTCCATGAATGTATCCTATACCTTTTGGTTGTTTTTTTTTTCTTTTAAGTCGATTATGGCATTAAGAAAAGAAAATTGTGTATCGACTGGTAAAGCCAGAGATTGATGCTTTGATCGACCATCAACCACCATAACTACCTACCCGGCCTGGCCTGTGACTGGTGTTCTTGTTATACAATTACAAGTCTGGTTCAGTACTATGGCCGATGAGTTCATCGACTTGGATCAAAACCGGATGCAATTTTTTTTTTCCTTTTTGCCTCAGGTTTTTTTTAGCATCATGGAATGGAATATTCACCCTCCATCCCCTAAAATGTTATTTTTTTTTAGCCCTAGACTGAAACGGAGGATACTTTGTACACTGATTAAAAAAAAAAGGGAGGAGCAGATCGGAATAAATGAACGTATATTGATTCTGGTGGAATAAGAAGAACCATTGTGTTTCTTAGACAAGGATGAATGTTTGTAAGAAAAAAAACACTATTTGTTTGTATGATGAAGCTATACAGTTATAATAGTAGGTAAATTCCTAGACAGACTGTAACATTATAATATAAGCCTTTTAAGTGTTAGTCCTTTTAATGCAGAAACAAATACCATTATACGTCTGAACGACAATGTGAAGCTATGAAATATCCAATTTCAGTATGTAACATGCATCTAGTTTGAAGAAAAATCCTTTAAAGAATTTTTGAATTAGCTGTAAAAAAAATGAAATGATTGATCAAACTATACAAAAAAAAAAAAATCAATGTATTAAGTAAAAACTTTATCAAACTTTATGAATAAATAAAGCAAAAACAGCAGATTGAGAAAATAATTTTTTAAAAATCAAATGGATAGGACAGTGTCTTCATTCTCATTAACATCAAAATATGTCATTTAAAGTTGGCCTACATCTTATTTAGTTGTCTTCTATTTCATGTTAAAGGCCAAACAACCTAAAAATTCCTAGTCTTGTTTCAAGTTCAAGCGAACAGAACCGTAGTATGCTTAACCGGTCTGTGTCTATTTTTTCGTAATTATTTATCTGACACCGAATGTATTTTTAAAAAAAAATTTAAATGTAAAAACATTTGCAGCTTTCACTCATATAACACATGAAGAATATGTTGAAAAAAACATTCAAAGCCTTCAATGTGTATGAAGAGAATAGTTCAAATTGAACTTGATTAATTTCAAAGAATTCTCTTTCTATAATTAATAGGACGTGGCTTCAGCATGTTTTAGAGTCTAGACAGCTTTTTTCAGTTTATCTTAAGAAGTGATATAATTGAAACCCTAGCTGAGATACTCAATAAGATCATTTCTTAACCGTAAAAGAGAGTAAAATATTCAAAAGACATAATAAATTAAACTAGGAGGTAGAGAAAGAATGAAAAGAAAGAGAAAAAGGGGGAGGAGGAGGAAGAGAGAAAGACAGAAAGAGGGAGAGAGAAAAAGAAAGAAAGAGATAGGAAGAGAATTGAACAGCAGAGAGAGGGGGAGGGAGATTTTTCAGAGGGAGAGAAAGAAGCAGAGAGAGAGAGAAAGAGAGAGAGAGAGAGAGAGAGAGGAAGAGAGAGAGAGAAAGAGAGAGAGAGAAAGAGAGAGAGAGAGAGTGAGAGTTATATATATAGAGAGAGAGACGTGAAAGACAGAGGGAAAGGAGAGCGGGTGTGAGTGAGTGCTTTTGTTGGGGTATTTTCAAGGGAAATTGCTTCATCGTATTTAAGGTATAATCATTTCAATATAGAACATGTTTCATGTAGTGGGATTGACACACCTCATTACCGATTTCAATCTTCTTAATGGTTTGTCTCGTAAGCATGAAACAACTAATGAATATTTTGTTATCACCTTGTTGATTATGTTCTAGAAAAAACTTAACGGCACACTCGCTGCAAAAAAAAAACAACAACAACAACAAAAAAAAAACAAAATTAGATTCATATTCAAACACTGCGAGAGATAAGGGCACACAATTATAGCATTTTGTGAGATGTTTTAAAGTCATGTTATGTCTAAAGCGAATTGAAGTTGATAGAATTTCAATAATTTTCTTGACAAATTGAATCAAAATGTTTCAAACAATTTTTGTTTAGTTCTTTAACTTACAGAACACACCAAAAACCTAGAGAATCAACGTTGTTGAAATTACATCCAAAATTATTTTGCATGGAAGGCTTACACGTGATAGGATAAATAAAACGCAAACTGAGATGCTATGAACATATAACAAGATCGATAGTACTTACAAAAATGATCTTACAGTGCATTGTACAAGAAGACAGATCAAGAGGCAGACAGAAAAAAGGGATAGGAAGTAGTATGGTTTGGACAGACTTAAAGTTGGATCAAGCCTGCGGAGAGGCTGAAAATATAACCCTGGCGGTCTTAACCAAAGGATAAGCGAAATTAACTGGTAACTGATTATTCGTTACTTCTTTTTCATATTTTAACACATTCCTGTCTCTTAGATGTAGCTTACTGTTGTGAACAAAATTAATTGGTAGAGCTTTGCCATTCAATGTAAAAAGATGATTTTTGAAATGCACGATAAATAAGTGTGAACATTGCAACCTGGAAAACTTTAAGATACTGCTTTTTTTGAAAGCGAAAGAATCTTTCAATAAAAAAACAAAGAACAACCGGAATTTATGGTCATCTGTAAGAATTTCTTAAACCCCAAATGCAATCGCGTTTAGCAAAGGTGACAAAAATCAAACGAGTAACAGCATTCAAATTTCTTGGATACTTGCTAACATTATATGGTCCATGTACATGTGAATTAAGTAAAAGAATAGCCATAGCCAAAAATATACCC
>BLXT01005762.1:190139-203482 GCA_019648995.1 Plakobranchus ocellatus
ATCCCTCTTCGCTAAAAGTAAAGTGCAATTCAGAGACGACGTTTTATAAGAGATGAGTACATTGATTTGGTCTAGAAGCTTCTCTCTAGGTTTTAACGACTCTTCATTTTGTTGCTCCTAATGTGCTCGTGTGTAAAGTAAGAGAGCCCCGAAGTCTATGTTATTGGTATAGCCATTAAAAGAAATATGATTATTCTTTTTTGTTGTGAAGCAGCGAAAAATATTTTTGGGGCAGATTTTGTGTCTTATTAAATTGTTTTACAAAGACTTTTAGCTATGGAGGTTAACCCGAATTATAAGTCACCATAAAAAAAAGAGTATTTAAAAATGAATAGTACACAATAAAATACCAGGTATAGTGATGAAAAACTAATTTACAATTAAGAAAAGAAACAAGCTATAACAATATATTTTGTTTAAAAAAAACAAAAACAGCATAAAATGGTGCAAAAGATATTGCAGAGAAAAAAAGAGTCTCGATATCAGCTTACGTATCGTTGCATCGCAGAATTTTACTACATCGCCCAGTTTATCGCAAATGTTGCACTCGGTACGGATTTTTAAATGTGAATTTTTCATGTCGCAAAAGTGTACACAAATATGACTTTTTGAAAAAATCCAAGTCTATTAAAAGTAAAATCCTTTTTTTCTATCGGCATTTTTTTTTGTCTTTGTACATGACTGGCCATCGAGCGAGGTGGTGATTTATGTTATATGAAGCATTGCTCACATTATGCGCAAAAATCAAACGAAGGAAAAGAAGAAGAAATCTTATCTAAAAACATAAACTTTGTCTAGTAAATAAAAATTAATAAAAAACCCACAGAACACAGTCTAATCACAAGTGAAGAAAATGGATGCACATGACAGAAAGAGGATATGGAGTTAAAAAAAATTAAAAAGAAAATACAACATAATGGTAATAAAATGTGTCACTAAAAACAGATGGCAAATGTGATAAACAACTAACCCCCACACAGAGAAGATACAATTTTGATCTAAGTACCCTCACCCTCTTCTCCCCCCCCCCCCCCCCCCCCCCCCCCCCCCCCCCTTTTGCCCCCTTCCTTCGCCTCGCCCTTTACCCAGTTTCATGTGAGATAAGAATTGAGCCTTCTTCACATTTCATGTGCTGTAGAATCTGTTTGGACTAATCAAAGTTCTTAACATGTCTGCTGTATAACTAAATATCAAAATCGATAGATAGTTTTTATAACGTACAATTTGTTTGTTTTAATAAACTTGAGTGTAAAATAGCCTCAGAGTGTTGCTTTTAATTTTTTTCCTCATGATTTGTTATGGTAAGTTCCAAATCTCGGCTCGGTGTAAAGACGCTCTAACAATGTTTAAATTTTTACTCACGCAAAAAGCCTCATTATCTTAAAGTTCATGAAAAAGCTAAGCGTTTCTTTGTGTAATTTTGCACGCAAGAAAACGAAAAATAAAAAGTAATAATTACTACAGGGGCAAGAACTATAACAAGAAAACATAACACTACAGATTGCTGGGTTAAGACTTGAAGTAAACAGAAAATAGCACGATGTATTAGAACAGTAAAACATTTGGCCTCTAAAATGGTTTCACTTTTTTTAACACTGAAGACTGTCGTAAAGATTGGTGGTTGACATACACAAACATTTTTCCAATCGTTTGAGAACTGCCCATCTCTAATATATTTCGAAAGGTAAAATAAGTGATTTTCAAAAAAAAAAAAAAAAAAAAAAGAAAACCACATGAAAGTTAGCAAAATATTTCAACATTAAAAAAATACATGAAATCGAACCCTTTCTTCAACCACTATGAATTATTGGTTTTGGGGTGAATAACTCAGATTTTTTTTAATCGAAGAGGGCGTTATACAATGTATCATAGAATTCAACCTGAAGCATATTTATATATTAACTCAGACTAGAAATGGTGCGATGCCAATCAAAAAATCAACCTATTACTACCTCTTAAGATATTTTGATAGATATTCGCTCATTGAGACAATCAAGTCTAGACTAATTCAATGTGGTCAGAGCAAGATATAAAGCTGAACAAATAAAATGCAGAAGAAGATTACAATAGTAGCATCAAATATTAGATTGAAAGTGAATGTATCCACAACTTTCTTGATGTATGGGGAAACAAAAAGAAAAAAAATCAATATGCTTATGAAAAGCTGCTAAAACAAAGAGATATTTTCCTTTTTTTCAATAAAAAAGAAAAGAAAAATAATATGATAAATGGTGCAAATTAATTTTTTTTTCTCTTTTAAAATTTATTTGTATAAACAATCAAGACTCATGGCTGCCTAAACTCACCTTTTGTGAGGTTCATTTTATTGCACTGCCTCCTAAATACAGTAACGTTAGCTACCATCCTGTCAAGGTTAATGAAGAGATACGTAAAATGTTAAAACTGCATTATATAAACCGCCTGATCCACTTGCCTTTAGGACGCTCAAATTGATGTTTGCCTTTCCGTTAAAATAAAAGTGTATAAAAGAGATCATTATAATTGAAGATCTATTTTGTCCTCATAAAGTGGGATACAAAGTGACGGAGTGAGTAGTCAACATTAAAAAGTAACTATTAATCATATCGATTAATTGTATGTTACCAAATCGATATCCGATAATAAGGAAGCAGTTGATTCGGGTTTCATCATAACATCTATTGCACCCAGAAGCTTGGCAAGAATATTCTTTTGCGAAATTCCCAACGTTCTAGTTGAATGAAGAGATGACCAAGGATTCGCTGATACAGCATCATGATAAGTAAACTCCTTATGAAAAGTTTATCTCTACATTCTCATAAAAACACAGGGGTGAAAGTGTTTTATTTGCATTAGGCATTATTTATTGTTCCAACGTGACACTATTATGATTTTTTAAGAGTTCTGGTCATGTGTACAGTAGCACCTGTGAGAGGTCATAAAATGCTGTTTTACTGCGTATTAACAATAGTATGGTCAAGTATAAATTCAATAAATACTTGTAAGTGTGGTATGACTTGTGCTCATACGTTTCAATTGTAGAGCAACGAAAATGTACTCTAAGCATTACAGGTGATCATTGTGTCATGATTAAAACAAAATATTTCCAACTTTGGAGAATATACAGCTCTGAAAATGATTATAAAATAAAATTAAAAATAAAAAGGCGTTGGCATAATTAGAATAAATTCGTTAAATGCACGAAAAGCACGTAATAAAGGCCATTTTCTATGATTATGTTTCTAGCCCTGTGAGGAGAAAACTGACAAGAGACTGCTAACTGCCTTGAGCCTGCGTGAGCAGCGACCAGCTTGATGAATTTATGTGATTGACTCCCAGTCACAGCTACCTGCTAAAAAGAAAGAAAAGGACAAGGAAAAGTTGAAATTTACGCTATCTTGGGATATAGAGGAAATAGAGAAATTTCTGCAATAAAGGGTCAAATAAGGACTGGTATGACGAACAATATTGGCAAAAGCAGGCTAAACTGCTTTTTCTGACTTTTTTCATACTATGAAAATACACAGAATACATGCATAATATATAAGGCTGTGGAAAAAACAGGCAAAGAAAATATGAAATCAGGGGTATTAGAACAAAACACTCAAAGACATATTTCCTATCGTTAAATGAAAAAGTGACGCAAATTTGGAAGGAAACAATGAGGTCGAACGAAACGGTCAGGGATGAACTGAAAAAAAAAATCAGATTCCGGTTAGAGGACAACAAAAACCTATTAAGTAGCCTTTACTCTAAAAGAAAGCGAGAAAAACGTTTCTGTAATACAAGTGCAGACAAATCTGTGAGTACCTAATCATGAAAAATTAACTAGACGAAAGAAATACTAATTTTTGTCTGTTGGAGAAATATTATTTATACGATACCATGAATAATTACGAGACAGAAATTACACAAAAAATTTCAAAATTAAAAAAAAAAAAAATATTTTTATTAGTCACACCAATTCTAAACACCAGCATGAGAAGTGTAAACCTAAACGTGAATCAGGGCTTTTCTTATATGCGTGTATCTGCCTTTCGACGAATCCATATGTTTTTGTTGATACGTAAATTTGAAACGAATTTTGCGACCTCTCTTTTTCCTGTACCCTTTTTCTCTGTCTCAACGCTTTAGATCTTTTATTTTCTTTCTCTCTCTACTGTGGTCTTTGCACACAAATTTTAAAAAGTTAAAAGGAAAAGTAATAGTGTTATATATGTCTCGAGATTGGTCCTAATGAATCGGAAGTCGCATTTTGAAACCATTGATACCGTCTCAAACATATTTCTGTGAGCTCTGGATTTTTATGGGATTTTAAACTTTTTTATAGGTATTCAAATGAAGTGAAAAAAAAATGTTGCCCAAAGCTTTTATATGCGACATCCGATTCATTAGGTCCCAAGACATTGTGTTTTGTTCTTTCTCTCCGTATCCTTTCCATCCGATTTAGTCAATACTTCTCTCGCGCAAAAGACGTTTACACAAGAGGGAAGCGTAGAAGTACTTTAAGTTCACTGTGGTGATTAAGACCTTTTTGTTGAATGATAATAAAAAAAAAAACCCAGTGGTTTCGCTTCATCTGTTGAAAAGCTAAAAAAATAAATAATAAACGTTTTAGACGAAGGGCAATGATAATGGAAACTGCACCTATCAGAAAGATTTTTCTGTAATTTTCAGTCTACGGAAGATATAAATGCAGACATAATATTATTATCAACTAATGATACGACTCACTGATCTGCAGAGTATTGCTCCAGGATCTCTATCCTTTCAATTAGAAACAAAATACCAAACCAAAGTGTTTTATAACATAGAATTAAAGAATAGAATACAATTTTCTCAGTACATAAAATTTTTATCACTTCAGTCTGGTTGAAGCTAATTATATAATTTTCCCATGTGTTTCATATGTCTTGGCATCATGCGATTTTAAATTCAAGAAAGCCTTTCTTTTCATGCAAATGAAAGATAAAATGTAGGTTAGGATATTGCCATGTAACGTTTTTATCTTTTATTTATAAAAATCTTCATCGGAATGTAACCCATATTTCACTTTTCTTAGAATGTATATCATAATACTGATTTATATTGTAATCGATACCCTTTGAGTCTAGACTGCGGCAAAATCGAAAAGGAGAAAAAAACAGCACAATAAATTAGCAAATAAGTTACAAGTTGTATTCTGAACATCTAGA
The DNA here is from genome assembly GCA_019648995.1 of Plakobranchus ocellatus. Lineage (NCBI taxonomy): Eukaryota > Metazoa > Mollusca > Gastropoda > Plakobranchidae > Plakobranchus > Plakobranchus ocellatus. The sequence goes on from BLXT01005762.1 coordinate 195,314, forward strand.
TGGAATTGTATTGCTATTTGTCTCAGCGTAAGCAAATAAAGAAAATTTTAAGCTTTGAGATGGATAAATTTTGGAACAGGGATTGCATGTTCAAAGATATTTTATTAAAAAATAAATTTTCGTTATTTTCAATCTCTGTATCATTCTCTTCAAAAAACTGCTGTTTGGTCTATGTTTTCTTTAAGTTTGATAAGGTTCTGTGAGTTGCTTATCATTTTGAGATCAAGTGTCAGACTTGCTGTAATTTTCTCTTTTTTTTTTCTTAAACGTTGTATTTAGCAAAAAGTCTGGGGAGCTGGTGCCCAATTTCAGGTAAAGTAGTTGTAGCTAAATTGGTAGCCAAACCAATAAATATAGGAATTATTCAAGTGTATGCACCAACATCTGACAGTGAAGATGTAGAAGTAGAAAAGTTTTATTAAGAAATAGAAAAAGCAAAAGGCTATCTAAAATCTTAGGACATCATAATAGTAAAGGGAGATTTCAATGAAAAAGTTGTGGATGAAAGAGTAGAAGATGTTGTTGGGCCCAGTGGCATAAGGACAGTAAATGAGAGTGGAAGTAGGCTAATCGAATGGTGCCAGATCAACGATTTTACCATCACAAATACTTGGTATCAAAACCATTCTAGGCGACAGTGGCCTTGAAGAGCCCCGGAGGTAGAAGTAGAAACAAAAATAGATTACATCCTCATTCAGAAAAGATTTCGAAACGCCGTCAAAACATCAAGTCACTGCCGGCAGCCGACTGTGATTCAGATCATATTCTAGTAATGTGTAAGTTTCAGATAAAACTTTAAAAAATTAAGAAAGGTAAAGGCTGATCCTAAATTTCAAATATACCTACTAAAATGTGATGAAAAACTAAGAGACGAAATTGCTCTAGCTTTGCATAACAAATATGAAACTCTAAATAATATCTCAGAAGTAGAAAAACTATGGTCAGAAACGAAAAATTCACTAAATGAAGTCATAGAGAAAAACGTTCCCTAAAAAAGATAAAAAAGAGCATAAGAAATATATAACCAAAGAAGAAATCGGTTTAATGGAAGAAAGGCGCAAATCAAAAAATGTAGAAGGAAAATACAAAGACCTACACAGAAACATCAATATAAAATGCACCGCAGTGAAAGAAGAATGGATTAATCAACAATGTAACAATGTCAGGAAATAGAGCTAAATCTAAATATAGACAGAAAATTCATGCATGCTAAAATTAAGGATGTCAGAGATAAGAAAATCCTGGCTGCATCAAATCAAAAGATGGAACAATGTTGATGGAAAAAGAAAGAAATACTAAACAGATGGTCAGAATATGTTGAGGATCCTTTTAAAGATGATAGGTGCAAAAAACCCAAAATAGAGAAAAACATAGAAGACCCAACTATCCTTTAAGAAGAGGTAGAAGCAGCAATGAAGAAAAAGAAAAATGGAAAAGCCAAGGGACCAGATAATATACCAGTAGAAACAATTAAAGCATTAGATAATTTAGGGATAGATCTGACAACAAAACTTCTTAATGCAATATACGATAGTGGTACAATTCCAAAAGATCTTTGTAAATCTGTTCTTATAGTACTGCCTAAAACACCAGGAGCAACAGAATGTGAACTTCATAGAACAATGAGTTTAATGAGCCATTTTACAAAAATCCTGTTATGCGTTTTGGTGCATAGAATGCGCAAGAGTCTAAGACCAGAAATATCTCCAAAACAGTTTGGCTGTATGCCTGATTAGGGGACTAGAAATGCAATATTCATTTTGTCAATGCTTATGGAAAGGTGTATAGAAATGCAAAAAAACTCCACCTCTGTTTTATTTATAATTCTAAGGCTTTCGACAAAGTAAGACATGAAGAGCTGTTTCGTATGCCAGAAAAATTAGACATCGGTGGGAAAGATCTGAGAGTAATTAGAAATTTATACTGGGATCCGATTGCATCTGTAGGAATTTAAGGAGAACATGGTGATTTCAAATCCATCAAAAGAGGTGTGAGGCAGGGATGTGTAATGTCTCCTGATCTTTTTAATTTTAACCTATATAGTGAAATAATCTTAAGGAATCTTGATGGTATTTCAGGCTTAAAAATAATGGAGAGAATCGTAATAATCTCAGGTATGCAGATGATACAGTTTTAATAGAAGAATCTGGCAAACCACTCCAAAAACTTCTAGATACTGTAGTTTTAGAGAGAAAGAATGGGCCTGTCTTTGAATGTGAGGAAAACAGAATGTATGGTCATCTCAAAGAAATCCTCTAACCCCAAGTGCAATCTTGTTAGCAAGGCGAAAAAATCAAACAAGTTACAAAATTCAAATATCTAGGTTACCTGATAACATCAGATGGCAGATACAAAAGTGAAATAAGTAAAGAATAGCCATGGCGAAAGATACATTCCAAAAAATGAAACAAATCCTAGCAAATAAAGACATAAGTATGACAACCAAAATAAGGGTAACTTAAACATATGCACGGTTAGTACTTTTGTATGGAAGTGAGTGTTGGACAATAGACAAATAAATAGAGAAAAAACTAGAAGCAGTAGAGATGTGGATTATCAGAAAAATGATGAGGTTATCATGGACAGAGAAAAGTCAAATTTATTGGTTCTGAAAGAGGCTAATCTCGAGCGATCATCAATTAAAACTATAAAATAGAGGCAACTACAATTTTTAGGCCATATTTGCCGACATAAGGTTTTAGAACACTTAGCAATCACTGGAAAGATTGAAGGAAAACGCAGTAGAGGTAGACAGAGTAACTTTTATTGACAAATGTAAGTCATGGGCAATAGGCAGGGGTAGCAGTAACAACTTTATAACGTTAACTGAGAATAGGTTTGAGTGGAGGAACATGATCGCCAATGTTTGTTACTGACAAGGTACCTGATGATGATGATGAAACGTTGTATCCACTTTCATCACATATTACTCTAAGCTTATTTTTCACTCAGATTTGTTTTATGCCATTTTAAGCATGTAGATTCAATTTTTTTATGTACTTTTCATGTAAATCTTCGATTTAATCTTCAAAATAGAATTATTATTCTTTAGTTTTTACAATTTTATCGCACATGACTATATGAAAAAGTATTATGATTTGTAATCAACTTTTTTTTCTGAAAAAAAATGTTTCGATCACCTGTTGAAGATTGTAAAAATGGAAATTTCAATATTTTATTATTATTTGAAAACACATAAAAGACAGAATGGTTGCTTGAGAATTGGACCGACCGTTTGGATCAAGAATGTATAATTGCTTCTTTAGATTTGATACACAATCAATCTAATGTAACTGCGTAATATACAAGTCGTAATATACAATTTTTTCCAAAAGTTGTAATCAGAAGAAGAATCAGTTTCATAACACTCTTTTTTTTCTTACTGAGCCAAATGCGTGTCTGCTTGAAGAGAATATTTTTCAAAGTTTTTGAAAGCACCCACGATGCATTTTTTTTATTTTTTATGCAAATCATCCCTTTGTATAAACAACAAAAATGTGATATCAAGGATGTGAAGCAAAGTATGTTACAAGAGGTATGAAATCAAGCCTCTTTTTTCTAAAATTTAAGTCAGTCTACCTTTACATATGCTTAACCTGAAGATTATTTCTATGTTTCCAATGATGGAATGTAATTTTCTTTATTATATTCATAGAGAATTAAAATCGACGTCTACCAAATTTACTTTGATATAGTATTACTAAACAGAAAACTTTCCCGTGGAGAAAACATTGAAAAGACATCTATCTCTAACACATAAAAACTCTTGTTATAACCCTTGATATCGCAAATTATCTTAGAACGCTGCATTATTCAACTCTTTTTTTCCTTTCTACAAAAATAAATGAAGACCTGAGGCACACATTATTTTTAAGATTTTAACGGTAGACAGAAAAAAATAGCTATGCTTTAGAACATAATATGAAAGAAAAATAAAAACACAAGATAAAAACTCAAGGGATTTTACAAACAATACAAAAAAAAAAAAACAAAACAAAAAAAAATAAAACTCAATACAAAGTGATCAGTTTTTTTTTTTCACTTCAGCATGCTTATTTTGAAAGAACTGAACAAATCTCAGTCTAATTTAAAACTGCTTGGCGAATTTTTTTTTGTTTATGCAAGTGATAACAAAAACAACCACTAATCTATTGAGTCAAAAGCGAGAAACATTATTCAACTCAATTTCTTGTCTTTAGAAAAAAAATTCCAAATTCCATACAACATTTTTATAGACGTGTTCTCTTTTTGTTCTCTCTAAAGATAAAGTTGTAAGAATGTTGGGAAAAAACATCAGTGACAATTTCGAAACAACGATACATATTGCTCCGATCAATTAAAATACATTAGCCTGTAGCCACTATGAATAAATGTTTATTTTTTCAACGAAAAAATAGTATTTGAGTGTGTAACCTTCATAGTGTTTCTTTTTTTTATTTCAATGTTAGTTTTAGGTTTAAAAGGAACTGTGTTTTTATAACTGGTTGGAGACGTCTACATTTTTAAACAAAATAAAACAGTTATTGTTTCTTTTTTGGGTTTCCCTGATATCAAATTATTGTAAAAAGGTTACACTGTGTCTGAGTTGTCTGTAAAATAATAAAAAAAATCTGGTTTACTTGACATAAGATTGTTACATCGACGCGTTTACACACGTTTTCGAACAAGTGACGAAAAGAAAAATCAATACGACCTTTTAAGCTTGTCTAGAGTCATTATTAAAAATTGAGAACTCTTCATATATGGCTTACGCCACTTTCAAAGAATAGTTCATGGTTTAATGTAAACAGTATTTAGCTCTTTTGCAGTTTTTTGAAAACAATAAATGTTACTTTAATTTTATTTAAGCTATGAAATAAAACAAAGCTTTTTTTTTCACACAGTATAATATGAAAGAAATTGCAATTGAAATCTATCTCATATAGTGCCTATGTGAGTAATTTATATTAAAGGTCCTTTAATTGAAATAATTTTACACACAATGAAAACAAACCGATGAAAAACTTAAACCTATATTGATTTATAAAGAGACTTTAGTTCAAGCGAACTTGAAACAGTAAAATCAATTTATTAATTCTGGCTTCGTTAATGACAAAGGTCAACACTTTTAGATGGTCAAACAGAAAATTCACGTTTATCATCTGGGTGTTGAAACGTAAAAGGCAACCATAGTATTCGCGACGTGTATACACACTAAACAGTTACCTTTTTTTTCCTTATGTAATCGTTGAACATTGGATCTAAACTTTTTTTTTTTAAACCAATACACTTTTAAAGAATCAGTTGTTTGCATGTTTCGTTGAAAGACCTATGTAATACATCTCAACAAGTTTAATTATAGTTTATGATGTCATCATTGTCAGTTTACAGCATAACAGATAACACATCATTTTTTTTAATCTAATTCATATTATAGTAAAAGAATACAATGACCAAATCAAACTAATGCGAACAAATTAAACAACTCAACTTTCGAATCCTCTTCCGATGGTCAAGCATATAAGATCACACAGAGTCCTCTTATTTGTCACTCAAACAACATTTTCTACCGTATCACTTGTAAAAAAATGATTTAAACAATACGTAGGTCAAACTTGTCAAACACTCAGATCCAGATTCAACTACCACCGTTCTACAATGATGGACAATGACAGAGACATCCAAGTAGCTATACATTTCAACCTTAAAGATCATAACATAACCACCTCAGTATTATGGCTATCGATCTCTACCATCAAAAGACTCATTGAAGAAACGGTTTGGATTCACAATTTAGGAATTACAGAACCACAAGGGATAAAAATATTTTGTTATTTCGAAAGTTTCAATTGTTTCTTTTTTTTCTTTTCTGCTCAACTAGAACTCTTTAACTTATTTAATTATTCGAGAGGGTTAAACTCAGCGAGAAAGAGAGAGAGAGAGAGAGAGAGAGAGAGAGATAGATAGATAGATAGAGAGAGAGAGAGAGAGAGAGAGAGAGAGAGAGAGAGAATTATGGATTAGACATTAGTAATTCACATAACATAGATCATACTATATATATTTTAATTGTATGCGTATGTAGGTATACGTGTATGTACACAAATATCTGTATATATGTGTATATGTGTGTATGCATATATAAGTACATATATACATTTTTTCACACCTTCTAAGAATGCTTTTCATGTTTTCATGAACAGATTGTGTCATTTCTAATAACGATTTTAAAACATTAAGCTGTATTTTATGTCATGATTCTTGCCTAGCGAGTGTCCATGGTATTTTATTTGTGAACGTCATTTATTACTTGACAAAGCCTAAAAGGCGAAACTTTGTTACGTGTACTCTGTGTTATTTAATTTTTTTTTTTTATTAATTTGATTTGTGGATTCTTTTACAATATTTACTTCATTTCCTCCAACCACCATTGTATCTTCACGGTCCTTAAGCTTATTTATGTTCCTGGGAGTTGCGGTAGTTAATAAAAAATTCATGGTTCTTAAACTTAGAAAAAAACAAACAACCTAATACAAATATGAGAATTTGCATGCATTTAAAGCCCCACTTTAAGGAGTCCGCCAACGTTTATCGTTCTTAATAGACAATACCATTTTGATAACAACTAGAGATATATGGTTGTTTCTTTTCATTCCAGTTGGTAAACATTTGTCGTAACCTTCCTTTCAGATTCCTAGGCTAAACGGCTACCTGAAAAAATAAATCTAATTTTATCATATTTACTTCTTCACTACTTCTGTTTCTGTATACATGTAAAGAGCGTCGTTGACATCTACTAGTTCTTGATAATCGAGAAGCTGATATAACGAAGAATATAAGAAAGATGATTAACGGAAAATGCAGCTTTTAGGAGAAAATGTTTCTGTATAACATTCACATTTTGTTGTCTTATTAACATGTCTTATTTCAAACATAATATTTAAACCGTATGACTTCATGAAATAATTACTGGCGCTATTCATGAGAGAGCAATATTAGTTTCGTCAGAGATACAGACCAAATATGATTTTTGACAAATAACATTTTTGCTGAGATAAACTTCCCCCAAACAATTTTCATAAGATAAAAAAAAAAATGTTAAAGCTATCCAGTACTGACTCGACACTACTGCGAGTGATAGTAGCAATGAAAGGCACATTTTTAACATTTTCAAGATTAAAACACGTTTTTAGAACGTACCCACAGAAAAACAAACTAAAAAATTCAGCCAGGGGTATATTTGAAGATAGGTACTGAAAAATTAAATAGTGACTCGTAAATGAAAGAATTCAGTTAATTGAAGTGAACGAACAGTGATAAGAGATTTAAGAATACGGAAAAATATTGAGTCGTACGTAAATTTGTATAGATGTTGGTGTTCGATTGAAACGTTTTCAATTTTCATATTAAAATATGCCTTGTAATGAAGAACTCAAACTCATTATTACCATATTAACAAGGAAATATATAAAGTAGTAAAAAAAATCTTAGTAGTGAAATATTAAAAGGGAAACAAATTTTAAATCTAAGTTAATGAATCGCGTTTGTTCGGATTATTTCCCATTCAGAGAAACTGTTTCTTTTAAAGTGGTTTTCCGCTCTAGATTATTGCCACGACAGGCATCTCAACAGGCATTGCTCAGACATAATAAACTCCACTTTGGTGCATCCAAAGCTCTCATTTCACAATTATTCTAGATGCTTTTCTTAACGGGTTATGTGCACTGGCCTCAAAGAAACCTCACAGACAATATTTATTTGTGGGCTCACCTATCATTACCAGCGCAGCTTGTAGAGGTCGGTCTTTTTCATTCTGTAGACCCTGTAGTTGATTCCTACATGGTGATCTCTTTGGAAGGATATCAGTGCTGAACATTATGGTGGGACAAGAGTAGACAGCATCTTTTATGCATTGAAACAATATGCAAGTGGAACAACATGGTTTTTTTTTCTTTACCAATAAAGGGTACTATAAGATTGAACATGTAACATATTTGCGCCTAGTCAGTTAGTCAAGACGTCATTTTCTTAGGTCATCTGTGTAACATATGAAATGAAGAATAAGTGTTGCTTTGAAAAGCCCTCTTCAAATGGTGAGCAAAGGTTGGGAGGGTTGTGGATGCAAGACAAACAAAAAATAATCAACTCAAGAGATAGTGCTTTATGACCCCCCCCCCCCCCCCCCCCCCC
>BLXT01005762.1:219262-231160 GCA_019648995.1 Plakobranchus ocellatus
AGTGTGTAAAACTTATAAGTGGTTAAAGAAAGAAACGTTTCAAGTCTGAAAAGACAAGCTAAATACGCAGGCACTCAGTGTATAAGCGCGGAATAAACCCAGATAGCAGGCTTGACACCCGACCCCGCTAACCATTTTGTCAACGCACCCTGTCTGGAGAGGGGATCAGAACTTTCAAATATGCTTCACCAAGAACTAGTTTTTTGAAGATTAGACAGAGTTTTTAAATGTAAATATTTTTCTTTTAAGGGCTTTTAAATTCGACCCCTAAAAATCAGCCTTTGAAAATGTCGTTTATTCCAAACAACTTAGACAACTTAGACATCGAGCGTCTGGAAAGGAACAAAGCTCCGACAGGAAACTTTAATAGCTCAGGACATGTCAATGTTGATCTCTACGGTATGTTTCCCAGGCCCACAGGATCGCTACAGAACATTTCAGGAAAGAGTGAACAACAATAATGCGCAAAAAATATTACCTCAGTAGCAAATTTTATATCTTGCGTACTTCCTTTTTGTGATGAAAACTTCTACAAAGAGGAGTCTTGATTTTACTGAAGATACAGCAAACCTGATTATCTTTTAAAGAATTTTAACAGTTAGAAATATTCAGTGCAATTCATGATCCCGCTATATTTTCAATTAGTTAAATATTAAATTGAACCAACAGATTAACTTTTTGAAAAATATTAATAATTGTTAAAAGTTTGGTTTCTTTAAAAGTATGGTTAAAAAAACATACTGTAAAAGTAATTGCTTCTTTATCTTGAAATGCTGAGTAAATGTTTGAAACAGATATTTCAAAACAATAAAAGAAGTAAGATTAGAGGATAATGCAAAAAAGCCTTGATTTCAAACTTCAACGGATAAAACAAAAGTTACAGATTTTTTAACGTAATTTTTGTGGAATTTAGAATCATATTCAAAATATATAGTTGGTGAAAAAAAGAAACTTCTAAAAATGATAAAACTCTGAGGGTATATCTGAAAAACTAAAGCGATTCAAGGCACCTCTTGGAATAAAGAAAAGAGCAAAACAAATTTTTTATTATTATGTAATGGAATGTGTGCAAAAGCAGCTCATGATGAATATTGAAAAATGTGAAATATTTACAGAATACCTGGATGATATAAGTTTCTTAACAGCATTCTAATAAATATATAAGTAAAAAAAAATCGTGATTGTCGATATGTGCTTAAGGTTTCTACAATTTACATTCAATGGTTTATTACTTATTAACGCACGAAGAAAATCTGTTTTTGCTCAATTGCTCAACAGTTAAAAGAAGAGCTTTGGTGGGATGATAATCTTGATCCGACGAAGAAATCCTAAACATGATAGATAGGATGGACACCATCTCTCCATGTGTGAATGTCCATCTACACAACCGAATCTTCCCCACATCCTTTCAGTACGGGTTTTTGTAAAGCTCGATGGCCACCTCGCCATCTTTATTGCTTCATCAAAACATTTTTACTCTGGTTTTTCTGTCTGCCACACGTAAAGAATTGCTGGAGTTTTAAAGCCCCCTTAAGCAGTTATAGAAAGAAAGTCCACGGATTTATCTCACAGATGGCCTCCATAAATGAGGATCCAGACGAAAGATAATGCTTTTTTTTCGGTTTCTTCTAAATGAAGAAAACAAAAAAAGCGTCTAAAGATTTTATGTTAAAGGCAAACCTTCTCCTGCCTGTAAGTTTTTTTGTTTATTACAATCAATTTTTTCTTTGTAATCAAAGATATTATTTTAAAAACAAATGTCCAAAGATCGTTCACTTGAATTGTTCTTAGACCTGTCTTAATTTTCGAGATAATCATAATGTGTGGCCCTAACTCTTGATTTAGATTTGGAATGTCTGTTTATCAGTCCTGATATCCTTATTTTAGATTTTTGGTATAGCCGTAATATGTCTGGGTGGTAAACCATGATCAGTAATTCCAGCTCTAACTTGTATTGAAAATGACAAATTCTTTGCATGGTTAGCATCACTAAGAGTCTAGACATCATAGTTGTCTATTTTGTTTTCATCAAAGTCTGAACTTAAGAAGAGGTTGCCTTGTTTACCCCATAGGAAGGGTTTTATATTTGAGCATTGAGCTAGACGGTCATTCAGTCTAGATCTTGCTGTTGAGCCCATACCTACTGAAGCTTTTGTGCAACGCTACGACATGCTATAGTTCAGAAATGTGAGCAAAAATAGTAAATATTGAAAGTACGTTATTAGGTTGTTGCGAAAAAGATTTCTTAAATGTACAGAACTTAATAAAATTAAAAATTAGCATGCAAAAAGAATGAGAAAAGAAAGGTGAAGTCAAACATTTGAAACTGTCGTTAGGAAATTGCATTAACAATTGTTTCTGCAAAGCTAACGGCTGGTTGGCATAGAGACCATTGATAATTTCTCGCAGAGTGCGGACATTATAAACACCTTGGACAACTAACGTGTATGCTACAAAAGACATTGGTGACGATGATAGAATCGATTCATATCGTTATTCATCTCATTGAGAGGAAATGGGTAGCAAAAGCTGAACTTTAGCTTAGCTATCCATAGTACATTGTTTTAATCAAATTCTAATGAATATGCTAACTCTTTTCGCAAGACTCGGGACATGAATAACAGTGTATATTTTTACTTTTGGATGAGTCTCGTAGTTGTTTTCATTGTCAAAATGTAAAAGCTGGACTAAAGTGAAACATACAATGACTGTTACAGGTGAAAATTCACCATTTTGTTTCCTTTTGTATGCCAGTATAGGAAACAGATTGACTGCAATAATGAAATAATACTTTCAAATATGCAAAAGCTAACGCTGAAATGCTTTTAAAAGATGGAGGTCTTTCCCAACCACATCGTTCTCTTCAGGTGTCATTTCTGGAGCAGATGCTGGCTATCATGTCTTCCACTCACACCTGTTCTCAGTTAAGCAAGCTTATCAGGCTGTTGTTATGACCATTTCCTTTTGCACATGCGTTACCATTTTCAAGTTATTCTCTGTCTACCTCCACTGCATTTGTCTTCAAACTTAACCAGTGACTGCTAAATATTCTAAACACTTGAATGGGCAAATGTGTCTTTAAAACGATAGTTCATTCATGGTTTTGACCCTAGCTTCTTTCAATACTGATTCATTAGACATGAATTCTATTTTTTTTTTTATTTTAATCAGAGACATGCCCATTATTTCACTTCTAAACAACAGTATTTAAAAGTTTTTGAAGTTATTAACAAGATTATGCCATCATTTGTATACTTAAGATTATTCAAATTTTCTCTGTTAAACCAGGAGTATCCTTTAGATTCCTCAAGATGATTTCACTATATTTTGTTGAAGATCAGAGACAATACATATCTCTGCCTGACAACCCTTTTGATGAGTTTGAAATCAAGTTTTCTACTACAATTCTTATATATGCAGTTTGATGCCATTTTTACCACCCATTTCTAGTTTCTAGTATGGGAAACAGCTCTTCATGTTTGACTTTGGCAAAGTCCTTAGAATAACAAATGAAGCAGAGATGGGTGCCTTTTTTCCTTTATACACATCTTTCAATAAAAATTAAAACAGTGAATATTGCGTTTCTAGTTCCTCGTCTGTCATAAACTTTTTGTAGATAGATTTATTTCTGGTCTTCAGCTCTTGCGCATTCTGTGCATCAAAACTTTCAACAAGATTTGTGTAAAGTGACTCATTAAACAGATCGTTCTATAAAGTGTACATTCTGTTGCCCCTTGTGTGTGAGGCAGAGCTGTAAAAACAGATCTACAAGGATGCTCTGTTATATGCATAATTTGTTTTCATATCTATTCCTGATTTATCTTGGGCTGAATTTTTTCTCAGGCGCATACATTGTCAAAAAGAGAGAATGTGTAGTAAAATGGGCGGAATCTTGCACACAGTAAGTTACCTACATAAAATACATTTTTTTTCTTCAAAAAAATACTTTACCTATGTTTTCGAACTTTGAAATTTTTTTCTTTGCCTCTGGCTTCCTGTGTATATCTGATATCTGTATATCATTTCTAAAAGTATCTGTATGTTTTATTTTTCTCTTCTAATTTGCGCCTTTTTCCCCATCTCCTGTCCCTCAATATGTCCCTTTATCTCTGACTTGATCTGTGAAAGACATGGGCGATCAACTCTGTGGTTCAATTCGTTTCTCACAAAATTTGTACCAGTCTTGCTTTTTTTGTTTCGCAAGTCTACTGTTTTGCTCAATACAGCGATTTATGGCACTTAACCAGTCTTGGACAAGCATTTGTATTTTCCCTCAGTGTTGTGCCAGTCCAATTTTGGCGGCTTGCAGCGCTTTAGCACTTGATTTATTCTGTGTTCTTGAGATTGTGAACATTCTCTTCGAAAGGACAAAAGAGAGAAAGAAAAAGAAAATAACAAAAATAGCTCATTATAACTAAGCTCTCTGCAGTCTGGTTTTGATACTATCGTTATTGTCCAGCAATTGCTGATATGCACAAACTTTTCCCGCAAAACATCCTCTCATTTTTAGACATTTCTATAATGAGCATTGAACGCATTTTTCATGCTATTGGCCAGTAAAAAATTTGACCTAATTTATTTGATACACTTGCCTTTCGGTATATTCTCGATACGCATTTTCCATATCCGACTCTTACTTTTAAAACTAAGTATATGGGACCTCCAATTTAACTCTACTACTACAAAATAATATCTTATTGTCATTTTAAAACGTTATACATTCCTGATAATATATAAAATCTAGTTACGTTTCCTAGCTTTGTAAACTTATTTTATAGTTTCTGATGATATATCATTTTATTTTTTGTTACAAATCTTTTTTTCCTAATCTCTTCCGGTTTGTTTAGGAGATCAGATTTTTGTTTGCTGTCTCTAAAATCAAAGCAGAAATATTCTGTCTAGCTGGATGATCTAACCTTTCCTACTCTCATTCCGTTACTTTTTAAAAATATTTTTTTTCCGGGAAATGTATCCAAAGCAACAAAAACAAGAGAAAAATATTTTTTCATTATTCATCTGCCTTCAAATTGTCTATCAATTTGTAGTCACGTGCGCCTTTTTGATATTCTTATTACTTTTATGTGCACTTCACACAGGACATGTTCATAATAGGCTAATATATCAATCTGCTCCAAAACGACTTTATAGATACATAGAAATCCTCAAAAAATTTCAATCTCTGGATAGCTGCAAAAGCTCGTGAACTTTTAACACAAAATATATCTAACATAGCCCTTCAAAGGAGATATCGTCTTATGTCATTTGAATGATCAAAGCGATGTTGGTAGAGTCTTGGCTGTGACTCCTGAGTTGACACCCACGACTACTGCTTTGTTTGTTGATTCCATACCAGCTATTTGAAGTTATTACATTATTTTCCCTTCTCCATGAACTCGCATGGTCGTTAATTTTCTTTGCCCAATCCCTATAGCCAAACTACAAGTCCCATGTGTCTCCCACTCCTCCATTCAATTTATATAAATAGATCTTAATACTTGCATAGTTTTATAAATTCATAAAATCATCAAACAATAATGAGACAGCAGGTGGGATGCTTCTTTTTGGAAATTTCATTTGACGCAAGTTTTATCATTTCTGAATGTGGACTTTTTTTTTCTTCAACCAACTTGAAGATCAGCGAATAATTAATTAACCTCGTGTGTCCTCGTTATTTTGTTTTCTCCATTCTTTAAACTTGCTTAGAAACGTTGGCTTTTTGTTGAATATGTTCTCAAAGAAGTGAGCCGTTAAATTTATAATCAACATCTAATATCGACGAGTTTTGTTCTAAAATAATCAAATCAGAAAGGAAAGAAAACAATTGCCAGAATGTTTAGGCCAGCCCATCTCTCTTCTTTGAGGCCCTTGCAATGCTGTGAGAGTAGCCAGGAATGTCTGAATGCTCATTTTTGTTATTTCTAATCATGTGTTCCTTGTAGAGTATTGATGCAAAGTAGTCTTTTACATAAGATAAAAACAGAACGCATGAAAATATGCTGAAAGCAGTAAGTTCTCTGTTTTTGAGCTCTTGAACAAAGATGGAGACCTAAAAAACCTCAGAATTTAAAGACTATGAAAGTTAATATTTTATGCAAAGGACATCAGGGATATAACATAATGGTTCAAATCTATATTGAAATCAAAAATAGATCAACGCATCATATTTTCAGATACCCTAATTCTGTTAATAAAGCAAGTAAAATTCTAACAGTTAAGTTCTAATCCCATTTTACATTGTAATTAAACGTAATTTTAACTTTGAAATTGTAAATGCAGAAACAAGTTTAATTAATATTGAATAATGCTTTGCCATTACAAATAACATGCAAGCGATCCTAACTAGCCAGATTGATAATGATGCGATTGTTGCACTGCTGAAGTTAACTAACATTTCCCTCATATTATATCATTACTCTTTACTGTGTAGTTGCAGTCAATTCACAATGGATTTCTTGATGCTGCTGCGCACTGCAAAGAAAAGAATACCAAAAGAGAAGTCGATAGATGATATATAGAATGCGAGAGTAAATTATAATCAAGTTACCGCTAAGAGAGAAGCTAGAATACAGCTATAATTTTCTTAGCTATCTGGCTACCTTGGTGGAACTTAGCGCGAAATAAGTTCGTGCATTTGGGTGATTAGAGTAAACAGCCGACACCGCAAGTATAGATGAAATTTTGGTCCATTGCTTTCATAATGAAGACGTAGGTCCAGATAGAAAAATCGAAAAAAGTTGATTGAGGAATAGAATTCTTTTTTTTACGAAAACAAAATTCTGCTATGTTTTATGTCGCCATTGTTAAACTGGTATAATAAAAAGAACCTTTGGTGGTTGATTTCACAGTCATCAGGTGCACCACTTTCTTTTGCGATATTTTTCTATTTTTCTGTAATTTCTATTTCGATTTTGTAAATTAAACTTATTCAATTTATCTTTCCAAACTATTAGCCAGTATAATATGTGTGTGTGTGTGTGTGTGTGTGTGTGTGTGCGCGCGCGCTCGATTACCTTAGTTATGGTGTTGGGTTAAGAACCGTAAATTAGTTTTTATTATAAGATTGAGAGTAATGACATTATTTGTGTTATCCTTTAATGATCAACATATAATTAATTGATTAATTGTTTTGTCGTCGAATTATTTAAGATTTATTGAACATGACAAAAAGTATTATAGACTTGTTAAAAAGTTACGAGCAAAACAAAAAAAAAACCTCTGATCTGAACGTGAATTCGCCTTTGATTAAAACGTGGTCTTTTTTAAACTTCAGAATTGAAATATATCGATTTTTAAACATGTTTTAGCTTCCATATTGTTTGTTATCAATATGAAATGGCATTCTTCCAAGATATAACATCTACTATCAGCTTCAAGCAAACATTGCATTTCTATTTGAAGATTTTGATTTATTCATCTAAGCCAGGAAGCTTTTGCCCCTTTACGTATTGGATGGTATTTCAATGTAATTTGAAAGCTCATGAACAACTGCGCCTATGCATTTTTTTATATTACGTTGTTAGAGAGAGAGAAAGAGATAGATTAACAGATAGATATATAGATAGATAGATAGGATAGATAGATAGGATAGATAGATAGATAGATAGATAGGATAGATAGATAGATAGATAGATAGGATAGATAGATAGACAGAGAGAGAGAGCTAAAGAGAGAGAGAGAGAGAGAGAGAGAGAGAGAGAGAGAGAGAGAGAGAGAGACCTACAAGAAATAGACAGAAAAAAAAAAACATTACACAGGCACTCATGATGTTACTAAGGAAACTGGTTTTGGAAAATTGTGGTTTTAGGAAAGAGTAAAAATTTATGTTCTCTGAAACATTGGAGTACTAGAGACCACAGGGTGGCTATTGAGCTTCGAAAACTCAACAGAGGTTGAGAAATGAACGCAATCGTTGAAGAGAAGACAACAGAAATCTTACAACATGTTATGAATGGTTTCAGACGGAGATAAATTGCGTGGATGTGCGTCACTACTGCAAGTGAAACAGACAAAAACACTTTGGGCCAGAGTCAACCCAACGACAGAGAAAACAGTAAATGCAATGTTATGCAATTTTACAGGGAAGTCTTGGTTGGGTGGGACGGAGGAGTTCAATATCAAAAAGATATCATCCTTAAATAATCGAATATTGTAATAATATTTATATTTTGAAGACGATAAATATATAAAGTAAGAGGTGAAGTTAATTCTGAAAAGGATTCCAAATTTTTGCTAATTATTGAAGAGTGCATTAAATAAAAGTCATCATTTTAAAGGATTTTTTTCCATTTTTGTGCTTCAGTTGAACTTATTTTGAATCCCATTATCCAGAATGATTGCAAAATCGATACTTGAATTTGAACATGAAAAAAATAAAATGTTTCTAATTCTCGCCCTTTTTGAAATAGTATCTACTGAGGTACGCATGTTTTCCCTATGCTTCCTGTCATAAAAAATCTTGAGGTGGCTCCAGCTGCGATTGTTGGAAATAAAAAAAAATGTTAACTATGTCAAAATACCGGAAGAATACATCTTTTTGAATGAAATATTTGGCTTTTGATTCCATAGCATCCAATGAAAACAGGAAAGATGATGGAATTATATTTTGAAATATATGGACGTTTACATTAAAAGTACAAGATTGCAACGATGCAAATTATTAAACAAAAACATTTTTTTCTGTAAGATTCACAAGGACGAATGTTTAAATGAACGGTAGTGGGGAATGAATAAAAAATCTGTTACTCGCCTTACCTAAATGTCTTCAGAAATATCCTTATGTTATTCATCTGCTTTAAGACAAAAGAGTGTGTTGTTATGTACAACCCATTTTTCACATATCATGTACTAGGTAATGTAGATTTTTTTTTAAAAACTGGTAGCCATTTGAAAATAGTTTCAAAAAATGTTTTCTTCAGTCTCTTTTGCTCATGAATTTTGTAACGAACTAAGAAACACAATTAGAATGGCCGTTGAAAGTTTTGATGGACAGTTTGCGCTGAAAGGGAAGAATTACTGACCCATGCTATTCCCTTAAATCTATTTTTAATGGAGTACTTTTACTTTTTCTATTGCTTTGTGTGATTCAATCAAGAAATGTTAATTAATTGTCCTTAGGAACTTTACTAAAGTGAACTTCTAAAAAAAGCATTTCTCTGCAACCACGCAATTTTTATGAGTACTCAATCATTAAGTCACTTTTAAGTTAAATTTAAGTCTTGTAAGAGTATGAGAAAGTCATCCAAATGGAAAACAAGACTCTCTTTTGTTTCACTTTGAATTTCTAAATTTATAAAAATTAGATCTAAATATCAAATAGTTTGCTTTCAGCTTCCTAAAATGTAAAGTCACAAATCCGAGGCAAAGCATTCAAGAAAACTAATGTAATCAGAAGCATTTGCATATAATGCAACCTGTAAAATATCTTCCTTACAAGGGCGCTTTTTAAATCAATTTGAATTGCAAAACCTCCTTTTGAAAAAAAAAAAAAGGGTTCTGTCTGCACTGAGTCTCTGACTCTCTCTCTCTCTCTCTCTCTCTCTCTCTCTCTCTCTCTCTCTCTCTCTCTCTCTCTCTCACTCACCCACTCTCAATCTTTTTCTTTTTCTTCCTCTACCTCTCTCTGATTTCCACTCTCACTCTTTCTGCCTCTCTCTACCGCGGGACATTGGTGGTGCAATGGATAAAGAACTTATCCTGAAATGTGCAGGATTTGAATCCGCCACCCCTGGCTCAAAGATGGTCGCAAAACCTGAGGTTATCCTTTATTTGACAGTTAATTAGCATAAAACAAAACTTCTGTTCGATCTTTCGGTCTCTGTCTTCTGTCTGTCTTTTTGTCTGTGTGTCTGTCTGTCTGTCTGTCTGTCTCTCTCTCTCTCTCTCTCTCTCTCTCTCTCTCTCTCTCTTTCTCTCGTTTTCGCTCTTTCAATCTATCCCTCGTCTTAATAACTCCCCTACTCTCAAAATGATTATCCCTAGCGCAGAAATAAAACACACACACACACACACTCTCCTTTCACTGTCACATCATTATATCTATCAACTCTCAAAGTTATTTTTCACGCCAACACAACTCACCGCGAATTTATTTTACGACGTGGAAGATGACCACTGGCTTGGCGCAGTTATTATCTTGGCCGCTAATAAATATTCATTGCGTTTTATTTTTGGCCACCAAGTTCTATGAGGAAAAGATCCCAATCAATCGGTGACTTTTTTGTTTATCGAATAACAGACATAAGCGGAAGACTTTGCTCTTTCTAGACGTCGACTTGTATTGTTTTTTGTTGTTTTTTTTTTGTCTATGTATGTGCTTGAGCGCATTGACTACTTCCTTGGTCTCAGGATTCTAAGAGAGCATGTGCTGGCGGTGGTACAGATTCGAAGCCGCGACAGAAGGTAGGTGCAGATTATAAAATTAACAATAACAGTTTTTTTTTTAAATTCCCGTCTTAGATTTCTATGAGTAATCAAAATAGTTTTTTTTAGCAGAAGGGGTAGGTTCGTAGAAAGGTTGAGAATAGAACGGGGGCAGCAGATGGATAGAGACAAAACCTGAAAACGGATTGATGGAGAGAGAGAAAGAGGGAGAGAGATAAAGAGAGAGAGAGAAAGAGAGAGACAGAGAGAGAGAGAGAGAGAGAGAGAGAAGGGAAGAGAAAGACTTAGACACATAATGAGGAAGAGAGAGTTACAGGGCTAAAGTCAAAGACAGAGACAGAGAAGGAGACAGGATGTAAAGGAGAAATGAAACATGGTTATTAATCGGCGAGTTACTTAATTTAAACATAAACAAATTCCTTTAAATTGCATAAAAAAAAAAGAAAATTACATTTTAATGTACAAAAAAAATAATAATATAGGTAGCATTGATAAAACTGATTTCTACTATTTTTTTAGGCATTTGATGGTCGTTAATCTGTATGGGATTAAAATTTATGCTTCCAAGAATGAATTTGAAAAGCAAAGTTTTTTTATAATATTTTCTACTCATCCGATATATATGACTTAACGCGCTATGTTTTCAGTCACCTCTGACTAAACTTACAACCTATTAAAAACAATCGTGTTTGTATTTGTTAGGAGTATGAACCTTTGTCAGTGCGATGGAAGCTAATTTGGGAGGAACAGAAAGATAAACCGTCCATAAAGGGACTAAAACATATTCATAGGATTAGTTGCACTAACTTTCTCGATTAGCACATAAGTTAAGAGTGTTAAAAATTAATCAAATAGAAGTTCCAATATCTGCTAGAGACTTTGATTCTTTAAGCTGGCTGTGAAGGCATATTTCTCGAAGTTATTGTAATCTGTTTTTTCCTTTTCTTTACAATAAAATGATATTAGCAGTATCCTCTCCTTTGTTTTGTATATATAAGTTAGTGTAACTATTTTGTGATTTTTTTCATTGAACCATTGACTACCATCCAGCAGAAGAGAAACAACTCAGGTTCCCACTCTCCATACCTTGGAGAGGATTACTCCAAGGCCATTGAAAGAAATTAATACTGAACCCATTTCAAGTGATAAGAATATTAGGGGCAGATGCTGCGTAGGTTTGAGATAATGCACGGCTATTTTGCCGGGAAAAAATGCGGACATATACGACAGTAATACCAAGTTTTGCCTAACCACGAAAAGATATTGAGGTTTTGTGTCGCTATTTGTGTTTGCACGTAACGCTTTAAGATTGCACATATAGGCCTAAACTTTATTATTAATTCACGTGCTCTTAATTATTTCATTTTTTAAAAAGTTCATTTTATAATAAACATTAATTTAATACTGAACTTTTAACTGTAATAATATGTCACCTGTATATATTGCATAATCTTCATATTATTACTATAATGTGATAAAACGGCAAATTGTTCAATCACTGGGGTGGGGGGGTTGGGG
>BLXT01005762.1:264911-283415 GCA_019648995.1 Plakobranchus ocellatus
AGAATAAATCATAATAGTAGTAACAAAATGAAACATTAGTAGATAAAAAAAAGAGTGTTATTGAAATTATGTCAAGCATATGTTGATTTTAAATGTTTTATGCTATTTCACTGAGTGTGAAAACTTTTTCGAAACATTTAATGAGCAGGAGACCATTATTACTATTGGTTAAATGTAGCAAAACATTCAGTGACATATATAGTAGTGTGGAAATAATGATGCATATTAAAATAAACCTTGATGGTTGTACTAAAATATGCTGATGGTATGATTTTGGGAACGAAGTGATCGATATTTCTTTATAAAAGCTCTAATCCGATTATTTTTCAAAATCTGTATGAGAAAATTATTAATTCTCTTTTGGCATAGATTATTGTTGATGGTATTTAAACTAATTCTTTTAAAATTATAGATTATACTTACTCTTCCAGTAAAATATGCATTGCGCCTCATATCGTATTATTTTTTTAAATACACATACTCTACCAGAAATATGTATATCAACTGCAATAATTTATGTTATAGAATTCTTACAGCCTCGATAAAATTAGAGCGCAAAATAGATTTTAGCGGCACTTATTTGAAAATCAATGTCAAAAATAATTCTGTGTATATTATACTATGAGTTCTTGAGCACAATTTTGAGACTAGATGAGACTGTGCTAACTAAAGAAGAAAAGATATCTAGAAGGAAGAGGACAGAAATAACAAAATATAATAGTTCACCCTTGATTTTTATCAAGCAGATTCCTATGTTTCCCGCCGTATATTATAGTCATAATACCGTGATGGATAGAATATTATTATCTGATGTTATTTAAGGCCTGCATTATCCACCTATTTCGCCTACTCAGGCTATTTCTCTCACGGCCATTACTCTTGTTTTCTGCTCAAATAGTTTCTTGTTTCGCTAAATAGACCTGGAAATTTACCCTACTCAATTTATCAATCATAATTCTTCTTTTTATCTAACTTTTTGCATCTTATGAATGATGAATGGCTCTACTCTGGGCTCGCACTTTTGCGAGCATATTTCTTTTCCTGTTCTATTTATCTCTTTCTACCTCCCTCTTTCTGTATATCTGTCTCTTTACGTCCCTCTGTCTTTCTGCCTCTTTCTTTCCATCTCTCTTCCTCTCTCTCGTTCCCCCTTCTCTCATTCTTTTTATGTCTCTATTGTTCTCCTTCGTTCCCTTCTCTCATTCTTTTTGTCTGGATTTATCTCTCTCTTATACACATGCACACACACACACCCTTTATTTTTAGCAGCCTCATTTTATTCTCCCTTCTCCTCCTTTCTGCATCCCAAGCGGCTAATTGAAATTTTTTTCAGCGTCACATTAATTTCTCCACAAACTTCCTTGTCTAATTCCCTTTTTCCCATAAATTAAATTAACGCTTTTTTCTACTTATTTTTCCCTCTTTCCCTTCCGCTTCCATTTCATATTCCCTTTATTTTTTGGCTCTATGATGGAGTTTTCCATTTTAAGTCACTGACAATGCCAAATAGCAAACGATTTGTTTATAATTGATATATTCGTTTATTTAAGCAACACCTTTAAGAACATGTTTTAAATATATTGATTTTTCGAAGTACATGCCAATTTTATTTCTCACATCATTAGTTTAAAAAATGGAATTGGTAGGTAACAGCGTGAAGATATGATAATCAGCCTCACATGTGAGTTAATTCTATAATTCTGGTCAGACATGGCGTACGCTAAGTACTTAGGCATTCATAGAAACAGAGCACTTAGTCTTGTCTTGCATAGTAAGTTCGACTAATGGTAGAATGATCCGAGCAAGGACTGAAGTATATCAGTTATATAGTCTACATAATTAGATTAGTAGGGAATGGTTTTGTGTCTGTAGAGAGGGGGTAGGAACAGACGACGGAAGGGAAAAAGCTGTGTGAAGAAAGATGCAAACATAGTGGTGAGAGGGAAAGGAAATTGGAAGAATAGGAAAGTAGAAGGACAAAAGAAGTGAATGAAGGAGAGGAAGGGTAGGATGGCGAGAATCTATTACAGTTATAACCGAGTAAGACTTGGGAAATTGCATCCTTTTACAAATTTTATCAAGGGCCCGAAAATTCAACAACAACAACAAAAAAAAGAAAGTAAAACTGTAAAAGGCTCCATCAGCATGATTTACAAAAACTTTCTGCGGTGTAAAACATTTTATCTTATCTTCTATTTTTTCTAAACCTCTAAGTCTAGAAAATTTTCTCTGGATATGATATGTTTAATAATATTTCGTTTCATAAAAGTTGTGGGGTATATTAACTGAGCCAATGGTGTGTCAGTAAAATTTATTTACAACTATTTTGCGATTCAATTCATAAAGTTGCTTACCAAACTGTAGGGAGCTTAAATAAATCTCTAGCTTTTACATTTATTTAGTGAAAAATGTTAGATGCTAGCAACATGTCTGAGTAATTGATGATAATCGTGTGTGACGTTTTTTTTATCTTTGAAACTCTTGCACAGATATCTTAAACGTAACACCGTTTGCTTACTTGGTGACGAAAAATTTCTGAAAAGTCGGAGTCATATTATGACGTCGATTGATACAAGTTATTTAGAAATATGAAAACAACTGGAAAGAGCTATGACTCCTCCAGTTAAATTAATTAAGTTGGCAAAACTTGAAAAGCTGTCTTTAAGTAAAAGTAAACGAACCAAAAGATTAAAATAAGCCCTTATTCATCATAATCGCTGGAAAAAGACTACTTATGTCTAGGTAAGTGTTTAAATATATGTGTTCTCATCAATTGATGAACTAACTGTGTCTTTTTTTCTGCAGCTCGTGTCGTGACAGCTTCCATTAAAACAAAATCATGTCATGCGTGTGGTACTCTTGTTCTGCTTAACGCCATAATGCCAAGTTCATTACACAAATTTAATTTGGAACAGCCTTTTGTTGATTCTTAAGCCTGACTCGTCTATATATATAAATAATTATTCACTTTATGTGTTAAGAAATACTTCCTTGACTTTGAACTAGATGGGATAGTGACAGAATAACAGTTTAGAGTATGGGGCACACGCAAGACATGGTGCCCAACGTCTTTATACGCAACTCCAAAAAGAGCCCCAGAGATGAAGGGAGGGGGCGAATTGTGTTCTTGATTCTTGTGATATTGCTTGTCGATATAGAGCTGCACAAAGCCGTGGGTCAGCCATTCTCCTCTGTTGATAAACTTATGAATTATAACCTAAAGAACCGGAGCTTCATTCCATACAACTTCCATCCAGGTATAATATTGAACGATACGTGGGGATCGAGTCATCTTACCGATTTATCCCATAGCACCGAGACACCTTTCATGTGGTACGATCCCCCTTTCGAGCTCGTCCTTGGCTACATCACTGGTTCGGAAAAGCACCCAGGAATCACGTACTTGCCTCCTGGACAGCTTATCTCAGGGGCCATAACGTATGCCGTTCAAAAAGTGAACGAAAACCCTCACCTGCTGTCGAATACCACCCTTCGCTTTGTGATAGCAGAAACCCACGGCAATGAAATAGAATCTTTACATCAAACTGCGTTGCTGATTCACAGGAACATCAGCGCCATCATCGGACCTCAAGAAACGTGCGTACACGAAGCAAGACTGGCTGCTGCATTTAATGTCCCCATGATATCTTATGTGAGTAAACAAATGATTGATATCAAATTCCTCCTAAAGTTGTGACCAAATGATGTCTGTGATGGTGTTAATGATGTTAGTCTTCAAATTATTAATGTTATTGTTGTTATCGTTGTGGTTGATATTGTATTGTAGTTGTTGCTGTTGTTATTTTGATATGACTGTTGTCATATTGTCATACGCATTATCATCATAACGATTTTATAACATCTTTCACATTGTATTCAAATTTCATCCAAAACGATACACCCTATATTGAACAGTATCCTTTGTTAAAATGTATTGTCTTAAAATCACAGCGTACTCTTCTAAGAAAAGAAATTTAATTTTCAAACCATTTCGATATGTCTATTGCTTTCATCATTTTGAATATAGTATCTTTTCTTAAGATAAGAATCAAATTTTTTTACTTACTATTGAAGTGCTCTTTCGAATCTTACATATCCATTATGGTCTAAATAAGTGGTGGGGTGACTAAGCAGTTTTTTCTAATGTCTTTTCCTATTATCCTTTCTGTCGCGACTGCATTCACCAGGGTTACAGTTATTACAGGCCTGGGATCTGACAGTTAACGATGATAGATTTTGACTGTGTGCCCCGGATGTATGAAATAATTCTTACCTTAGCAAAAGAGAATTCAAACTACTATTTAGCTTGCTATAGAAATAAAAATAATGTCGATCTGTAAGTACAAACATTCAGTTGTTTCAGCTCTTTTCAAATATAACAACCGATTTCATCTTACTAGCCAATCATTTGCTGTTTTATATAATAAATTCCTGATTCCATCAAGTAGCATGAAAAACATTGACATTTGGCATTTCCAGCTGAAAAGTCTTCAGTTTTATTTTGGGTTTTTTGTTTTTTTTTTTAAGAATAATCGAGAGTGTGGATATACCTTAATTTTTTTTTTACTCTGAGAGTAAATTCTAAAATACAAAAAAATTTGTTATTTATTTGATTCAATCGTCGAACAATTTTTATTCATTTTTTTTTTAATTCTTTCAAGGCATTGATTTTTTCTTGATACAGATGATTTTGAATAAGAAAAGACAATCCAAAACAATAGTTTCATATTAATAACGGGAAAGTAGCATCTAAAACAACTTGATGATAGATTCACCTGCATTCACCTAAGTACTATAAATATTTTAATGATTGAATGTTCCAGCCATAGAACTTCAGCAGCCAATAATTATGTCAAATTTGCTTTGTTTCCTTATTTGACATAAGCAGAAAAAAATGGGAAAGCCTTCAAAAAGTCACAACCTTCCCTTGTTATTTTAAAATACCAGCAGAAATAGTAGGAAAGTTTAATTTTCTATAGGACCTAACGTCAATGTTAATGATGTGTTGAAAGTATATTTCTGAAGGGCTGAATCTTTATCTAAATGTTGAGTATGATTGCTAGTGCGTGATATGAGACATAAACAATCGGAAGCCAAGACAATGCTGAACTCCTGTTACTTCTGGCTCTGTTGAACCGGTCTGAGCAGGGGTCAGGTCCATAAATATTTCACAACCTGACGCCGCAATTGCTCAACAACAAACTCAATCGTGGCTGCACGAGCACGCAGGCAACAGGCGAGAACAACTGAATATGAGGTTCAGAGACAGCTGGCAAAGCTGCAGTTCTACTGCTCTTTGTGTACTTTTATGTGTTTATTCCGATGTCATTGTAGCTACATAATAACGTCTTGTTTGGTTTCTTTTAATTAATAACGCCAAAATTAATTTATTGGGGCCAACAGAAAGTGCTGATAAATAAGAAGAGATGGATGGTGTATCTTTTTGTGTTTTGCATTTTGCATTTAGAATTAGGCACAGTTGTCAATTTTATTAAAGTATCAGTAATAGCTAAGTGCTGTTTACTTATAGATCTAGTTGAGCACTGCCTGTGACAATGAGTTCTTCTTTAATAGACTAAAAAGCTGTAGTTTTAGAGAGCGAAAGAATTGGCCCGTCTTTGAATGTAAGCAAAGCGGAATGCATGGTCATCTCAAAGAAATCCTTTAACTCCAAGTGCAATCTCGTTAACAAAGGTGAAAAAATCAAACAAGTCACAAAATTCAAATATCTATGTTATCTGATAAGACCAGATGGTAGATACACAAATGAAATAACTAAAAGAATAGCTATGGCCAAAGATACATTCCAAAAAATGAAAACAATACTGGCAAACAGAAACATAAGTGTGAAAACCAAAATAATGGTAATTAAAACATATGAATGGTCAGTACTTTAGTTTGAAAGTGAGTGTTGGTCAATAAACAAGAAAACAGAGAAAAATCTAGTGGCAGTAGAGAAATGGTTCATCAGAAGAATGATGAGAATATCATGAACAGAAAAAGGTCCAATGAATTGGTAACTGAAAGAGGCTAATCTCGAGCAATCACTAATTAAAACTATAAGACAGAGGCAACTACAGTTTTTAGGCCATATTTGCCGACACAAGGGTTTCAAACACACCGCAATCACTGGAAAGATTGAAGGCAAACGCAGAAGAGACCCAGAGAATAACTTTTAGCGAAAGTCTCAAGTCACGGGCAATAGGCAAGGGTAGCAATAACATATGAGGTTAACTGAGAATAGGTTTGAGTGGAGGAACATGATCGCCGATGTCTGTCGTAGACAAGGTACCTGATGTTAATAAAAAAAAAATATGTCACTCCCAATTCTTGCCGAGAATTTAACGAAAAGTTCATTAATTTTAGTGAGGAACAGTTTCAAAAGAGCAATTTGATTTCGACAATTATTTAGATCTACAAACGTCAACAGTGTACTTCTAAGCGGTCTCTGTAGGCTCTCTTCAACGATCTCACAAGCATTCTTATATACCCAATGCCCACGGCTTCTAGAAAATACGTTATTCAATGCATCGGCTAACCAAACAATATGAAACAGCAACACATTCTTGAACTTCTTGAGCAAAGAGTAATTCACCGAATTATGTCATCAAGGTTAGCTAATAATATTGGCCAATCAAACTTATCCGCTTTGCACGCACCTACCATGGATATAATTTAACAACTTCCTGTAAATAATGTTTCCACATCTTCGAGACCTTCTAGAAATCCCTAGATCTCAAAGTTTAGACAAAGCTTGAACCAAAATATTACTACTAAACTAAAGTAAGTGTAACTTAGGCCTACTGCAGATCTTACCAAACATTACAAGCAGACAAGGCCAAATCATATAATGCCAACCATTTTCAATATTAGATAATTTAAAAGAAATTATACAAAACCATGAAATTATTTAGTATAACTCCACGGAAAAAATTACAAAAATATAATATGTGCATGAATATGACGGAGAACCCGAAATTGTATTTGATGCAGACTAAGTGGATGCGTTTGACTATAAAGTTTTTATACTCACAGTTTTGCACGCTCAGATTAATGTGAACGAGCAAAATTTTAGCAGCTTTATATACTTTGTTTTGTTTTTTTTTCACTGGAAAAAAGACTTTAATCAATTTCAATTACCAATGAAATATATGTAATATAACTCATGATTTATTGTAATTGCTAATAAATCATTATAGCTATTTAAAATTCAGTCAACTTTTTTTTTAATAAATCTATGCATACTGGGCAAAATTTAAACTTAATTAGAAGAATAAAATTCGGTAAAGAAACGGTTTAAACGTTTCGAATGAAAAAGGAATCAAAGAAATAACGTTGAACGAGAGGTGTTAGATGAGCATTTAGTTATAATACTTTAGAAGTTAAACAGTAGCATTGAAAATGAACAGCCGAAGTTAAAGACAGGAATCTTTTCTAGGGTCCATCAATCCCATAATGGCATTTCCTACAAAACAAAGAGTTGACCAGTACTGTTTTGGATGAGAAGTTTTATCAACATATACGGACATATTTTAAAGGGACTATTTAAAGTTTTAAAGAAAGATAAATGAATTGAAGTGTCTCATCCAAAATAAATAAAATTATTTTAATGCAGAATAGGTATATGTACAGAGAAATTCGATATCTTTGATTTTGAAAGACATGGATGAAACGTGTTTTAAATTTTTTTTTTTTCGTTGTTATTTTGTTATCTGTGTTGTTGCTCTCGTTGGTGTAAATAAATTAGGAAACAAGAAAACGGTTAAAAATACAACTGCTCCTGAGCAATTATAGTGATTGTACTGCCACAAAGTAATTACTCACCTTCAATTACACCTAAAAAGCTATTTGGAAAACTACTCAAGCAAATGTCCAAAAGATCAAAGAAGAAAATAGTACAGCTCTGTAAACGAAACTTATGATGAATTATCTCATACAACGATCCCTCAAAGACAGGAGGGCAAGATTATTAATGTTTAACGATTCTGTCTGGCTGTAGCTCCTCGGTCCAAGTTGAAATTGAGTTCTGGCTCCAGAGTGTAAACATTACAGATACTTCTTAGATAGGCTAACCAATTGCTTTTTTTAGCAATAACCCTGTAGTGAAGACCTTCTTTCCAAAACATCTCAGGCTAATCATGATGGTAAAAATGAGAAGAATTATACTCCTTTTCTTACATATTTCTATGCTTTTATTGTTTACGTAGTTGCTTTTTACGCATCCGTGCTCCATGTTCTATTTCATATATTCCGTGATATTCATATATTTTTTCGAGATCATCTTACATTAGTTTGTTTGTTTTTGCAAATACATATGGCTCAATATGTTTTTGATTTCAATAATCTATTATTTATTAATGTGAATTTATTCCATTGTCAAGCAGAATGTTTTTATTGAGAGTCAAATATGATATTTATTGGTGCCTTGAAGTAGAGAAAAGGTTCATTATAAAAAAAATGTATGTTCAAGAAGATCGAAAAGAGGAATGAATGTTAAGATAATGTTAAAAATTATAGAGTTGGAATCAGCTTGACTTTTATGTCTTGCAAATTTAAGAGCATAAAATCAATTTTGAAATGATTAGAATCATCATGCGTGATGTTTTTTTAATAATAATATGTCTTATATAATTTTGCGATATTCAGACGTGCGTCAAAGAAAGCAATAGAAATGTAAGTATTATAGAAAGATGTCTTTTTAAAGGGGATAGAAAAGCAGGAAAAATATTATGAAAAGCAACAAAAAAAAAGAAAATTATAATTTAACACAATGGGCTCTATCAAGTCCGAACTCAAAAAACAGATCTGTGTCAAGATCTGTTTCATACCTCATCCCTATATTTTTGCGTTCTTTTTTATTTTTAGTCCATCTTTGATCTAATCTTTACAACCTCGCTTACCTTTTTTTTTTCTGACACTGCTAAATCGTTCATATATCCATGAATAAGATGAGAGAGAAAGATACAATATTTTCAATGACCTGTTAAATGGTACATGTTACATTTGCCAAGTTTTTTAAAGGACGTTTTACCTTTTTAAAAATTATTGTGATGTCAGAAAGAGCTTATTTTAAGACCAGTGTTTGAAAGAATCCTCTCTAAAATGAAAATCTTCGGTATCATTTTTCACCACTATAAACAGCAGCATTAGCTCAATATTCGAGGCTCGTCTGAATAGGACAGATGTCCATTATTGCAAGGGGTAATGTCTGGATGGTGCAGCTGCCTCATTTAAATACAAATCATGGTGGCACTAAGTAAGAATGAGAGGATGCCGAGGGCCTGTACATTGCAAACATTTGCCTACAACAGACCGGAGATTCTCGTGCTAAACCTACTTTTATCTTTAACAGTTTTACGGCAAGTCAGCTATCATTACAGTTGCTCTCTCTAAATCAAATTATAAATAGGCTTACTTATTTGTAAAGCCCTTTTCCCTAAAATCTCGTTTTCAAGGCGATTTTTCCCCAATATTTGAATTATTCACAAAGCTCTTACAAACATTTGAAAAGAAAAACAACACACAGCTTGATTTATGATTAATTTCTTCAATTAAACAATATGACGACGATTGACATCTTATGTTCACCTGGAAATAAACTTTTGTTTTATTTCCCTCTGTTTTTGAGATCACATAAAGTTGAAAAGAATGCACGATCGACGATTGATTATTTATTTATTTAAAAGAACCTCTCCATTTAAATTATACCGGTTTTTTTTTTTTCAGATAAAGCTCTTTGTGCGAAAAGAATTAAATGGCTGCACGTTTAGATATTTTTTTATCGAGATTGATTATTTTTTCAATTTTTACACGAGCCTCATGAAAGCCGACTCTTACAATATTACGGAGATACTTAGATGTCTACTCGCAGGCACATTATCATAATTATGTGCTTTGATGTTACCAGATGAGTCTCATTGTGTATTTGTAAAAGTTAAATGAGGTATTAGGTCACAGGCATCACTATAAATTGTGTGGTTAAATTGTACCACGAGTTAAAGTTTAGCGCTTTCTCTAGCTTATTTCCCTAACTTTGTAGACATAAAAGCACAGTCATATTATACCACCCTTATCAATCTAGACTTCGATTATATTTAGATACACTAAATCTCATCTAGCCTCATTTTGAGGAAATGATACTTTCTTCCTTCCTTTCTTTCTTTTTTAAAAGGGGAAGGGGGGGGGGGGGGGGGNNNAATAATATCTACTACAATATTATTTTAATTATTTTCATTAAATTAAAGTAAAACATGCTGTCATCCTTTCTATGCTTTCTCTCTTTTTTTTTTTCTTTAAGTCCTCCGCACAAAAAGCTTCATCTGAAATAAAATCAATTTTTAAATTATTTGAATCATCATGCGTGATGGCTTTTTAATAATAATAATGTCTTATATAATTTTGGGATATTCAGACATGCGTCAGAGAAAGTAATAGAAATGCAAGTCTTAAATAGAATGATAACCACAGTGCAAATGTGTTTATGGAATGCGTTAATCTATGGCATGAAAATTAAGGCACCTAAATTGGTCCATATTCTTTATATACACGTCCCCATGGTTACAGTCATGATGTTATCTTCGTAAGGAGTTGATCTACACAATTATGAACACTTAATGCTCAGCGGCTTGATGTAGCCTAGAAAAACAGAGGACATTAAGCTAAAGAACTTTGAAAATTTGAAAGCTAGTTTAGAACGTATTCAAGAAAAACGAACAAGCATAATTTAATTTTTTTCTTAAAATAGTGTTTCGGCTATTTGTAAGGTTAACACTTATTCACAAAAAACATAGACCTACGAGCATGTTTCCCACTCCAAACTCACAAATTAAGTATTGGTTGGAGACCCATAAAGGAAATTAAAGATAAATTTTCCAACATTTTTGTATTTGCTACCATTGCACTTGAGTTTTTTTTTTATGGTTTTTTTTTTCAAAGCAATAAATTTAAACATAAAAGAGTGCATTTTACATGGAAGGCCTATATCTTTTGTTTCCTCGTTCTTGGAAAAAAAGTTGACAATTTTTGTTTATCGTAATGGACATTTCCAGAGAGAAATGTTTTCACATTCGGAGAATTACATTCAAGTATGTCCGCACCTGACGCACTTACTACTCTACGTCTACATGAACTACATGAACATTCAAATAGTACCGACAGTTTTAGAATCTAGTTAGCTTATTGGATCCTAGAGTCAAATTGGTATCAAAGCCTAGATCTGGAATCTGATTAAGACCTTTATTAAATTTTTAAT
This sequence comes from Plakobranchus ocellatus, assembly GCA_019648995.1. Taxonomy (NCBI): domain Eukaryota; kingdom Metazoa; phylum Mollusca; class Gastropoda; family Plakobranchidae; genus Plakobranchus; species Plakobranchus ocellatus. The sequence continues at coordinate 276,163 of BLXT01005762.1, forward strand.
CCAGAATGATTTTATTTCGAAAGAGATGGTGAGATATGAGTACTTTTGGAAAGGGCGGCTGTGGAAGGATTTGAGTGCTTGATGGAATAATTACGAGTTCGTCAATTTCACAATTTCAAAACCATTAACATCCCTTATCAGCATTATAAAAGTTGAGAGTGCAAAGAAAAATAACCAAAAAGCGTTATAAAATAGTCTAATAATGTATATTTGGTTTTGCGTATTAACCTCCAGATACCTTTGTGGAGCTCAATGATCTCATTCGACTATCTCTTTTACAAACTTACAAAATAACACTCGGTCAGTTGAATTATTTAAAAAAGCAATAAGTCCGAAAAACATCTTAATCCGCTCAATATGCCCATGTGACTTTATGCAACATGAGTTTATCTGTTATTCTTAATAAAGATTAAGACTTCCCTTTCGGTCCCCGCTCTCATGACGTGTATTTTAGGAATAAGCCGCTGATGCCATGAGATTTTCACTACCGCTTATTATACGAAATGTCATAGTATCAAAGGCAGCGTAATCAATAACCATCTTTGATGATAGGAAATCACATGACAGTAACGATCAAATTGTTTTCGCTGTACATGAGTGATGTGCTTTGTTTACCTTGTGTACACAATGGCGCTGTCGAGTCCATGGCCTGTAAACATACTCTGTTGTCTTTGTAGGAGAAACAAGGGAACGAACCCGTAAAGTTTGCATATCAGTACCAAGCATTCAAAACTATATGTTTAACTAATGAAAAGTAAACAAAATTGTTTGAAAGGGTCTGTTTTCTAAGCAATATTGACAATTATAACAAAAAATAATTTGTAAATAATTCCCCAGCATGTAAACAATAGAATGGTAAAAATTGAAAATGAAAAATTAATATATCAATGCTTAAAATGCAATGAAATATGTTCCAGTTAATGTAAGACACGATGATCAAAGTATTTATTTATGACTTTATCCTGTCCTGTAGATATCCGATGTTATTTGAGCCTATTGTGAAAAACAGCATATGACATAATCCTGCCTGCCTCTTCTCTTCTGCTCAACAATTACGATTAAAAATTAACAATTTATAATGAGCAAGGCGAAAGTAAGCCGAAGAAAAGGAGCTCTCTTGATAAAATACAATTGCAAGAGAATAATAATTACAAAAAGTATTTCCTATGGAAAAAAGCATAGCTAAACCTGTTTTCGCTAAGAATTTTTACAAGAAGGTGCAGTTAAATTATTTAGGACATTTTTTTCAGTTAAAAAAGTCATGCATATTATTTTACTCCTTGTTCGGTATCATAAATTAATTACGTTTCCAAGTTTCTAGCACAGTAAATTGGAACTTACCAAATTATTAGATAAATTGTATTTTTAACGTCATTAAAACAAAATCATGTTATGCGTGTGGTACTCTTGTTCTGCTTAACGCCATAATTTGAAAATTGTCACGTATGGCTTTGCACTGTACAGTTATAGGTCAAGATAAGCACTGCCTATAACAAGGAGTTCTTTTAAATAGACCAAAGACCAGGAATCACTCCAAGTTTTGCCGATAATTGATTGAACTATTACTTATTTAAATCAAGGTCAATTTTAGAACAGCAAGATCTCTGTAGGTCTATAAATTCACAAACCTCAGCGGTCTATCTTTAAGCAATCCATTCTGTTATTGCTCTCTTTTATTTGCACCGCCCACAGCGTCTTTTATTTACTAGTTTTGTAATATGCACAAACATCTCTTGCCAGAAAAATCGAGAATCACTGTCTTATGTAATCAAAATAGCTAAAAAAAAAAGTTTGCCAATCAAATACTCTCGTTTATTCTCTTCTCAACGTGTAAACATGACAAGCTTATCTGGTCGCTAGGTAAAGATCTAACAACTTTCTGTAAACAATGTCCTGACACTTTTAAGAACCTTCTAGCAAACTTTAGATCTAAAAAGGTAACCAAATCTAGAACAGTAATAGAACTATTACATGAAAGTAGGCCTGATCGTGCCCAATAATAACAAATATTACAGTTAAATAACGCGAGATAAAAAAAGCCTTGATCTAGACTCAAGTCGCAATAGCCAATATCGGCCCATTAAATAAAGATGAATTACAATATGATTATAAACCTTTTAAAGATGCTTCAAATAGCACACTGCAACAATCAGAGACCAAGCGCATCAGATTTACCACAGTTTAGTTCAATGCAAACGGTTTGGGTTTTTGTTTTGTTTTTCACTCCTCGCTGTAGACCCTAATGGCTGTTTTCGGAGTCCACTGGTTCACGATGGCCTGTTCTTCCGTTCATTATCATATAAAATGTTATTTTAAATATGTTATTACCTAGCCTTAAAGCGAAATACCTCTGCCCAGTGGCGAGCCGGAAAACCTACGAATTCTTTTTTTTCTTTTTTTGTTACGAGAGGAGAAAAAAATAATAATATGTGTGTGTATGGAGGGAAAGGATTAGGTACAATATATATTTATTGTACCTGTTAAAATTGTCAAGGAAAAGTTGCAGCGAGTGCCAATTGCAACACATTTCACAGATATAACATGTGGGTGTCCATTTTTAGAATCAAGTGCTTTGTTTATAAGGGTGCTGACATTCATATTTCTATTGTCGATTCTTTGGTAGCGAGGTCGTCCTGGAATTTGTAGGGCTTCATTTCATTCTAGTTTGTGAAGCAATATTTATTTTTTCCATGCATGAAGTTTCATTTTCCAAAGTATTTGAATGGTTCAAATCAATGTTTACCAAGATCTCTTGTGGATTGTAACACATCATCAGCATAAGACCCAACGAGAGCCAGAGCGGCTCAGAAGACGAAATCGAACTAATAAATAGGCTGTAAAAACAAGAGCTGGGCGAACTCTTGATCTTGCAAAACTCCCATCTATCAGAGACAAAAACTGTGGTACCTTATGTGTGAGCAGAGTTCCCTTTATCCCCTGGTCTTCTTTTACCACCTCATTCGCTCATACTTGTCTATGTAATCTTCTCTGCTCTTTTGCCTGTCATACAAGCACCTATGAATGTTGATTGACAGTTACGTGTCCTGCTTATGAATAAATTAGCGATATAGGCACACTTCATTAAGGTAAGCTCCCTTTGTTGTTTTCCTTGCTGCCGGCTTATGTGATACAAGCATTCTGTTTAAAATTAGACTTTCTTTACTTTATCTCTTATAAATATGTTGAAATCATTTTCGCATAATCAAATTCATAAATCTCTTCTGTTACACACACACACACAAATATGTATATATATATATATATATATATATATAATTATGATATGTGTACATACATACGCACTTATGTAATAAGGCCAGCAATACGATTTTAGTTCTATCCTACACATAGCTTTTTGTGGTGGGATTTCCTCTATTTTTTTTTTTTTTGTTTCATCTATTATAATCCTTTAAAAAACGTCAGGGTATGATATCGGCTCTTTGTGTGTACGTGTGGTGTGCTTCGTTATTTCATTCTAGATTGTAAAGCAATATTTATTTTTTCCATGCCGGAAATTTCATTTTCAAAAGTATTTGAATGGTTCAAATCAATGTTTACCAAGATTTCTTTGATATGAATCAACGCTTGTTTTTGCCTAAAAGTTTTTGAAGGCTGTCATTTGGTTTGGTTTTCATAGAATGATGAAGAGATTTCATTCAAGTTTATCTTTGTTGCCCCAGTTTAGTTTTAAGGTAATATGTGTATTTACTTTATTCGTTTTTATGATTGAAACAAAGATAACGAAAAAAACAAAAAAGAAAAATCAAATGATTTTCTTTACTAGTGTTGAAGCTTCTCTCTTTTTTAATGCAGAGAGATTAACAAAAGTGTATTCACTGTAGAAGCTTAAAATTTAAATCACAAAGAATAACTTCACTGTTTGGCTTCGAACTGATTAAACTTACTCAATATAATTTTGTAAAATTTTGTTTTAAAAAAAAAGTAAAATTTAATAATAATGATCTGATCTTTTTTCTGCTTATAGACTATCACAACAACGTGATCTAAGGTTTTTAGGCCCACCGTCAGTCCAGGTAGCTGGTGGCTGGGCTCGAACCAGCGGTCGAAGGATCTCTGCAGATCTCAGGGAGGGTTTGTTATTAACTGTGTCATCAACAACCCCTAAATTGGAATAGTAGAAGAATCTACATTCGTACATTTTGTGTATAGACGAGATTTATTTTAACTTGACGAGGTAGTCCTACATTGGGGCAAAATCAATAACACATTACGTTTCCGCAGCACAAAAAATAAGCCAGAATGATGTTGGGAATGTACTTTTTGAGGGATTTAGAGCTGAGAGGAAGAGACGGAAGGGACCCGGAAAGAAAATAGAATAGAGAAGGACAATGAAAAAAACATCATGAGCATATATTGTGGAGGCATCGAAGAAAAAAGAAGGGATAGCATCTTTTTAACAATGCGAAGCAAAACTTCTAACGGGGAGTTGTTATCGTTCAGCTTTACTGATTGCATTAAAACCACTACTAACGCCGAAACTTGCAAAATTCAGTTAAGGTGTAATTTGCAATAAGCTGTATCAACTACCGCACTCTTGTTCCCGAACTTTGGTTTCTAATGAGGTCTTACGTGTTACATAACAGTAATTTTACGGAAGCGGCTTTTAGTATATATCAACACAAAAGAGACGGGTATTTTTAATAAGGCCTATAATTCAAGAGCCTTGCTCGATTTTTTAATGCGGGGAACATTTTTTTCTCCTGAGATAAAGGAACTAATGGCTTAACTGTGGTCCCTCGTCAACTGTCAAACCATCAAGATAACACACAGCACAAAGCTTATGGTCTAGACGAGCCCCATGGGTTTATTTATGGCGTTGAAATCTCCAAAGAGTAAAATGTATTGATGTAAGTTTGCATACTTTACGCAGGATAGCCCATTTCAGAGTGGGGTATTTTGCCTTGGACAAAAGCTTTAGTTATATCTTTCTCTTGCTTTTATTGACTTCTCTGTATCAAATGAGTTGTTTTCCTTCTTTTTCTCTTAGTTTTGGAATTATACACTTATTTATTCAGGCCGGTCATCTTCCAAGAAAAAGACGTAGTTCATTTTGTATTTTAGATAAACTGAAGAAAAAGACTTTCTGATTCTTGAGTAATGATCTGACACAGGCTCCTTCGAGATTAGAACTCTTTGGAATTAACTCTTGTCTGTCAGTGACATTTAGCGGCAGTAAACATAATAATATTACTTTTACAAAATTATGTTGCGCTCTCTCGCTCTCTCTCTCTCTCTCTCTCTCTCTCTCTCTCTCTCTCTCTCTTTCTCTTTTTGTCTTTCCTATTTATTTTAGAACGAAGTGAAAGAAGTCTTATCAGTCACTTTACAGTGAGAGGTCGCGTTTAGTCAATTTCTCTGTCATTTATCAGTCAAAATCGACTAAATTCCTTGGGAACTCAGCCAACTGTAATGTCCCATTCTCACAAAGGAATAATGAAATAACAATTATTTAAGCCATTCTGTTTATCTGGAGCTTCTAAAGTGGATACTTGGTCTGAGTTATAAACTTTATAGTTTGCTGCATCTACCAGCGGGTTTTGAATGAAAGTTCATTTAGGGGTCATATGGTTGTCACTGATAACGTTATTTATCATTTTGCTCCATAAATTTATCTGTAACTAGAGAGTCAACAGAACAGAAGTATATTAAAACTTTTCGCCTTTATTGGATTCATCGGTTAGCTACACTACTGAGAACATAACTACTATGATATGTGGTGCAGGGAAAAAAAACAATTATAGCAAATCAATGGATAAACTCAACTTAATGGTTCTTCTTGCACTGCTACTTATATATCCCTCCCTTTTCTTCATCCACTGATTTGTTTTAACTGTCTTTTACCCTGTACCATTAACAAATTGATGGGTGCATTCCCCCAATGATTCTTCTTGCTCTGCCCCTCCCCTACCTCTTCCTTTTTCTTCATCCACTGATTTGAAAAAACTGTCTTTTTCCACGCACACATATCATTATAGTTATGTTTTCTGAGGTGTAAATAACTGATCAAGCCAATAAAGGCGAAACGTTTTAATGTACTTCTGTTCTGTTGACTTTCTGTTCATATGCGCTTAAGTTGGTGGTTGTTCCTTTTTTTATGAATGGCCCCTGCATCCTCAGGGTCCTTTAACAAATTTTTTTTCCCAAGAGTGCTGTGCTTGAGTTTTCCTACATTTTTCTTGTATCTAGAGTTATAATTAATGCAATTAGTGCTTATGGACATTTTTTGATATGGTAATATCATGACAGAGACTACACATATTTGTCTTAAAGCTTTCTTTGGACAGGCTTAATCGATTGGAGACAGCAGTGGTGCATACTACGAACAGGCGCCTTTGCGTGAAAGGACCCTGAGATCATCTTGTAATAGGCGGATAGTTTGCACAAAATAAACCAAATTGACTGCGTGGAGTGTATCCAATCTCATAAGTAATTTTATCTATGCTCGTTATCGATATTTCTAGCTTAAGAATGGAATGATCTAAATAGGAGGATACAAAGAGGGAGCAATGAGTGTAGTGTCATCTCATGGGCAGGGGATTTGTTGCTATTGTCAACCTCTCTTGTGCATTCTGCCAGTGTTTTCCTAATCCACACTTTGATATCTTCCTTGCCATCATGGTCTTATTAACATTTGTTTTTTAACTTCTTTAACAGTATTTTTTTTACAGCCTTATCAATTTAATCCACATGGGAACATCAGCATGAGAGATGAACAACCAAGCTTTTACAATCAGATTATTATTTAGACTCAAAGAGCAATGACAATATTTCATGGTTAATCGTAAATCTAGGTGGTCGTAAACCCATTGATAAGCTCTCTGGTTAAATATTTATGTTGCTTTTTTTTATTCTGACTGATTGAGTGAACAAAAGGAATAAGGAATATCCGACTTTTACGGAAATAGCCATAGTGCAAAACAATTCCGTTACATTGAAGGTTGAGATAAAGTGTGTTATGTATTTAGGTATATGTGTGTGTGTGTGTGTGTGCAAAGAGGTGGATAGTATAAGCATTCAATGTGCGTTTCTAAAAATGGCAACAGCGGATGAAAAAGCTACGAAGCGTAGATTAATGGGGTTTTCCCCACACAAATTAACCTTTCATATTGGAACATATTGCACACACTGATTTTATGATACTCTTTTTTATAAAGTTGATGTTTGGTGAAAGCATTTTTTGTCTTGCGTGTTTTTTTTTTTTTTTTTGGTTGTTTTTTGTGGGGTTTTTTGTG
>BLXT01005762.1:295547-312296 GCA_019648995.1 Plakobranchus ocellatus
ATAGACAAGTGCGGGCGAGAAAAAGAGAGAAAGAGATGAACAGAGCGTGGCATTTGGGAGACTGAGATTGAAAAAGAAGTAAAAATATGTACTAAAGACCTATTCGCACAAATTAATGAAAAATAGTGAATGGAATCGAATGCACTTGGGAATGGATGAGCAGTTGATGTTAAGAGTTGGAACCAAGTCTGTAGATCTAGAACCATTATTGTTTCAAATGCCATTTGCACACTCTAGTCATTTCCTATGACTAAAATTGCAATGCGCCGGAAAGGAGTCCTTTGCTTAATCGCCATGTAACTTTCCGTCACTCTGGCAGGAGCATGGCTGCAACTGTCAGCATTCTGTCCCTCACAAACTCGAAGCGGTCGCAATTAGGAAGGTGAAAATAGACGATTTCAGTTGCCTAGGGCAAGATCTGCCAATCTAACATTTATTTAGCGATAAGAAATTGAAATAGTGAATCTCGCAAGTCTATAAGTAAAAAAAAATATAATAGTTCTTATCAGTTAGAACAATTTAGTAAAGTAAATAATTTAAGTTTCAGACTATAAATTGTAAAATAGAACGACAGCGCTGGTTTGTTTTTCCACTTTAGTCAGTCAACACGTAATGCCCTTGTTCTCAGTCAGTTTAGTTCTCATGGTCTTTAGATCTTCTATAATCTTATAAGTGCAACGGCATAAGCTGCACCAGCTGAGTCACAATCATAACTAGATGTAGATGTTTACGAGACATTGAAACAGACGTATAGAACAGGTCATGAGATTTTCAAAAAAGTTTGTCTTGTTCGCCAAAGAACAAGTTACTTACTTCGTTAAGCTTTTCAGTCAATAACTCCAAGAATTCGCAAACATATAGCGAACATGAATGTTTTCTTTATATCAATGCATCTTTTTCTTTTACTTATATTTAAAAATATTTGTAAACTGTCAAGAGCCTTACAGCATCGAAAATTTAAAAACATTATATTAAGTACTAATTTTTAACTGTGTGTAGTCATTTTAAAGATATTGAAATCCATTGATCAAACTTCATCATCTTTACATCCTTTACATCCTCTTGTTTATATTTTACTCAATTTGTCACTAGTCGTTTTGGAAAAATCTATTATTTTATATTCAGTACTCATATAGTACTTATTTAATTTTTTTTTTTTTATGCTGACGAAACTTTTCTGCATTTTTCTGAGCGGTTCAATGTTTGCCTAAGTTCATTTTAAACCATTCAAGATCACAGTTTATACAATTGAGATTCCAACTATCTAGATTTTTATATTGATTGATTCTATTAATAAGATGATATTATGCTGTGTATTGCTTCGAGCTGCACCTTTGTTTGCTTGATTATCTTAGAGTTTGCTTAAGCCTATTAACTCCACTCATGAATTTGTATATTAGAATACCACAGCTTTTGTTTTCATACATAAAGCATGCTAAACACACAATCTGTTTAGATCATTATGCAAAATTCAATGCAGACGAATTGTAAAGAATATTTCTGATATGCAACATGGAGCAGTGTAAATTAATCAATTACATTGGTATATATACCATATAAATTAATAATGCCCTTTTAAGACTTATTGCGTAAAGTCTTTAACATTATACGTCTTGTGTAGATTTCATTTAGGTAAATGCAAGGAAGATTCAGAATAATATTGATCAATGTGATGAAATTAGAAATTAATGAAAAATTCATATTGAACTTGTCTCATTCTTGCATCTGATCAACACGTATTTCTGTAAGATAGTAAGGAATCCACATCTGTCTGACGAGAGGGCTGATTATTAATGATACACTTCCGAGGCTGAAGATGTTTGCTTATTTCTTTATTGATGGAAATTTTGTTCTAGGTGATGGAAAAAACTCTACAAGATTGCTCAAGCTGCCTTCTTTACTATATTTTCTACTTCGTTGAAAACAAATAATACAGCTCCAAAGCGATTATTATTAAGTCTCTAAAATTATATTCATTTTAACTTTCCATAAATATCATGCTGATTAACTGATATGTCGTTTTCCAGGAAGAATAAGTATAACCAGAAGTACAAGGAACAAACACCCATCAGATAGATTAGATGGGCTTCAAAATGATTTAATGTAAAAAAAAAAAAACCTAGACGTCAGTTAATAGAATAAAGTCTCCTTACTAAAGAAATCGTATAAAAATGTGCTAACTATTGTCTAGCTTTGTTGTGCCAACCAAGTATAAATGTTATAGATGATTATGTCATGCTATTCTATAAGTAAAGAAGAAGAGCACATTTGCCCACTAGAAATTATATAAATGGCAATTAAAGAAAATAAAAACAAATTTACTTAAAAATGGTTCGCTTCGCTTTAATAATAACAATGGTGCATCAGAACGATAAAAGAGAAAAAGCATGATATTACTTTAGAAGTTGTATCTATTTTGTATTGCTTTCTGAATAGCTGTCTTATTAACTTATATCCTGTTAGCAGCAATAATTGATTTTATTGTAAGTAAAAGATAACCATATAAAAATTCCTACATTACTCGTAATAAGCTGGCGTTTTAAGATAAATTTTTAGATTTCTTAGCATTGAGTTATAATTCTACAGAAAGTGATTATGAAAACTAAACCAAATCAGAACTGGCAAACATTTGAATAACCAGATTCTGTAGAAAATACAAAAGTTTGAACATTTCTAAGACAGAATTTTGAATGCATAATGTGATTTTAGATGGGGTTGGACCCAAAACAAAACCAGGACAAAAAGTTCTGCCTATTTTATCAGTTTGTTCAAATCAATAATTTAATCTTAAGTTTCTAAAGATTTGATTTCTAAAACCGAATCCTATCCTAATAGCACATTCGTTCCCGTGCATGAGGCCTTGAAAATATTTCTACTCCTACTTAGCTTCTCAATAATCATTCTTGTCGTTCTCGAAAAAGGCTTTCAAAACACACTCGTCGGTTTTAAACCGAAAAGTACTCTATGCACGCTATGTGACACTCGCAACGTTTGCTTAAATAAGCTTAGTGCAACCTGGAGGAAATTCCAGCGATGATGTCTTTTTTCAATAACCCTTATCTGGTTTGTCAAGTGGTTTAACCGAAATGGAAATGGGACACGAATGAAAACAATGCCGAATTTCCATTAGATCTAGACCAGACCTATGGTCTGTAAAGAGTTTGGAGTCTTAGAATTAAATTATAGACCCATATTAAACATTTGAAAGCTGCAGAACGGCTTTTAAAGTTAGTGGTTTGGCTTTTTTTTCTGAAGCTACATCTAATAGGAGAATGGATTTCAAATTTTTTTAAAAAGGCACTAGAACTAAAATTAGCACTCAAAACCCGCTTGGCGAGCTCAGATAGAAGTAAAGAAACCATTCTTTTCACACAGAATCAGACGAAATTTACATCAGATTAAAATAATCAAAATTTCCCCTCAATAGAGTTTTCAATTTACTTTTATATCATGTTGGAGAGAAATGGCAAGTGAAATAAGTGACTGTTTCAAAATTCACAGCGACGAATGTGCCGAGAAAAAAAAGGAAAATTTTTATTTTTTCCCCCCTCTATGAACAATACAATAAGCTGGTTTGAAGAAGGATTTAATATTATTTAAAATACAAAAAATTGTTTACAAGCTCGTCACGGTGTAAATTTAACCGACGAAAGAAAAAAAAAACTATCTTGCCGTTTTCTGGCTATTTCAGTATCGCCCTGAACCTGTATAGTATATGCAATGACGTATCTAGCCAACGATCAACTTGAATAGGTGATGAAGCCTTTTGCCTACTCATTACTCATAACGGACACAATGATGAAGAAACCTTCATTAATAAGTTATGTTTTTAGAATTATTTGTATGTTACGCCAAGACTTATTTTGGGTCTAAATGTAACGCAAATACCCTGAGAAGACAGTTGGATCTATAACAGGAATGACATTTGTTTACATTCAAGCCTCATTTTCTCGTTCATACAAATACAATCACAATCAAAGGTCGTGACTGAGTAAATATTCCAAAAAGCCCTTGAGTTAAATTGGCTTATTGTGAGACAGCTTGATTTGCACACATACAGGCTGTGCGGAAATTAGTGCAGCGGATTCTATAGGTGACTTTAACTGCTATATTAAAAGATTTTTGGAAGTAAATTTAATTGATCAGTCGAAAAGTTTAAAAATAAGAACTTCTCCCAAATTCTTATTATAAGCAGCTAAGCTCAAACGTATAATACCTATACAAATTTTTGTGGGATGTCAATAAAATTTACAAAAATATAGATATTTTACTTTAAATCATGCCATTTGTTGTGCGGTTATTTTAAATTATTTTAAAATAAAAACGACATTTTATTATCCTATTTAAATCTTATTAAGCTGGCGAAACTAAATATCGTGGGTAGACATTTTTTAAAACAATAATGTTCTGGAGCTTTATACGCCGCAAGTAAAAGCTAAAGGGAATAAAACAGCATAAATGTTTGGTGCGCAACTTTTTTTTTTTTTTTGAGACTATCTTAACATGAAATGATAAACTTTAGCAATGGCTTAGGCTAGTGTATAAAGAAATTCGCCATTTGCTTCAAAATCCGGTGAAGCCATGACACAAAGATTTTTGTGTTAGGTGTTGCTAGAAAGCGGCAACCCAAATGTTTAATGTTTCTCTCTCTCTCTCTTTCTCTTTTGTATCTCTCTCTCTCATATATATATATATATATATATATATATATATATATATATATTTATTTATTTATAAATATGCCTGATTAGTTCTTGGTTAGTTTAAGAGCCATTGTTTGATGAGCTGCTTCAAGATCTTAAATGTGTTATATAAAAAGAAATAGAAAAAAAATCAAGTAGCTACAGGTGTAAAAAGAAACATAAACTTAAATGAGGAAAAGATAGATAGATATATATAGAGAGAGATATATATTTATATATGTATAAATTATATATAAATGTAACTTATCTGACTCTATCCCACTCTGTTTTTCTATTTTGTTAAAAAAATGGGAGCTTATTGTGATACATCCTGAAGTACCCTAAGCTAAATTTGTAAACACGATTTAGAGTCCAGGATCTGTTTGTATTGCTTTATTTGATGCTTTTTTCGAAATTGGAATTAGATGGATTAACAAATAAACGTAGGTCTAGCCTAAACATTTTGAAATCTGATCATATTTGAAGGAAAAAGTTTAGAATGAATAAGCAGTTGACATCAGCTTGTTCAAATCCCCTTCATGTGTTTTGTCTGGAACAGACATTGGCGATCATGCTCCTAGATCCTCCTATCAAATCTGTTCTCAGTCAATCTTTAAAAGTTGTTGCTGCTACCGTTGCCTATTGCCCATGATTTAAGACTGTCAATAAAAGTTATCCTCTGTTCACTTTGTCTGCCATTGCCTTCAACCTTTTTAGTGATTTGCTAAGTGTTCTAAACCCTCGTGTCGGCAAATATGACCTAAAAAACTGTTTTTGTCTCTGTCTTATGGTTTTAATTATTATCCTGTGCAATTAAGTTCTATAAAGCTATCGCTTTTAATGTGTTATCCGGTCTGGAATTTTTTTTTTTATTTTATATAGATCTAACAATAACATCTGAATAGCCTTGACGGGGTAATAGTTCAAAGGGCTTGTGTCAACATTCAAATTCGGAAAAAACAACAAAAATTATTTGTTGTCGCATTGTCTACAGCGGTTTTTTTCTATCAGTTAGCTAAATACTGTCATTTTTTTTGTTTTTCAAGTTTATTCGTCTGATTTTTTTTCAAAGATTTAGAATTATTAACACTCTAAGATTAAAAAAATTGAGTATAGCTTTTACATATCCTTTGAATGCCCTTGCGTATACTGGGTCGTATAATTTTGTTTGTGGGAAAAAAAATTAATCTAATTTTTTCAAGTTAAGAGCAAGGAATCCTTCTTTTGGTGGTATGGTCTACTGCTATATAATAAAGTTCATTGGACGAAAAAAGAAACATTCTGAAAGCTAGTGCGCGAAAAACATAACAGCGAAAAGTTCTCTGAAGAAATTGATTTCTCTCACATTGGGATTGTGTTGATGGCAAAACTGACCTCTTTCTGGAAATTTTTATTTGTAACATTTGTTGTCAGGGCCACATTAAAACCTTTCGCAAGCATCATAGTAAGCAAGTTCTAAGATTGTTTCAGAGTATGCTAATGTATTTCCACCTCCATTAGAATAATTTACTTTGAAAATCAAAACTTTGCATAGGTCAAACTTCTACTATAGATTAGCGTCATATTTGATAAACAATAATGTTACATTGACAACAATTTTTTAAAACTGCAAATCGTGACTCAATATTTTTACACAGCAAGAATTTACATGCTCAACTCTTTAAAACCTTGTGCCATTTTACCAACTTCATCATATTGCTTCTTTACTCTCTTCTTAATTTTTTAACGCTTTATTACACAATCGTATCCTCTAGATGTAATTTTCAACCGAATGTATAGCTCAAAATTCTTTTTTAAAACTTACTGAGTAGACATGCAAGACTTGATGGCAGCACATAGCTACAGCTCAACTCTTTCATACTATTGGATAAAGAAACATTTTGTACTCAAAAGAAAAAGAAAAGGAAAAGAAAATGGTTCACGAGGAGAGCAGAATCTGCTATTAAAAAGAGTCAGAGAGGATGATAGATCAAGATAAAGGGAGAAAGAGAAGAAGAGAGCGAGCGAGCAAGTGAGCGAGAGAGAGAGAGAGAGAGAGAGAGAGAGAGAGAGAGAGAGACACAGACAGACAGACAGACATACATACAGACAGACAGATAGAATCCACAACATTGTTTTTAAGTGACTTATACTCAAGCTGATTAAAAATTAACATTTTCTTTGAGCGTACTACTTAAGAGGGCACCTTCTTCCTTCCAAACCGTCCACCCATCCAAACATTCAGCTTGATTATCCGGCGATCTGTTCAAGGTAATTTGTCAAAAGAAATGCCTGTGGAGATAATGATAAGACAATCGAAGCAGTTCGTGTTGCATACCACTAAAGCAGACCTTTTTTGCATTTGCTGAGCCGAATTCGTGGGATCCAGTTACACCAAAAACGATACACTTTTTTTGCACACAGTATTCTTTTTTATTGTCTTGTCCCTCAAGATTTTTGTGTATCGTTAATGTCAGTAATAAGGTTAATCTTAGCTTGGTAATAATATCTTTTTGCTTGCTCGGCGAAATACTGATATTTATTCTGTAATTGCTTAAAAGAAAAACATTTTTTTCCCAAATGAATAGTTTTACGCACATTGCGCTTTTCTCTTTAACTACTTGAAAATAAAAAATTATGATAAAAGTTATATATGATTTCTATGCATAAACACGGATGTAATTCAATAGCTAAGATTCAGCCATACTATGCATTTGTGTGCCTTTTTAATTTTTTTTTTATTTTTGTAGATAAATAATTATAAATTTTCAGATGATTTTCATATTGCAAATGTTTCATCATATTTTAGAGTAAAAAATTCAAGAATTTTTTTTCTAAAGTGGGAAAAGACCAAACATAAAATCAATACTTATTTGCAATGATTCCAAAATTTAGAACTACAATTTCTCTGACGCCTTTCACTAATTTATTCTTGCATGATAACTGTAGCTTACCCTTACCTTAATTAAGGAGGAGGAATATCTATACGTTGCCTTGCTCAGTCGAAAAGAAATATAGGGAGACAGAAAGGATGTACTCTGAGTTGTAAGAAATGTGCAAAGATATTTATTTTTAAAAAGTCAAGAAAGTTATTAGAGAGTGAAAATGATTTATAATGATCCGACAGATTAATGATTCTGATAGTTAAATGATAAGAGGTATATGAGCAATTGCCAAAAAGTGGACCCCCAAATTGGGTCACCTTTTTTAGTGCATTTTGAAAAAAAGAATCTTCAATTACAAAATGGATCAGTCCAATTGAGTACCAATGAGGTAATTTTCATGAATGGTTGGATAGCAGGAGTAGATCCATGTAAAAAAATTGGACTGTGCCTTTTCATTTGGTGGTGAATGACTTTTATTTGTTGATGGGTGATCACTTTTTTTTGGTGATTTTGTCATCATAGTTATGATCGAAACTTATTTGGTCAATTTAGACAGCAAGGATGCAACCAAAACATGGTTTTCTTAACACAAATCAGTACTTTGTATGCCATTGTATTGACAAAAGCAAAATTTATGTATTGATTAGTTGAATTTTTTAAAATAAGGCACGTAGAAAATCTCTTGCACATAACTATGATGACAGCCCACGTTTTGGCAAACCCTCATATATGGAAGCAAAAGAATAGGCTTGTGGACAAACGACTGGATGGAATAAGAAAACTTTTTTTTGTATAGGAAATCTGTAAAAAAAATTAAAAAATACTCGGCTTTTTTTTTCTTAAATGAGACAACATTGTCCCTCTGAGACAAAACTGATACTGTTAGAATGTTTCAATCCGTTTTCGTCAGTGGGATATAAATGTCATTACATCTGCAGCTGCATCATCACACCACAACTATTACATTAGATAATCTTTGGTATTTTTTTAATTTTCCCCAAAAAATTTAAGTTAACATTAATATTTGGTTAACGAAACGGAAAAAGTATACGTTGTGCCTGTGGCAGTCCACATTTATAATTATAACCCTGATCACAAATGGCCGTGTTCTTTTCTCCATCTCTCTGTTTTATACCTCACTTACCCGCGTCTCTCTCTCTCTTTCTCTCTCTCTCTCTCTCTCTCTTTCTCTCTCTCTCTCTCTTTCCCTTATCCTCTTCTACCCGCGCCTTTCTCTCTCTCCTCTGTTTTCTTCATCTCGTCCTTTCATTATAAAATAGGATTTAAAGAACACAATGTGATTATAGTAATATAAGGTAATGCATGTGAATTTGCTTTGGGCGACAATTGCATTGCTGAAAGACATGGTGACCTGTTCTTTTTCAGTGCCTGGTATATTTAATAGAACGCTGAGTAGAAACCGCTTCTGAATGAAAAAGATGTTACGTTTATGGACGTTAGCATGCATAAACCTCTTTTATTTTTAGATATGTCGGGCATGCGTATTATTCTATAAAAAAACAGGCATTGTTTTCAATCCAATTGTATTCGTATGTGTTCTAGCAATAATAGCATTACATTACTTATCAAAATGAACATTTTGGGTGTAATATCGTTTATGTTAATATCTTTAAATCGAAACAATTAAAAATCTTGACTTTTTTTTTTCAAAACTTAGAAAGGAAAGTTTCATTCTTTGCAAGAAAGATTGTCATTTTTGATTAAAAAAAAAAAAGTAACGAACTATAATAATAATAACCATTAGTTTTTTAGTGATGATCTTCCTCTTAAGTGTTCTTGCCGCAAATCGACATTTTTATTTGCTTCATATGGTCCTCTAATACAAAAAGCATCATACACGTGGCAATTGTACCAGTTTCATGAGCAGTTAGACAATTCTCATTGAAATGCTAGGGATATGAAAATCTCGAGTAACTTTGATACAATCTTTACAAAATATTCTATCAAAGCACTGAACCCAATTGCTTTTTTCCCATTACTTACATAATAAATGTACTCAATTTTTGCCAGCCTTTTTTACTCTTCGAAAGCCTCCCACTGCCACAAAAACGTCAGGCTGGTGTAATTTCCATATTTTCAACGGTTTAAGTAAATTGCTATTCTGACGCACACACTTAAATTGCAAAAGATATTAATAAGCCAATATTGTTTTCTGTAAAGCTTAGAAATTGAAACGCTTCCAAAAAGGCGTGACAAGGAATGAAAGGAGTTTATATCGATTTTTTTTTTGTACCGTTGTATATTTTTTTCAAGGATAATATCTTTGCATATCGGGGCATCTTGATCTTAAACAATACTTGCAAGAATGCAAAGTAAGATATTTCTCCACTGATGCACATCGGCATATCATTTCGAGCAATCTTAGTGGGGGAGGGGGGGGCTATTTATGTATATGTATGGTCAGTACTTTTGTATGTTAGTGAATGTTGGACAATAAGCAAGGAAAGAGAGAAAAAATTAGAAGCAGTAGAGATGTGGTTTGTCAGGAGTATGATGAGGATATCATGGTCAGAAAAAAAGTCCAATGAATTGGTACTGAAAGAGGCTAATCTCGAACGATCACCATAAGACAGAGGCAACTACAGTTTTAAGGCCATACTTGCCGACACAAGAGTTTAGAAGACTTAGAATCTCTGGAAAGATTGAAGGCAAACGCAGTAGAGGTAGACAGAGCATAACTTTGATTGAAATTCATGGGCAACAGGCAGGGGTAGAAACAAAAACTTTATGAGGTTAACTAAGAATGGGTATGAATGGAAGTACATGATCGACAATGTCTGTTCCATACAAGGTACCTGAAGAAGATTTATTTATTTTTTATCTGAATAAATTCGATTGACTGGACTTAGCATTTAACCAAGTCAATTAAGAAAATTGCGACAATCAATTTTATGAAAATTCATTTTTTTCCGCAAGATTTCACTTAAGGACACGTCACGCTAAGAATATTATAGGCAAAACAGAAAGCAATGTGTAGTGCATTAAGGAATACGGCCGTTCCAAACACAATTGGTTTTCAAAATAAAAATCTGTGTATTACCGTCAATCTAATATTTAAATAATATGTTTTCAAGAAGATTTTTCACACCAGTTTATGAATGCAATGATTTTAATTGTACCATTCCAGGTGCAGTACTAAGACAGACGTTTCTAATATTTCTAACTATGTTTCATACACTTCACTCCCTTAGGGTTTCATTTGGTTTGTCTACATAATTATTTTTTAGGTTTTTGTTCCTTTCATGATATATTTTAGCAAGAAAGGTTTACCACACAGTAAGCCTAGTCTGTTGCTAGGTCTAAGTGCGTGAACGTCTTCCTAATCTCTTTATTCCTCTCATGACATATGAGAAACACACAGCTTAACTTTTTGCCTGTCTATAACATGTTACTCGTCTTTTCGTTCTCAACCATCTTTGTTTTGTCACCATTCTCAACAAAGAAAAGAATTATCTAAATGATTCTGAAGATGAATCTCATAAGTAATTGCGCCGAATCATTGTGAGTCTTTTATTTCTTTTGATTTGAGATAAAGCCCGAGGTGACAGAAACAGTGGCTCTCTTATCCTACACTGAAACATGTATTAATTGTAAATTTTTCTTAACAGCCATCTAGCTTTTGATGAGACCCATAATAAGAAAAGAGAGCAAATTACGATACTTTATGGCAGAGCAAAAAATAAAAGCTCTCTATCTTGGGAAAAAATAATGAATGCCAGGCAAGAGTATTTTTGTCTTTAAAAGAGATTATAATTGATACAAATATATTTGCACTAGATATTCGAAAAGAGATTTCAAGACCACTTGAATAAGAAAGAGAATGAGAGTTATAATTCTTACCATTTGAAAGTTCTGTTAATCTATTTTGAAATTGGTAAATCATGATGCAATTTTCTTTATTACTTCTTTTATTAGTATCTCACGAAATTGATGAATATTTTATTTCTACAATGATCTTCAGATGACTAAATCTCCAATCACGCTTTCAAAGGAGAGACTAATTCTCTGGGCTCCGGGGCCTACACAATGGCGTAACAAGTTCTGAGAAGAACCTCAATAGGATTTGTTTATTAGGAAACTTAAAAATTACATTAGTGAATTAACTCTCTACAAATCGCACTAATTTATGCAATTACTCTTTCTTTTCTTTTCCGTTGCAAACTCAAGGAGATTTTTAGACCTTTATTGCTTTGCTCACTTATCTTTTCTCTTATGCTTCTAAAATGAACTAGAATACTTTACTCAATCATGCGATGTTATTTGTTCCAGTATAGACATAAGATTGATCAGATTTTAATATTTTTTCTCAATATCTAAAGTGTTTTGCTAGATTTATTTGAGTTTCAGACGTAGGATCTATATAGTAAAAAATTGCACAGCGACAGGAATAAATTCATGCAACTTTCAATTTTACAGAGTTGTCTGTGTGGTTTTTGCATTTTTTTTTTCGTCGCCAATCAAAGCTGAAAACGTATCTTTGTCATTTATAAATAAAATATTATGCAAAAGATAGATAAATATAAAATATTGTATTTATATAGATTATTTTACAGACATGAAAACATTGGCCAGACTTTTTTGTGCTGTAAATTTGAAAGAAACACATAATTTGATTTTTATCATGGTTGCAATTTTTCTTAGAAATTGTTCAAAAGTTAATGAAACAATTCATTATTATCTAAACTTTCTGTGAGATCTATTCAGAATAGTTTATTCTTATTTTTCACATCGGTATACTGAGGCTGTTCGTGGCCATGATATAGTCGATTACAAATAATTTAATCCAAGTAGAACATGTTATAAGGTAGAGAAGGGCGTTAACTTTTTCAGGTATTTTCATCCACATTATGGCCTGTGAATCGTTTATTATAAAAACAAAAGTTTTCCATGAATTCAGCGTTAAAAAAAGATGGATTTTTTACATTTTCAGAGGAAATCCTCAGGGACTTTAAAAAATAAGTTCGATTTTATTTTTTCTCAAAAAGCTTTTTTTTTTATTACTAAAAAAAAGCTGATCTCTCCATTCTTTGTTCATTAAATAAGGACGAACTATATTTAAAACTGAGCTTTTTTTATTCATAATATTCGCATTATTATACTTTTTTAAAAGAGGTTTCTCTGATATTGAGTATTTGCTGATTGCAATTTTCACAATCTTTTTTACGATAAAAAAATTCGCCAAAATTTCAAACTATGAGAAGCTTCAAGCTCTTAAAATTTAAAAAAGAAAAGAAAAAATAGGAAATCGCTACAGGTTTCGAAATTCACCGCGCTAAATCCAAGATGCAATCATAAATCAATATTATTTCTTCATTTCTTTTTCCAAATTTGCAAATCCATTTATAGTTTACTTGTTATAAAACGCCCTTCGATTCATCGTGAAGTTGAACCACGCCTTAACCTTGCATTTGTAGTTTGTGAGGATTCTGGCGCTACTGGTAGGGTCACAGCGATCGAGAGATAGCAAACGTGCTGAGAATAAAATCTACATGATCACTCCACATGAGTATGGCGGACTGTTTATGTGAGCCATGTGAGAAGAAAAAAATTAGAATTATATTTCTAAATGGCTACCACTAGGTTTATATATTCTCTGCAAGTCAATTCAAAACAATTTCAATATATTAGGAAATAAAAAAAAAATAGCTTCAATCTGACGTGATAAAGGGGTACTTGTGATGTAGAGTTTGCGGCTGGAAAGGACTATTAATGTTTCCATCTTTTTATAGTTTTTTTTTTTTTTTTTTTTGTTTGTTATTAAGACATTATTTTTCAATGATTGCAGGGAACATTTTTAAACAATAAACAATTCAGAAACTTACAATATGATATTTTTTGAAAGGAAACTATGAGTTATACCAATTTTTTTTACACACGAAGGAAAGATAACATACTGCTAGGATGAGATAAATGTAACTATTTGTAACAATTAAGCAAGGAAAAAAATTAGAAATCAGATAGATACCTTCTGTTAATAAACCCTAATGCAGAGTGACTTTTTTTTTAGTTTATAACATTTCTATAAGATAATTTTGCATTTCTAAATCATAATTCTTTATTGAAAACTATTTTTACAATTACAAAGCTTTGTTACAGAACTAAGTGGAGCGTTTGCGCAAGAGCGTGTATTAGCTATTTTGTTTGTGTTTGAAATCAAAGGCAGGAATTTGTCAAAACCGTTCTGGCTAGGAGGCAAATGTTGTGCGTCTTCAGCGTCATCATTATTCTGAGAAACTGTAGCAGAAAATAGTTTTGCCCAGACCTGTCAGCCCAAGATTGATCTGTTGATTTGCGAGCAATGGAGGGAAGAGTAAGCAAAAAAGAGAGTGTGTTAGGGTGATAGGATGCAATCAATATATCAAGGTGTTTTAGAAATTCAAAGAAAAGAAAGCACAAGAAATGGAGAAGAATTGGAATGTAAACAAAAATTAAGATGAGTGTATTCGCTAAAGCTCAGAGACAGCTGTTAATTTACAATAACGATATATTTAAAGAAGTTACATGTAGCAAAAATCTTTTAAAATTGCATAATTCTTTGAGAAGGAATGTTAATTGTTTATAATGCTGAAAATTAATTAGTATAGGTATTATGCGCGCATTCGCCTCACCCAGAACCAAGAAATGTATTGTCACTAGGCTGGTTTTGATATCATATCATGAGAACTCTAAGTTTTTGATTTGAAGCTTTCATGAAAGATCGGAAAAATTAGTCATTTCAATGTTCAGAATCAGAAGCAATTTTTTTTTAACATTTACAAAGATACCCTACATCAGTATCAAGACATGGGTGCGTAAGCTATTGTTTTATATTCCACCATCTTCATTTAGTGAGTATCAGCAACCATTGTCGGTTATTGCACAGCCGTTTATGTTTACGCAAATCTAGTAAGTAACAACACTGCTCCTGTTTATAAACGTATTTGCATGATCCAAAATGGAACAGTTTTTTTTTTTTTTAATGATTCCTCTATGTTTTTAATCATTCAGAAAATTCAAAACCGATATAATTAAGTTTTTATCCAAGTTGTTACCGATAATCTTATTTAGATTCTCAGAACTTAGAAAAAAATTGTAGATTGTTTTTCTCTTTTGGCCTCTGTTTTTCAAGAAAGAGGGAGACATTAACTTTTTTATACTTCATAGGGAATTAAGTAACCAAGAGATTGTACTTTGCTCTCTGATCGTTTGAAATACCAATTTTTGAACTTGGTCTTTGTAGATACCATCTTATTTCATCACTTTTTGCTTCAATAAAATAATCTAACAACTCAGGGCCATAGCAAAACTGGGATTTTTTTTCGTCTTGTACCTTTCTTCAGCCTTTTTTCTTCAAATTTTTAATTAGAATAATAATAATGGATCACTGTAAGAAGAAACTTTGCCGAATTTATGCTTACTCGCCCTTTATCTGTTCCGCGTCGGTCTGTTTCTAATACAGACTTTCAAAAAATTCTTGGATCTTTTCTATCCATTTCAAGATTCTTATTCTTTATCACTTTTTTTGGCCCAAAAAGCTTTTGAATTATTGATGAAATATAAGTATATATTCTGCCTGTGCCAGCTGTTGCGCCGAGACAGTAAGAGTAGAATTACAAGTCCATTTCTGTCAGGATCTTAGTAAAACTTTTTTTTTTTTTTTTTTTTTTTTTTTTCGTCTTTTACCTTTCTTCAGCCTTTTTTCTTCACTTTTTAATTAGAATAATAATAAATAGATCACTGTAAAAAGAAGCTTTGTCGAATTATGGACTATAATACTCTGACACTCTTAAACACCTTCGCATTTTGACAAAACTATAAAATTGTATTTGTTAGCATGTTGTTACCTATCGTAAACAAGCACTGAAAAATCTGTTCTTCGTACTGATACATAGCTCTTTGTTTATTGAAAAGTTCAAAGTAGAATGTTATCGCTTTCGCAATTGTTTTGGCAAATATGAGTTTGCTTTCCAAATTTTTGTTACTCATTGTAATTATTCCATTCTTCTTCCCAATTTCTTCCTACCTCTTCTTTGGGTAACTCTTCTGTGTATTCCAACAATTTATATGTTCAAAACATTTGCTGAATATTTCATCTTATGCAGCCTATCGTTGTTTTCGCAGTGTCTTCTTTCACTTTGGGGTGCATCTTTTTGCTATGTTTTTTTCAATTATTCTTGATTTCTTGATTCTATCAGTCACAATTTGTTTTGCTTCCTTACATCTTTTCCTTCTTCTCTGTTTTGTTCAAGTTCTAGGGTGTTTAGAATTACCTTTGATTTTTATACCATCTCTCTCTCTCTCTCTCTCTCTCTCTCTCTCTCTCTCTCTCTCTCTCTCTCTTCCCCCTTCTCTCCTTCTCTGTCTCTCTCTCCTCTCTCTCTCTCTCTCTCTCCCCTCTCGCTCTCTTTCTCCCTTTCTCTCTCTCCCTGTTCTAGTTTCTTAGCAAACATATTCTTCTATGCTTTTTACAGCATCCTTTACTTCATTTTGTAAGTCAATCTTTTATAGTCTGCTGAAGTTTACTCGATCCGATAGCTTTATTTAAAACAGAAATGCAATTCTTTTAAGTTTGATTGCAGAAGTGATCTTGAACAGAAATCAGTGAAATAAAAAAGGATCCAAAAAGGTAAGAATATATAGTAAGAGGAAGCAACAAGTTTGTGCAAAGGCCACGATTATTTACCCACCATCAAAGGATCCCCTGGTTTACTGTCAGTCTTAGTGCTTTTTTTAATCGGCTTTCACTACTTAAATGGATTCGTAATTTACATTTTGATTATCTATTTATACCCATGTATACCCAAGAAAAAAGCTATGTTGGACCCGCCATTTGTGAATAGTTTTGCTAAATAACTTTTTCTTTCTCGCCTTTTGCGACTGAGTACTTCAGGGGGAAAATCTAATATAATCCTTAATAACACTGTTGAGGTTTACATTAGTAATCATATCCCCTGGAAAAAAAAAGTTCGAAAATCTACTGGCACAGCTAGACCTCAGGTCTAAATGGATTTATTTTGACCCCAATCAATCAAAAACACTGCAGTAGTGTCTTCGATTGTCTCCAATTTGATTGTGTTCTTTCGTCTGCATATGCCTCTCTCTTTGACTCTGTTCTTTTGGCAGCTCAGCTTTTAAAAACATAGCAAAAAAAACACATGTATCTTAGTCTAGTGTTGTAAAAGAAACTCAAGTCTATATGACCC
>BLXT01005762.1:321020-335287 GCA_019648995.1 Plakobranchus ocellatus
GGTCCTCGCAGTTTCCTATCCTTTAACTCATTTCAAAGATGTCTCCATTGCCATGAATGACTAAAACGAATCAATGAATATTTTAACGTTATTATTTAACAGCGATTTTGTTTTCCAGAGCTCAAAGTTGGGAAAATTTGCAAATAGCCTAAGGGTCTCAACACGTTAGTGGGGAGCTTCAACATCTTTAACAAGATTTGCGCTTACTTAAACCCAAGAGATGCAAATTGCCGGCCTTGCCTAACCATCATGAATTTTAATCATTGAACATAAATTCACTGTCGTTCTTGTCTATTATTTCTTGAAGAAATTGTTTTTATTTTCCTTTCCTTTTTAGTAGCTATTTCATTCCCTTGTTACGAGCAACGAGAGAGAAAATTTTAATCGAATGAGGAAAAAGGAAAAAAAGGTTGGGAGGGTACAGAGGCACAAAAGTTGCACAGAAAAGATATTTTATATAGAAGACAGAGTGGATATATTGATAAGGTGGATTGCAATATGATCTGAAATGATTATTTTGAAAAATTCTTAACATTTGAATTTGTGTTTTGCAATACAAAAAGAACTATTTTTTGTAAAGCGTTCGTTCTATATTTCGAAATGATTACATTGTACCGTAGAACTGATATCTAGATCCTTATCTGAGAAAAAAAAATTCTGCGCGCGTTTATAGATAAATTCCACTAGGCGACGCAGAGCAAGACTTACTCAAACGGGCTAGTGAAACGCTTAGTTGGATTGAAGCAGGAGTACAGGCCTTGGTATGTAGAATGCCTTGCCAAGCCTGGTGCTTTTGCTGAAGGCTATGAAGCGTTGTATCAGTAAGGACGCTAAACTGCAGGATGAAAATAGGGCACATTCAGTATAAAGTACTTGCTTTTCTCCAGAATCTCTTTGAAGTGATTTTAATTCTATATCGAGGCCATTGAGTTGAACATTTTCTTCTTATTGCACTAGATAGAGAGATCGCTTAGATAGTAGCAGGTCGAAGCTCGCGTAAACTGGGTTTTTTTTTCAATTAGATCTTAGTTTTGCGATTTTGTCAATCCTTATTTTCTCATTTAAAAGTCGATATCATAACAATCATTTGTGCGTGTGCCATTAGATATAATGAAACTATATATTTTTTTTATTTACACAGTTTTGAGTGATTTTCTGATGGTGTGCAGTTTGAAAAGGTCATCAACTAAAACCATTGGCATGATACACCTTAAGCGTTGTTCTCTTGCTTTTGATGTTTTTACTCATCAGCGTGTGGGCTTACGCGTCGATTTAAAGGAAACTACTAAGTAGATTTTTTCTTTGAACTTTTGATTCGTTAAAGTGCAATCTTTACGAACTTTTGATCCGTTATAGCACAAATCTTTACGAGCATTTGATGCCAATATTGTACAATCCTGACGTAGTTGCAAGCAGTCTGTACTCGTCGAATCTTATCTGCGCAGTGGGCAGTAAAAAGAAGAAAAAGAGAGAGAAGAGAGTTGGGATGGAGAAGAGGCAGAACAAAAAGACCAATTTTAATGAAAAATAGTAGCAGCAGCAGCAGCAGCAGCAGCAGCAGTAGTAGTAGTAGTAGTAGTAGTAGTAGTAGTAGTAGTAGTAGTAGTAGCAGTAGTAGTAGTAGTAGCAGTAGTAGTAGTAGTGGTGGTGGTAGTGATGGTGGTGGTGGTGGTGATGTTTGAATTTCTTTCTTTTACTTGCTCCTTCTAAATCTTAGGTAACAGCTATGCTGAGTAAAGGAAGATCTTTGATCGCCACCACAATTTCAAAATGTTATGTCGACTCCTGTAAGTTTTCTTCGGAATATGTTCGTAACTTTGGTCTTTGGTATTTGAAAAAAAAATTAATGCTTTGAATTCTTTGTATTTTTAGGAACTACTAAATTTTTACTATTAAAAAGTATGAATTTAAAGACATGGGTGACATAAAAACATGTAATTGCAAAAGTAGAAAAACAAAAATTTGCTGTTATCAAATAAACTCTTGGAAAAAAAGAGAAGCAAAACAATATTCATCTACATATGTAAAAGGCATTACGACATCTAGATCTAGGCTTGACGTTTCTGCCACATCTCCTCCTGAACCGTTCTATGCCACAACCTTAATTTTTCGTGTAACATAATCTGCCTATCTTAGTGTCGCATTTAGTAAATAAAAGCCAAGAAATACTTGCTGATTTTAAAAAGTTATATTTTGATTTCAAATAAACCTATTTCGGCAATCATGCACACACATTTATACAAACGGGGCGCACACACAAACACACACACACACACACACACACACACAAAAGTTCCAAACGAAAGTACTATCTATTTGGTAAAGAAAAAAAAATTCGTTAAGTTTTGAAACTGTGGCTATCAAAAGATACTGAAAGCAGCAGCAAATTAATATAAAAGTAATACTTCACCTTTGAATACAGAATATAAAAAAATTGACATTCTCTCGTCAAATGAGTTTAAAGGGGAGAAATTATTTGGCCTAGAGAGCGAAAGGGAAACAGGGAAAAGCGAGAACGTGATACTCGATACTCTGTTGCTTTCTCCGCACCGCCAAGTCCACAATTCCAATACTTCATAGAAAGGTGAACGTACATCCAAATCTACAGGTTCAATTTTTTTTATATAATCCCTTAGATCCAATTGACGTGCTTGCTGAGATTCTGAATAAAGATTTCAAATTGTAATTTGTAACGATATAGATTCTAGATCAAGAGTCTAAAAAGCCTAGTATCATATAAATTCAGAGTAAGGTTAGGCCATTTCAGATCGTGTCGACACATCTTCCTCAGGCTCGTTTCACGGTGATAAACGGTGAATCAAACTTAAGTTCTGTGATTCTTTTTACACGGAATGCTGATACTGACGGGCAAAGAAAGCTGACAGTTAAGCTGCCGTAAGAATATAAAAAAGTCCTGCGATACAAGCGTTTTCAAGTATCTCACAAAGTTCACTTAGCAGGAAGACTTTCACTGAATATTTTCGAGTGGTCATTTTAATTTTCTTTCATTAACTGGTTTGTCATCTTATCTAGATTCGTTCAGGTGAAGGCTTGCTTTGATTTTTTTTCACTATATCTTTAAATGAAATTGAGCAGGAGAGGTAAAAATTCGTGCCTTTTTATCTTTTAAATTTGTTGTTTTAATAAATACATCATTTTTTTAAAATAAAAAAGTAATGTCCGTTATTAATTATTCAGTGCATATACAATTTACTCAATTATTACTTAGAATAAATTATTACAATACAACTAATATTTATATTTGTAGCTAAAACAAAACATAATTCTGCTCCAAAGTTCATAGACAATCCTTACAACTTTTCCGTTGTAACATAAGTTCCTGCAATTCATAATAGTGTCAGTGGTACACAGATTAAGTATTTATGAAATATTTATTTATACTTCATTTTTTTATAATCGTCCCATGAATCAAAAAAAGAACATCTGCTTACATAATCATATCATCTTATTTTTTCATCAGGCGTATCAACCCACTCATATTC
Source organism: Plakobranchus ocellatus (assembly GCA_019648995.1). NCBI lineage: Eukaryota > Metazoa > Mollusca > Gastropoda > Plakobranchidae > Plakobranchus > Plakobranchus ocellatus. Next base: position 324,524 of record BLXT01005762.1, read on the forward strand.
TCTCTCTCTCTCTCTCTCTCTCCTTCTCTCTCTTTCTCTCTGCCATCTAACAAAAACTATAGGAACTTACAGAGACTTAAGTGCCTCCCTACATTCCTAACGCTCAGCAAAGTTAATCCCCTTTGATGGCCATACTTGTCATAGTTCACAAGCTTTAATGGCCGATTCTAGGCTTTGTAGACGCTATATGAGTTGTCATGTGGGAATCGAATTTCTGAAAAAGATGTTCGTTACCTGTAAGAGACCCTTCTTTTTAGATCCTGTGGTTGCAATCTCATTCATCTATACTTGCTGAAACTGAATTTTTTAAGGCGTTTTTTATTTCACTATAGGAGGTTTCAGGCAAAAATACCTTTGATGGCAAATATTGAGATTGGTGTTTACTTCTGGTTGAGTCTTTTATACGGGTTTATTCAATAGTTGTCAGTAAGTATATTAGTTTGCATTTGAAGTATCAATGAAATTTCTAGTAAGACTAAAAGCCCAAAAGAAATCGCGTCTAAGTTGCATTTCCATTATTCATATTTTTCTAATTTTTTGTTAATCGAAATCACAATGAGAATCAGGCGCTTTTTTAAATTAAACTCATAAAACAGCAGAAACCTATTTGATATTAGTTTTTACAGGTTTATTTACTTAACGTTGTTGCTAGAATTAGATATCTTTGAAAGAAAATGTTAGGCAGCTATAGAATTTTTCCTATCCCCCAGCTGGCGTTCACAATTGGGTTTTCAGAAATGACTAAGCCAATAATGCAGGTAGAATTAGCCCTGACCATTCTCTTCATCGCATTAACATGCTTCGGGCTGGACACGTACACAGTGATAACGATTTATTGACAGTTATAGGAAGATGGACAGTGAGAGGGAGAGAAAGAGCGAAGAAAGAGGGGATGAGATAATACAGAAACACGAACAAGACTTACGAGAGAAGTTAAGAGAAGGTTTCTACGGACATAACTAAAACAGCAGGAATAGAAGACTGGGGCATATAGACTCATATTTAATAAGGGTTTAAGAAAATAGAATATTCAGAGAAACGAAATTCAAAATGCATGTATTTTTTTAAGCGAAAAGTTTTAAGATGAAAATAAGGTAAAAATGTTGAAAGTTATCAGCATTAAGGGGCTTGTATGCTCATACTTTTTTTTTGTTTATGTCCTTGCTTGTTCGAGGTTTTCTTGTTAATTTGTTGTTGGTGTTGTGACAGTGGTGTTGGTGCTGACACTGATGGTGATGATGCCGTTGTTCTTGCTGTTATTTTTGTTTTTGTTGCTATTGTGTTGTTGTTTCGTGTTTCTGTTGATATTGTCGTTGTTATTGCTGTTTATTTTGTCATTGTTAATGTTCTTCTTTTTTATCATTGAACTCATGTAGATTTGCACAAAATGAAGACCCACACAAAAAAAGAATCACTTTTGTCTTCCACAAACACAACGATCGATCTTCTAGGTTTACAAAGGATGACGCAAACTAATTTTGCTCTGGCTTTGATGCTTCATCCACAACAATTCTTCCAGCAAATTATGTGGTTTTATGCAACGATTTTGTGCTGTTCATTTTTGTCTCTACCTTTAGACATTCACCCTAGCATGACAATTTTACATGATGTGCCAGTTCGACAGCAGGGAGAAAATTCGAAATGAAAGGGTTAGCAAAATAGGTTCAACTTTTCTCGGCTACACTTAACTGCTGCACTCTCTCCTTAAAAAAAGACAAAAACATAGAAAAGAGTTAATAAAAGGTTCAAAACTTGCTGCTTCAACACGATACATTATGAAACAAAATTTAAAGTTTCCGGGAATCCGTTTTTAAATCATGGGCAGGAGAAACTTGATAAACCTGTTTCTTATGATTGAAGAAGTATTGTGTGTATATTTGCGTGAAAATATACTGAAACGCCCACATTATTTCTTTAGTTGCCATTGTGTACGCGTTAGTTTTGTGAAAGAGAAGTCAGAGGATTTACTCGCATGGATCAATACAGAAACTGAGTTTCTTTTTCAACACGTTAACATAAATGTACCTATCAATGTGGACAATGAGGGTTTTGCTAAAATTAAGACAAAGTAAGTTACTTGGCATCCAAAATCATTAGCGGAATAAAATTATTAGCTGAGATGGTACAGAATCTGTATGTAATGAAGAAAAGATGTATACGACCAAACAGATCTTCACTGTCTGGAACTCACTTTTTATCAGTCCCTGGCTTCTTTCAGCCCATCATGATGGAAGCAGGATTCAATGAGGCTGCTTCACATGTGTATTTAAATTAATTAAAACCCACATTCTCTCAGTTTCTATTAAATTGACTCATTTTGTTTTCCCCAGTATTGTACAGATTCCGAGGTGAGCAACCGGGAACTGTACCCAACATTTGCGCGAACCAAACCCACAGACTCCCAGATCTCAGGCAGTGTGGTTTCCATTCTGAAGCGATTCAATTGGAAACGTGTCACCTTCATACATCAGCTGAATGAAGAGTATAACATAACTGCAGATACCATCATCAAGGTAAGTAATGTCTTCTGTATTGAGTTGGTCAATGTAAGTTATTGCTAAGGGTCGTTGATAAAGGTAGCCCTTTTAACATTTTGTAATTAATGACCAAAAAATATTGTTAAATTTGAAGCAGCAGAAAAGTTCTATAATCAAATTTGTTTGCAATGAAATTAAAAATAACTTTTAGGACCACACAAACAGGAACTACATTGCAAAAAGGTACACAGTCGTAATTATTAAACGATACCTTGAGTCTGCTTACTTTCTTCTTTCTCTTTAAACATTCTGATGTTTATTGATACATTAATACACATTTTTCTCAATTTAAACTCTAAAAACCAAACATGTATCACGTATCTTTTAAAATATGTATCATCTGGGAGGGGAATTAAAGTTAATTTATTTCTAACAAAGACTTTGAAACTTTAATCGGTTTAAGACACGAATATTGGGTAAAGATTTAAAATCGCTCATGAGATGATAACATTGAAGTAACATTACCATATTATAGTTCCCTCGAAGAGTCTTAAATACAGAAAGCTCTTGTTAGTTTGAAATAATAGTATGTTGCAACTGATGAGCAAGAACTGGTTAAGCCCTATTGCCTGAGAGTAAATCAACATATTTGAAACAAAGAGAAAAGCTTTTTATTCCGTTTAGTCTATAAGCATTTCATTAAAAGTTTTTAAGTACTCAGAGTTTTGATCACTAAAAAACAGTACGCGATTGGAACCTATCAAACAATACATTGAGTCCAACGTGTGTTTTTGTTGTTGTTGTTGTTGTTGTTGTTGTTGTTGTTGTTGTTGTTGTTGTTGTTGTTGTTGTTGTTGTTTTGTTGTTGTTGTTGCTTTTTTCTTCACATTTTTTTTCGTTATAAAAAATGGTTTTTAAATTTTTTTTTATCTGAGATATTTTTGATAAATTAATTCAGATCTATAACTTTGATTTAAGAGATCTAAATACTACATATTTTTATGTAAAACATCTTTTTTTTTTACCTGGACGGAAGTTTGAATACTTTTTGGCAATTACAAGAAACTGCAATATTGAGCTGCAGTTTTGCTCACGTTTTTGGTAAATATTGTAATTTGAAATAATGGTGTTGATCCCATTAAAAGTTTATTATCATGTTTAGTTTTGTAAAAAATCAAGTTCATGAAAAATAAATGTAATATAAAATAATCTTCAAGTCATATATTGTCGTCCTGAGGAAAATTTACGACCTCAATTACTGAAATAAATAATTGAAAATTATCTCCTTTTACAATTCTTTTTATTTGATTTCCCAGCACTATGTCAATTCTTTCCGCGTTTTAGGTAGCATCGATATTGCGATTTTTTATCCAATTTCAAAAAGAGACACAGCTAATTCAAGTAATGTGCATCTAGCAGACCGTCGTTATGATATTCGGCAGGATTCGATACTCAAGCCATTGATAATATTTTTGCAGGACATTTAAGAAATTATCCAACATGCTTTGGAACAGTTCTATTTTCTCCTTTCAGTCATAATAATGATAATTTAATTTGGACCGGTTCGGAAACAATATATATATATAAATATATAAAATATTCTTTTTTCAAGCGTATCTTCTCGATATTGTGACCTTTCCGTTTGATAGGTGATTATTTTTTTTTTCCGATTAAGCATTATGAATCATTCGTAAGGAATACAGCAACAGTTCAAACGAATGTTGTGTAAACTGTTAGAAAAAGTTTTCAGATAAAACGCATTGAATCATACAAATTTGAAAATCGCGGTCAATAATAATTCTGTTAAGGGAGCGCGTTCTGGAGGGGCATTTGCCAAAAATGCTTTTTATTTTATTTATTTCTTTTGAAATGATTGATAAGTGATTACACCTAATACTTCACAGTGAGCCCTTGATTGTCTAATTTCAGAACATTCGCATTGAACATCAGTCCATTAGTAACAATAACTGAAACTAAAGATTTATTATTTTGATGTATCAAAAATACAAATTTGCTCATTGCTGGGGCATCACCAAAGTAAAAACATGTGCGGGCAGCCGTAATGTTATTTAGTGTTTCCCATCAATACGCTAAAAATGCGAGCTCTTAAGACGCATTTGAACCTATCAAACTATCTGGCACCATCTTTTTTATATAATAAAGAAGATTGTTAATAAGATTTGTAAAGACGTGCAAATTAATGGGGATAATATTAAAATCATCATTAATTGTATATAATTATACAAAGTGTTATTATTTACTTTTATTCTCTCTGTCTAATTCATTTTTATAAGGAATCACACCAATTACATTAGTATTTTTTTCTTTAACATTATCCTGAGGTATACTTAATAAGGAATTTATCTGAACTTCTTTAATGAAGAAAAGAACAATGTCTCGGAATTTTGCTTTCATTCATAAGTATTTGAGGCAAAAAAATGAAAAAAACTAATCATGTCAGCTTATGTTCTTGTGAAATAATCAATAGAAGACTTCTGTTTCTGAACCACAAAGATGATTGATGAAAGAGATATTATATTCTACAATAGGATGGACGTCTTTTGTACTTCTATGTTAGAGAGAAAATTACAGTGTAGAGTAAATCTATAGTACCATCTTAACTTTACCATAAAATATAATAGTATAAACGCGACATAATTACGAAAAAGTACTTCTCTTTACATTTTGAAAGCTTATATTGCAAATACATTTAGGTGTATGTCTTATGTTGTTTTGAGTAAAGATTCTGATATGATGGAAAACGCAAGTGACCGTGTCGTTAGAGTTGGTTGTGTAATTAAGGCTTATGAAGGCTTAAGGCTTAAACTTGTATCGTTCAATTGTTAATTATTCTGACCGTCGTGACCGTACTTTTAAAAAACACTTATGTTTGGGTTTTTTTTATTCGATTTCTTAATTTTACATCTCATTACTTTTAATTTAATTTAAATGAAATATTAAGATGACCAAATATTGGATAAAATCAGCATAAAAATATAATTGTTCAAATAATTAATAACCGACAATATTTTTTAAATGTCTCTTGAATCAATCAATTCTCTAATATGTATGGACAAATGATAAGCATTAAATGCGATGTTATGTGTTTATGTATATGCTCTGTGGAATGTCTTGTATACGGGCGGTCTTTTATCAATGCTCTTTCTTGTAATTTTCGTGCTTAGAAAAAATTTTACAGCAATGATTATTTCTTCCAGATAAAGCAGAACAAAACGCATCTTGAACTGATTTTAATACCTAAGTATTGAAAATAACATACTGCACCCCACAAATATTTTTACTAAGGAAATTTAGTTTGAGACATAAAGAAAAAATATTGCACATCAACGGTTACAATAGTTTTTGTGTACAATCAAATTATGAAATTGTAGAAATACTTCAACTGCAAATATTACTATTAGGCTCACTAGCAAATATTCTTGTATTGATTTTAGTTTTCATTTTCTTAACATTTTCAACAAAGACACATTGTTCAAATGAGGCTTTTTAATTCCATCTCGGGTTTACTCTATTATGGTTTGGCTTTGGTGTGCATGTAGTCCACAACAAGATGGTCTTTTAGGCCTTCTGCCAGCCAGGGTGGTAGTGGCAGATCCCAAACTAGCGACAGAAGAGTCCCTGCAGATATCAGGGTGGGTTTATTATCCAGTGCTCCACCAACGCTTTCTTTACTTACGAAAAGTTCCATCCCATATCTTAACGCTTGCGAAATACATGGTAGGGAGAAAAAAAATTATCGCCATTGTATCAATAATCTATCATACATTAGTGAAGCTTTTGAGTCGTGCATCTTAAAAGTCACAATACTGATATATGGTTGATATCAATGAAAAAAAAAGGAAAGTGAAATTTTCTTCAAACCTTCCTACGATCATTTGTCTGTCAAACTTTGAAAAGATAATTCTTTTAAGAAAAAGAGAACATCCTGGGCTGAGGGTAAGAGGGGGATCCTGGACCAGAATCCAAGGGGTTTGTTGGTTTATCTTGAATATTGTTAATTATGCTGATTGTGTTGGTGGTGGTGGACGGGGTTGTGGTGGTGGTTGTGTTTCAATCCAGAAAAAAATAATTGTTTTTTGTTTTTCTTTTATTTTCTGTTTTTGTTTTTTTTTTAAACTACAATCGTTTTCACTGCTCCAAAATTGGGACCAATAACCATTCGAAGTGCACCTTTATACACAGTATTAGTGAACAGACATTTGGAGCAGTTTCATATATATATATATATATATATATATATATATATATATATATTAATCTATAAGCTCAACGGCTCGAAATAAGCGTCCAGATCATATTCTGGAAGAAAAGCAAGTGTAGGTAGATCTTTTTTTCAAATTTTGAAAGGAAAACGTTTGTTGAATTCCTTTCACTTGGACCATTCGATTGGCCAACTCGATTAACTGGCCCCTGAAGAAGCCCAGTGCCCACTCGCTCTTTGCTCCCGGACTCACTGCGTGCCCGTCGTAATTAAGGTTTCAAGAGCACAATCATGTTTTCACAATGTCTAGACAAGTAGATAGCTTACAAAACCCTAATGTGTAAGTGTAATTGGAAATTGTGAATGTAAAAACACTTAAAATAAATACATGTTTTAAGTTTTAGAAACAAGGCAAAATGGATCTTTCCTTTCTTCTTAGTGTTAAAACTATAAACTTGCTCTGTAAAAATAACATCACATATCGATCGTGCTAGACTATTTACTTTTGCTCTAATTCGTTAGTTTGTTTAATACTTCGACTCTTAATCATATACTTTCATTACATCTCTTACTGCTTTGCTCGACAAAATAAATGTTTTCCTTCATTCTGATCTAAATCCTTTCAATGCATAAACATTGTACTGTTCGAATGTTTGAAGTGTAAGATCTTTCTTTCATCTATCGGTTTGACAAAATCGACCTAGGATGTCTGGCCTGGCGCTTACGTATTTTTTTGCATATCGGGGTACCCCACGTGAAATATAGACCCAAGTGTATTTTAATTGCAAGTTATCTCAGGAGCAGTATTCAATTTCCGCTTTGAAGGCTCTTCTACCTCTTGTGCCTAATTTCCCTGATAAATTTGCGCCCTACAGCCTTTTCTTTTCATGTGAGTCTTGATTTTAATTTGGCTCTAAATCCAAATAAACCATCCTCTTATTCTTAACTAAATCTGAAAAAGTTGCTTATTTCAAGTTTCACTATATGTGTTTTCAGGGTCTATATTCACATTTTTTTTCAAATCCCACATTTTTTCCAATCACATTCACATTTTGAATAAATGGAAAGACATTATTACAGCTGAAGACAAAAGTTGGTGCAAAATTAAGAATTGAAAGGTATACTATTAATGTACACTTTGAACGGAAAGCTTTCTGGATTGACTGTATTGAGCAAATATTTTGTATAGATACTTGTGCATACAATAGTTTGCTCTTTGATTATTGATTTTTTTTCTGTTGCAGATGAAATGAAATGATCATACTTAGAATCATCAAATTTTTTTCCCTAATGTTCACAATTATTTGTATCCCAATTAATAATAATTACATATATTATGTTCTAAATTTGTTTGCATGCAACAAATCATTAAGTACGTTCTAAATACTCTATCAGATTTGCTTTTTTAATTCATCTTGCTATTTGGGCATAATTGATTTAGCTTTTAAAACTAAAGATGCATCATTATAATAGAACTAGCAATGACGACGACGTAAAAAGTGCGTTTGAGATTTTAAAGAGAGAGATTTCAAAATATTCTTACACAAAAGCACAACCACAAAGAATGAACGGAACAAAAAACCATATTTCTCGAGCATGCAGACGGAGCATGCAAGCAATAACATGCAGGCAACCTCGCAAGATGGGCTATTGCCAAAAAATCTTCGCAGTCGGGCACTCTGTGGCCCCGTTCTCCTTATATACAACGTATAATTTTGAAAGATAATGAGGTCGTAAAAGAATTGAGCCGATTCGTAGACAACAAGAACGGCTGGAAATTAGATATCTCTTCGCCCACCCAATTTATTTTCCCATCCCCTTCCAATTCCACACTAATAAAAAAGCGAATAATAAATGAAGCTTTTGTTTTCATGTGTAGAAAATAGTGCTTCCTTTTTTAATACGATGATTAGAAGTCGGCCCCTTTTATAGAGTTGCGAAAATTTTCCTCAGACTCAACAACGAAAATTTTTGATTTGCAAAAGCATTGTAGATTAAGAGATCTATAGAGAAAAATTTTTAATATCATAATACTATCATGATGCTCCTTTTTTGTAAGACTCAATTTACATAACTGTAAGTTAACAATAGTTGTGTTGATAGAATAGATGAGAAAATACAGTAGGATAAAAACTAGATTTGCTCAAAAGGTGGCTACATTCATCGATATATATTTTTAACTTACCATTATATCTATTTGTCTGTCAGTCTGCCTATGTCCCTCCACAGTTTTTCCATCTTTACATCTATTTCTTTCTCTCTCTCTCTCTCTCTCTCTCTCTCTCTCTCTCTCTCTCTCTCTCTCTCTCTCTTTCTCTTTCTATATATGTATATATATATATATATATAATTTTATTTAAATACAAAGCAAATTATAAATGATTTTAGAAACTGTACAATTCACATTAAGAACTTGGCGAATATTTTCAGCCAGCGAAATTGCTTTCAAGCTCTTGGGGCAGATTACGTCAAATAGAGGGCATACGCGCACGCACGCCAACAGTCAATCTGTTTTTTTAGCTTGCTAACTAAATATAGGAAGATGAGAATGATAAAAATTATAAAAATGACGGTGATGATAATAGTGATAAAAGTTGCGGTGATGCAGTGGTATGGATATACTACGTATTATTATTACGTTGCCCATAATGTTGATTTTATGAAATAACGGTGATGATGATGATGATGATGATGACATGGGAGAGAGAGAGAGAGAGAGAGAGAGAGAGAGAGAGATGAGATATATGATATGAAACGAAAGGAGTTGTAGAGAATTCATAAAAATCAGTAAAGAAACACGTAAAATGTATCTCTATTGACTGTGAACCCTACTTATATATCACGATCTATCTTTAACGGCAACTTCAATCAAAAGCCAAAAAATATGTAACACGATTTTATTTCATTTTGGTTTTGGTCATTGTGTTTTTGCATATTTCTTTTTCCAAAGTGTATTTCTTCCAACGACGTGTTCAAACTTTATTTCGGCCAAACTGGATAAGATTCACACACACACACACACACACACATATATATATATATATATATATATATATTTATATATATATACATATATATATGCTTTTTTTTAACAATGAATGATTTGTTTTTATGAACGGTCTCTCAATAATAAATACCGGTAGTAAAAATGCACCTTGACTTTTAACATACTTATGTGAATTTATTTGCTTTCTTTATGATTAATTTGGAGATTGTCGTATAAAAAACGGTTTTCGTTTGTCAGTTTTCTTTTATGTTCAGAATACATTTTTGGAAATATTTTGAAAAATATTTTAGTCTTAATGTATTTCATCTATATCATGTGTCTACCTTTAGAAAACCTTATCAGATGTGTCGGAAATTCACAATCGAGTTATTTCTCTTTTTCTAGAAATCAAGAAAATTGGGTACAAAAAGGCATCCATATTTTTCCAAATAAAACCCCAAGAAAAACCAATAATTATTTTTTTATCTTCTAAAACGTGTCCGAATAATTCCCTCAGAATGAGAGTTGTTCCTTAGAGTTAATTTTTTTATTTTTTTTTTTAATTGCTTGTTTTATGGTTGACTTTAATTACTAATTAATCATAAAAGAACAAGATTTTTAATATAACAGTAGAATTATCCTTTTTCCAGTTTTCTCTTTCTTGTTTTTTTTTACCTTTGTATTTTCTAATCCCAGAATTCCTCGATTTGGTCAATGTTTCATAAATGTTAGTTGACGAATGTAAACGATAAAAAATCTGCTTTGTTTTATCCATGTAAGTTGAGGAGTTTAGTGACTCAAGTCGTATGTATGACTGCTATTGCCTTATTTGTTATTCTAACATGTTTCTAATTCCTCCGCTCAGAAGTGTCGAGAGGAGGCACATCTCCTTTCCCTGTCCATGAGCGACTGACCGATTATCACCACGGAGCCGAAATATATTGCGTAGTCTTTAGCATTGTTGACCTATTCTACAAAAATTCTTAATTTCTGTTGCTTTTATGAATAAATTTTTTGTGCAACTACGATTTTCGTCCTTTTTATGTTGTTGTGTTTCTGTTTAGCGGGGGCGGGGGGGG
>BLXT01005762.1:430120-441271 GCA_019648995.1 Plakobranchus ocellatus
CACACACACACACACAATTCTTACGCTTTTCTTACAGGAGGAGACACCCACCAACCCACTCCACCCCCCTCCCCATCTTTCCCCCTCCAAGATTAAGATTATATATGAACGACCCCTTATCTTTAAGCCCAGCAGACTAGCCTCTTTTAGAATAATGAAGGGCCGGCGATATATATAATTTAATTTTTTTAATTTAATAATTGATAGTTTACGCAAACTCGTTTCTTTTTTTCATTTTTTCCCTTTATGAAGGACTTTTATACTTGACCTAGAATATTTTTGTCCTTTTAAATGTCAAACGCAATATTCCTCCCAAAAAAACTTGAAGAGAACGAGTTGTTGCAGAAGCAGTTCCTCTATCTTTCTCTTACAGTTAAATCCCCAAGTGCTTGGATTCATATCTGCTACGTCACCTTACAGATTAAATCTAATCATATTCGCTTTTATTGCAATACATGTTATCTTAGTTTCAAAAAGGAAGTTTTTATGAATTTGTATAGTGGCCTGAACTTGACAAAATCAGGCCAAGTACGAGACTTTTTGGCCATAGATTTGGGGATGGAGTTGATTTTATTTCTTTTTTCTAAATATATTATGTACCTGAGTAGGAAAGAAAAGTTGGAAAGCGGAATTTTTCTTTATGCAGGTGTAAACGCAAAGGGAAAGGAAGGAGATTCTGTTTTGAAAAGAAACTTTTCAGTCCTTTTCATTGGACAAAAAAGGCAATAGAATAATAATGATTGAGGAAGGGAAAAAATTATTATGAACCTAGGAGAAACTTAAAAGGAAAGGGAAGGTGTTTTGGTTGTCGAGCGGAGAGAAAAATAGAGGGAGGCGGAGGAGAAGGTAGAGGTGGAAAGGGAAGGAGGGGTTTGAATGATTCTCTCACAATTAGCTTCCTTCTTGGCACGTCTAATATATTTAACTTCCTAACCTTTTACGGCTGTGCTTTCCCATATTATGGTTAACTAAGTACGACATGGTTTATTGATTTTAGCGAAGGGGTAGTTTGTTAATCTTCGATCTTACATAAAATCATACTTAGTTTTCAAATGGTCTGAATCAAGATTCTAGTATGAAAGTTTTTTTAACAAGAATTTCCTTTTACAAGTTTCATGTTGGAAATAATGAATTTAGCTTCTTCAAAAATTCTGTATGTTCTGTAACTTGTATTTTACCCGGTTACCATGCAGAATTTTGCTGCTGATTTGTAGGTAAGTGAGACTTGACGAAGACTGTTTTTCCTCTTTAAAGTATATAATGAAACGTTTTCAAACATTTCGAGCAATGTGTTGAGTTTCGTGATGAATCATTGTAGTTTCCCACTTTGTGGCGTATATCAAACTTTGTTCGCCTTCCTCTGTTTGTGATGCCCTTCTGTCCCATGCTTGAAGTGTCCACCTCTGTTGGTTATGCCTTGCAGTTTTATGCTTGAAGCGTCCACCTGTGTTTGTAATGCCCTATTGTCCTATGCTTGAAGTGTCATATCTATTTGTGATGCCCTATTGTGCCATGCTTGAAGTGTCCATATATGTTTGTGATGCCCTGTTGTCCCATGCTTGAAGTTTTCATATCTGTTCATGGTGCCCTACTGTCCCATACATGAAGTGTCCACCTCTGTTTGTGATTTTCTCCTGTCTTAAATGTTGAAATTGGTTTTTTTTCCGTAAAACGCTATAAGTTCTGTTGCCTTTTTTTTCTTATCGGTATTTTTGTCCTACAATTTTTCCCTTTGCTTTATTTTAATCTTTCACCTTAATGTGACCAAGTCTAAACAAAGTGCAAAAAATATCTTTTTTTTATTTTGATTTTCTCTCTGCAGACAGAATGTCTGGTCATCTTAACGATGTGATTCTATTTCTTCATGCCCCTGACGGTTCAAGATGGTCAAATTTCATGTCCACCCGCTTAGAATCGCCACCTTATGAAATAAAGAGCATAGCTAAAGACGTCACGATTCTAGAGGGACCACCAGATGATGATGATGATGATGACGGTGGTGACCATGATGGATATGGTATCGAAGCTAATATGGGCAGTCGGGAGTCAGAGGAGAGAGACGAATCCGCAGGGGAACTTTATCTTAACACAAGTGAAATTTTACCCTATACCTCAAAAACTAAGAAAAGTGATGGCAATAACAACAGTGCTAATACTGCCGTGACTTCGGGCAGCAATGAAGAAATCCCGGCAATGTCTGCCGAAGAGGAGTGTGAGCGGGAAATACCTACCACTATAGAGAGAAAAGATCGGGCAGGGAAAACAAGCAGTTGTGAGAGCACATCCAGCGCTGTAATACTCACAGCCAATTCCAGTCTTGAAGAATGCATCCTCTACAGTCGCGCCTGCATCGTCTTTCTCTCGCCAGACATCCTTACGAGTGAAAGCCCATTTCCCATCGAAATCTCAGTCTTAAACCCGCGTAGTACAGTTTTCCTCCTTCTTGGGGTAGAGATACAAGAAGTGCGTCGGTTCTTCGATTCACAGAGTGACTTGGTGTTTAAATGCCGATGTTGTCATATAGACGGTTCCCAGGTGTCCATTTGTGATGCGCTACTTCAGATAGTCCAGGCATATGAAGATACTGGCGGTAGCAGTAGCGTCAGTGGCAGTGACACACAGGAGTTTGATCCTGAGGATGTGGGTGGTGGAGGCATTTACAACACACCATCCTCAGTACAGCTCAATCATGTGGAGAAGATTTTCCCAAGGGAACTTACTGGGGTATGTTATTTTGCTCATGTTTTTTAAGTATGGTCAATATGTAACTTTTAATCAAAGAAAATTCAATTGTGTTGAAAATGTAGGATAAAGAAACATAAGGCGGGAAAAGCTACTTTCGTCAAGTCTGACAAAAACGTAGATTACTTTTCAGATTAGTGTCTTGTTTTGTTTGTTTAAGTCGTTTAAAGAGGGCTTGTTTAACTAAAGCATGAACTCTTGTCTTGTGCTTCATAATGGCGAAAGTTGAATCAGTGTTATACTTATGGAAACATAAAATAAACCTAAATCATGTATCGTTTTCAACGGGCCCTGGAAAACCACTGAAACCACGTCAATAATTATAAATTTAATCATATCACTAAACATCATGTAATTTTTTTTCTTCTATATAATTGTCAAATTATTCTGAGAAGCTTTTGTTTCATTTTCATTTCTTTGGTATTTTTATACGTTTCTCATAATTATTTTTGCTAAAAAAAAAAAGGCTACTTTGTAAAAAAAACCTAATTTTAAAATGAATTGAGACGCACCGTGAGCTAAATTTTAGCCAGCTAATTTGGGCTTAGTTTTGTATCGAGTTGAATGAAATATAGGTGGAAAAAATAGCATAATCCTAAAGTGTTTCACACCTCATTCATCATGAAAATAATGTATAATGGCAAATATCAGAAACTGTTCCTCTGACACATCCTCAATTGTAGTTCTCAATCCTCAATTTTTTTCTCTGTCTCTTTTCTTTTCTATTCCAATGTTTTTACAGCGTTTTTTGTCCAAAGGACCTGCAGTGTACTTTTACAATTTTGTCCTCCATATTATTTTTAGTCTTGTGGTAACTAAAAGATTTTTCTTTCAATAAACTGGCGTATTTCTGTTGGTAGATTTAGCTCAAGTTCATAAGAAGGTTTAGGAACTTTTCGTCGTGGATTAGAATTTCAAATTAGGGCATGCTTATCTCAACGGAGACAACCTGGGGACACTAAAAAAGTGTAAAACTTAACCATACAAGAATTATTTAATGTGATTAATAAAGAAACGTCTCTGTCTCAGGGAGATCGAGTGGTGTATGCCCTACTGGAGCAGAGTCCAGAATATAAGGTGTTTGTGGAGATTGCATCCAGCAACAAGGAATTTGAGATGACACAGGTTTGCGACCGATTGTACTCCTTCTCGGTGCCTGGTGAGTTTCATTCTGGCTTTCAATATTATTTCTTTTTTTTTAAGCTGTGCAATATTTAATATTTTTTGTGCGATAATTTTTTTCAATCTGGCTCCTTGTCTTTCCACTGGTTGTTGTTTATTTCGTCCTCTAGCCCTTTCCCAATTCGCTTTATGTTTTGCCTATTTATTCAATTCGCCTTACTCTTAGTCTATTTATCCATGTAAGCTCTTTAAGTAATCTGCCAATACCCCAAATAAATTGTTCAACCTATTTATTATGAGTACGGTTTTTTCCCTCCAGAATTGTAGAACAGTTTTGAAGGCTGAAAACCTACAAATGATTCTGCCAAAAAGACAGAGTTAAATACAAATCAATCACGTTTTCAAAAGCATTTTTTTTACTTAGGTTACAAAGCCTTTGACATCATCCAATTAATGCTTTATTATTATTATTACCTTTTTTTACTTTTATTGTTTGGTTGTTTTTTGTTGTTTTTTTTAAATTATTCCTTCACAAAATAAGAAAATATCATTTCTTGTTTGGACATTCGTATCAAGCAAATTGATATAGGCTTATTGGGTGTCAAGCAAGATGATATCGGCTTAAAGATCTTCAAGAAATTTGATGATGGCTTTAAATGCGTAGTGTAGAATTTTTTTTTTTTTAAAAGCACCCGAAAAACTTGCAGTCTGTCTAATTATGTAAAATCCTAATTTTAACGACAATTTATCAACTTCTGTGAATTTTTTTTCCAATATTTTAACCAGTTTTCTATGCTAAGACCATCTTATTTTTAACATCCGTTCCAACGAAAATGTGTTACTCAAATTTTAAATACCTTTATTTTTTCAAATAACCGTGTGGTTATGAAGTTATAACTCTAGAGGTTCCTTTATACTTTGGTCTCTGCTCTCTCTCTCTCTCTCTCTCTCTCTCTCTCTCTCTCTCTCTCTCTCTCTCTCTCTCTCTTTCTATCTATCTATCTATCTATCTATCTATCTATCTATCTATCTATCTATCAGTCTATCTATTTATCTATCTATCTCTTTCTCTATCTCTTTCTCTACCTCTTTCTATATCTCTTTGTCTATCTCTATGTCTAAAAAACTTTCTCTCTTTATCTCTCTTAATCTCACTGTCTCCGTTTCTCTGACCCTTCTCTCACTTTCTCTCTCTATCTCTCTCCCTCTCTCTTTATCTCCATGTCTCTCACCTTCTGTATTTCTTTTTCTTGCCTTGTGTTTTTTCTCTCAGTTACATTTTCTCTTACCTTCTTTCTGTCTTCCTTATTTTCGTCCTTTTTCTCAGTAACTCCTTTTTATCTATCCTCTATCCCTGTCTAAATCTCTGTCTTCCTCTCCCTCCATCTCTCTCTCCCTTTCTCTCTCTCTCTCTCTCTCTCTCTCTCTCTCATCTCTCTCTCTCTTTCTAGCGCCATGTCTTTTTTCTTCCTCTGCCCCACTCTCTGTTAAAGTTTTTTTTTAAAAATAGTTTTCAATCAGACTTGTTTTTTTTCAGCGTCACTGTGCTACCTTTATCTTCCTGGTCACTGCGTAGTGTGTTGTTTTTCGACGGTATTCAATTAGCTGTTTTGTATTGGTTTTTTTTTACCTGCGCCTCAAACTGCTATGGTAATTCTGTCAGAGGATTTTGTTTTCAAGCTTAGCCGCCAACTTTGATACACTGATCGGTATGACTGGAGTTTGCCGATTAGCTGAAGGCAGGTATTTCCCTTCACTAATACATTGCCTCGGTATTTTCCTGCCCACTGAGGTCAGGTCTTGTCCATCCATCAAGCCATCAATCAAGTCCTCTAGCGGTAACGATCGTAAAATAATAACATTTATAAATTATGGTCAACTGGCACTAGGCGACTAGAGCTCCGAAAGTTTCTCTCTCTCTCTCTCTCTCTCTCTCTCTCTCTCTCTCTCTCTCTCTCTCTCTCTGTCTCTCTATCTATCTATCTATCTATCTATCTATCTATCTCTAGCTCTGTCTCTCTTCCTCATAATTCTGAATACATCTTTTTTCACTCAGATTCGTATATTTCACTATCATTCTACAGTTGAAAAAAACATGATTTCACTGTGATTTCGTATAAAAAACAAACGTTAGGCCTAGTCTTCTCATCAATACCATGTATGTCTAGCTTGTTTCTCGTTTCAAATAGTTTGAAAATGTTTATAGACTCTTAAATCGACAACACTAATACCGTAACGGAAATAGAAAGAGGAGAAACAATTAGCGGTGGTTTCCGCGGCTGTAATATCATCAGTTTTCTATTGACTCTCATTTTTGTTTTTTATATTAGTGTCCCTGTCATGCCCCCTGACGTCAACGTCCTATCATTGGCGTCATCAACAGATCCCACTCGTTCACCTCCGCCACTCAGCCTATGTGAACACAACCTTTACTCTTTCTCGTTATTTGTTATGATTTTTATACGATTATTTGGTATTACTTTTCCCTTTTACATTAAACGGTGAATACATTGTACAAAAGCATTTTAAATTTAATATAAATTTTGTTATTTATCGGACAGCTTGAAAAATAAATTAAAAGGTAGCTTGTATAACATGGAAGTAACAGTACGTAATGTTTATGACTGTGGTTTAGTAAAAATGATTCTACATGTTTGTTTTATTATAATCCTTTTTTTTTTATTTTCACTCGACCAGGAAAAATGATGGAGTCGGAAAATTCCTGAATCTCTTGTACTAAGTTCATTAATGAACATCGTTTAAAAAAGAAAAAAAAAACCTGACTTATGTAAACAGACTGTGATGACGTTCCCAATCTTGTTAAGCAGATGCCCACCTAATTTCATGCAATTTTTATCGATGGTTGGTGTTTTCTCCAACACTGTCCTCTTCTAACATTGTTATTATGGGTGTTATATGGCTTCTTACCAACTGACCGTGGAGAGAGGGGGTGGAGCGATCTGCCTGTTTAAGGTGTGGGAGGTGAAGGGGGTATCTAGCCCTAAGCACCTTTTTTATGGCGAATTGAGAATGTTAAACTTCTTTCTGTTTCCCCTACGTTGTAAAATTACGTTAGTTTTCAGCTTAAATCTTACTAGCCAGCCTTTATTCTCTGTTATCATAAGTAATAAGCTCTTACTAAAGCTCGAGAAATTTTTAAAGACTCTTGAAAATGAATTATTTGCCTTCTTTACATAATGCTGACGAAAGCTTTTCAAACAAGCTGGTTCGTCCAGTCCTTAGTTCAGGCCGAAATGGTGATATAGAGCTCTCAATAAAAAGGCTTAAATTCAACTTGATGACAGTGTGATCTGATGATAATAAGCATTATGGACTTAGTTAACACGATGTTCAGTCTGCATGATAATCTTATACATGAACCTACAGCTTGGGTTTAGATTGGATAGTTCATTGTTGGGATGTTAGGCTTGAGGATCCCATTAACATTAGTAACTTTCTTTAAGCTTCATCGATATTTTTCTTTCGGTTCCAAAAATTATTTTAGACATTGATTGGTTTCCCACTCATTTGTTGCACTAAATTTATTCATTTTTTTCCTTATTAAAAATCATCTTAAGAGATTATATGTTTTCAAACGTCCCTATAACAATCAAAAGTATTAATGCGAATGCTTTAATACCCTCAAAAATAATGAAAAATGCATTAATGACACACCCATAGAAAGTGGCGAAAAATTTGAAACATGTTCTAACTTAAACATCGAAAAAGAGAGAAGAGGTTGCACATGACATAGCAACTAATACTGCCATAGTGGCAGGATCATTAATTACAAAAAAATCCAACTTATTCGAGCAAAACAAGTTTTATATATACATAAATATATGTGTGGTTTTTTTTTAATAGTTTGTAATGGACAAAGCCCGCTGAAAAAATAACCTTCTCTGAAAACTGAAATAGATAATGTAGTATGAAATAATCAATTAATGAAGTGGCAGAGCAAGATCACCCATATTTATATCTTTCGAATTTGACACTTGAAAAAGAACCTTCTGTCAAGTGTCTTTTGAGTGTCTTTTACTGTCAAGTTGAATTGTGTGAAGGAAAACTAGAGTGGGTTGAGTTTGATGGAGGCTGGCTGGTGTATAGTCTGTCCGTGGGTTTCGATAAGATGGTCAGAGATGTCACTTGTTGTTCATACTACTGCAATGGGATTTCAAGGAGAGGTCAGTGCAGCCGAGGTCTAGACCGATGTCTTTATTGACCTGTGCGTCTATCATCATCAAGATCTCTTGGTACTTCATCACCTAAGTTTGTTCATATAAAAATGTTTATTTTAATAAGCAGAATAATTTTTATTGAGCGTGTGATCTGTTTGTCGCTGTGGAATGTTTCTGACGTGGGTGACAAGCTAGCTTTGACGATAGTAAATTGGTAGATACTTCACAATATATTGTGATAATGTATTATATATCCTTTTTTGCGGGATTTCCAGTCAGAATGGTTCACTTCAAAAATGTACAGGGAGAAGAAGGAAGAGCAGGTATGGTGCGGCTTTTTTTTTTTTTCTCTCTTTTTTTCGGGCAAACATACATTGGGGGAAAAGAAAGGGCTGAAGAGGGAGCGCTCGGTTTGTTTGCTTCTGTGTTTAACAAACGAAAAAAAGGTGTTGACTCCGTAAATACGCGTAGATTAGTATTTGAAGAGACGGTAGAGACGAGCACTAAAAGAAGTGTTTAAGTGCATGTTGGAATGTTGTAGCAAGAGTGTGGATTTTTACGGATGACTGTGAAAATGCGCGATTAAACGCAATTAATATGGAAGTCCGAAAAAAAAAAGACTTTAGTAGACTTGTAAAGGAGATACAGTTTTAAACAGTAAGATAGAAAATATGAAAGTCAAGTTTTGAGAAGAGATTAAAATTGTAATATTATTTGCTTGTTTTCTGTCCCTGCTATTCTGTCGTAAAAGTGAAATATATATTGAAAATAGAAAGAGAATGAAAACAAAAGTTTGTTATACTTGCATTCAACTGTAAATTACCTTGCCATGAAAAAGCCCTTTTACATAGCTGCAAGGCGATATGATAATTTTTTTGTTCAGTAGATAAAGTTCTACAAGAGCGCATCAGATTTATTGATTGATTATTGGCATACCCAGCCCACCAATAATTTTTCCCTCACAGGCCATCATCAGTTGCTTAAGCAAATGAAAATAAAGGTAAAAATTCATTAAAAATCTAACTAATTATGTGGAGAAAAATTTTAAAAGGAATCTTTACAAATCCTCATATATTTCTATAGACACTTATTTCCTTTAAGTTACCCACTATGCGACAGGGATCGACCTCAAGGAAGTCTGTACATATCAGTTACATTGTAATATTTATTCCTAGTGACTTGAAAGTCTGGGCATTTAATTAAAAGATGTCTGACAGTGTAGAGGCTGTCACAGCAAGCATAGCAAAAAGGTTGTTCCTCATTTTTTAAAAGATAGCTCTAGGTGAGCCATGTGTGGTCCACCAGATTACCCTCTCCCGTTTTCAACTTACTTCTTCACCTCTTTTGCTAAGGTCTTCAACCAAGGCGCTGAGCACTTCATGGAGCTTGTTTGCGCCATCAGCATCCCAATTTTCTTACCAAATGGTGTAGATTTATGCGTTTATTTTGGGCTTAAGATCAGACCAACAAAGATTGGTGCGCAGATTCTAGCCCGTCACCGGAGACCGCGGTCAAAAAGTTTGAGATCACCTCCTAGTGGACCGGGGCTGAACGGTGCAAACACACATAGGAGTATTCAGTCATGCAGATCCCAAAGCGGCAAAAAGTAAGATGGCTTATAGATAACTTAATAGTGATTCAGATTTAGGCGGCGTCACTTGTAAATGCGTTAGAAGACAACTAGGCCGAAGTAGGCTATCCAAACTGTGCATTTTGTGTGTTCATGCGAAGAAATAAAAGGCAGCTAGGCTTATCTTTCATATTGAAAGACGAAATGAAAGCCAGGAAGTATAATTTTTTAGTATTAATCTCGTATTAATCTCGTATCTAATCTTTCATAAATAAAATTTTAAAGAAAAAAACAGTCGAGCATTAATATTCTTTAGAAAACTTCCATCCAATGAAAATATGAAAAATCTCATACTTTCAACCAATCGTTGCTTCGCTCTCTATTGCGGAAGAAAATTTATTATAATCAGTCTTAGCAGATTTTCCGCTGCAGTTAGAGCATTGTGAAATAGTGCGTGATCAAGCCAAAAAAAAAATAAATTCAAGCTATAGGAAAGAAGAAATATAACCTCTTCGAGGTATAACATGTTGTTCCAGAGACTTTAAAAGCCTGAATAAGTCTTAATAATGAAGTCGACTTTAAGCTGATCGCATTGAGTCTAAATAAATAGACAATTGAAACGCTGGGAATTCACTTCATATTAAACCGGAGCCAAATAACTTTCCTCCATTGCGGAGTTAACCAAAATTTAAAATAAGGAAAGGGCAAAAACATGTTATAAAATGCAACTTAAGCTCATCTTATATTAGCTGAAGGGGCCGTCACACAGGTCTATAAAGGACTCTGCAAGGCACCTATGAAACTATTGTGTGTAGGTGTGTGCGTGTGTGTTTTCTTTGCCTTTTGACATTAAGTCAGGTTGGAATTTTTAAATAGCTCTTCTTCTAAAATTAACTTCTTTTGTGTGTTAAATTGTTACCAATGAACAGGTCACCTGGTAATCTAACAATATTGGGGTAAAACACAACAATTACCTGATAACACGGAAGGTTAAGGATAAGGATCTGCCAGATTTTTGTTTGTTTTGTTTTGTTTTTTTTTTGTATTTTTGTAGCTATCATAAGTTTTGTTTGCTATGCCTCAAAAGCTATGCAATGTCATCAACATTAAGCCGTTTTATTTTTTCACTTGCATTATATCTGTGTATAGTTTTAGACTTGATAATATCAGCGGCCGCCCCAGCATAAACTTATTCTGTCTGTTCTGGGTCAGCAAGGTGTCAGACTTCCCGACCAAAGCCGCTTGTCAGATTAAAAAAACATAAAACTTCCGGGTCTTGCTTAGCAAGGGAGACGGGAAAAAAAAAAGAACCACTAGGTTTGTGAACAAACTGTGTGTTCTCTCTCTCTCTCTCTCTCTCTCTCTCTCTCTCTGAAACTTAGATATGGTAGAATGGAGAATGAAACTGTTTTGACTCTCAACTCAAGTGTTGTCATGTGATTTTGACACCTTTTTGTGTTGTTTTGCAAGCATGTGGCTGACATTGCGAGGGTACAGATTGTTCAGTCTTTCCACAAGCAGCTGAGGCACGCTCGGTAA
>BLXT01005762.1:479752-489913 GCA_019648995.1 Plakobranchus ocellatus
CTCTCTCTCTCTCTCTTTCTCTCTATATTTCTCTCACACACACTCTGTTTCTCTCTCTTCTCCCTTCTCCCTTTCTCTCTCTCCCTTTCTCTTTTTCTCTTCCTCTCACTCGTTTCTTTCATTCTCTCGCTTACTCATTCCCTCTATCGAATTTTTGCTTTTCTACATCTTTGACTCTCTCTGTAACTAACACTTTCAATATATTATTCTTCCGAGTTTCGAGTGGATCGAATGTGGCTTATATTTACAAAATCTATTTTCAGTTTATTTTTTCACTGTCTCGTCTTCGTGCCTAAAGGTGCTATGTTTGATAAATTAATAACTTTTCACGGGGCTTTTCTTTTCGTTGCAGTAAAAGATCTTATGATCTGCATCGACAAATAAATCTATTATTTTATCCATATTGCTCATCCCTCTTTAGATTGAATTCCTCGGCACACTCTACTCCTCTCTGTCGTTAGACAACTCCCACCCTTATCAGCCTCTTCAGCCATATGTTTTAAGCTTATAGTATTGGCATAGGATCCTAAGTTGTGAGCCCATCCAGCCAACACCTGAGCAAAAGCCAGCACGCCCACTTTTGTGGAGTTTATAGCAAAGTTATGTTTGATGTCAGACCGGCATAGTGGGAATAAACCTAAATTAAATTGGATGGTGACGGTTTTCCGGTGAACATTGTTGCCGTTTGAAAGCTAATGCAAATAAATTTCCCAAAAGGCTTTGACGTCACCCAATTCTCGTATACTTCAATAGAGTCCATGATTTCAAATGTCGATGTTCCTAATTTGTTTTTTTTTTTTTCCTTTTGCATTTTTGTAAATTTTTAAGAGGACAAAAGTAGAAAAGCAATCTAAAACAACATATTAATTTATTATTTTAGGACCACTTGAAATAGACCTTATCGGGGCACAAGGAAGAGCTGGTTTTGTAAAAGTAAAAACTGTATGCTGGAAAAGCTGTTGCACGGCACTTTAATTACAACAGATTTCAGTAGGCCCACTTAGTAACTGGGTTGTATGGAAATCTTTTGTGGCTGCTTTTTTTTTTCACAAAAATATCGATTCTTTTTCAACGTGTCTCTTTCTGTTTTAAAAATTTTTGTACTTCATACTCTTGTGCGAGATGATTGCCTTAATTGGATGAACGTGAATTCTATTCTCAAAAAAAGGGGGCAAAACGAAGCAAGTGATGTTTGGCCAAAGTCATTGTAGAGGGTGGGGTTGTAATCCAGCATGTTTAAGTACTGCACGGCTGAGTTTGTTTCATATGGCCCGTATACTTCTTGGTGATTTCAAGCTTTAAGCCATGATATAACCAGATATGAGGAGCGTGTTTGATCCTACGACAAGATGTCTTTGTAAAATTTAGGTCCCCAGCAATTGCCTTACAGAGCTATTCTTTCTACTTTTATAGACAGTATTGATGTGGCAAACTGACAACTTTCTCTATCAAAGCGATCTCATTTCTTTCTATGCCAGGCTCTCATTGGGCTAGGGCATTGATAACATGCTCAAGATCATGTACACAATAGAATCATGTTAGGGCAGCTTTGCTGGCCGTTGCATCATCAACACCTCCGAAAAGTGAGCAAATTGATGAAATAATGTAAAAAATATCTCTAGTCTAAACAATCTTAATGGGACATAATTGCTTCTTATGTATGATAAGAACATCTGCTTATAAAGAAGAAGATAGGTGTGGTAAGAAATAGTGGGCAAAGTTGTAAAAGTCTTTTGCTCATTGCTCAAACCAATTTTAATGCGATTTTTTCAATTTTTTTTCTCCACGGCAGATTTATGACTGAAAACAAGTTCACAAGGTAAAAATGCGTGGAAAAGATATTTTTTTTTTTATAATGATTCAAAATTTTGTAAAACTATTAGAGCAAGAAAGAAAAAGGAGAATTCTTCAGGTGCCATTGTGTAAGTCAACACCTGCGACTGGCACTATATTATTAATGACTGCCAGAAGAATTCTGTTTTCGATGGTAGCAACACACAGTACGGTATTAGCATTTTTTTGGAAACGGCAGATATTTCAAATTTGAGAGAGAAGTATTGAACAGAAAAGAGATACGGGAGCAGCAGCAGCAGCAATAACAACATCAGCAGCAGCAACAGTAGTAGTAGTAGTAGTAGTAGTAGTAGTAGTAGTAGTAGTAGTAGTAGTAGTAGTAGTAGTAGTAGTAGATGTAGTAGTAGTTGTTGTTGTTGTTGTTGCTGCTGATGCTGCTGCTGCTACTGTTGCTGTTGCTGTATTTATACTTTATTTTCTTTTTGGCACATTTAACAAGTCCACTGCATGGTGTCTCAGACTTTGAGACCCTCATCAAAGCAGGACCTAGATGACGAGCTCGAACTCAAACAAGTCTTCAATATCAGATTTTAACTGGAAAAGTTGAGGATTACAGATGGAGGTAGGCAGATTTTTTTTTTTTTTTTAATTTTGGGCAGCAGGTAAAAGACTGAACAATGAGAACATTCTGAGTTTATCCGGACACAGATTAAATTGGATGACATAATCATCGGCGACAAATACCATGAGTCTGTCTCTTATCTTTTGTCTGTCTTTATCGCTTTACTTCTCCCTTTCTCTCTTTACCTTTCTATCCATTTCTACTATCTCTCTCTACATTTCTTTCTTTATGACTATGTCTCACTCTTCCTATCTCTTTCTCTTTGACTCTCCTCTCTCTACCTCTTCCCTTCTCTCTTTTGTTTTCTTTCTCTTTCTCTTTATCTCCGTTTTCTTCTATCTGTCTCTTTTGTTTTTGTCTCTCCCGATGTCTTTCTTTTATCTTTCATTAATCTACAATGTCTGTCTCTGTCCTTTGGCCTTTCTGTCTTGTGATCTGTTTATATTTCCCTTTTTATTGTTACGCCTTCTGTTTGTCCTGTCGTATCCCTTGGTCCTCGTTATGTTATGTGTTCATATATTTGAGCAGCACGCGTGTCGCACATCAAATTGAGTAACACGCGGGTCGTCACCACACAGGAAGCTTTGCATCTATTCTGCATTGTATTATAGGCTTGGCTATTACATTTACACAAAATAAATCTGCTATGGTCTTGCGCAGTAGACTTAGCTCAATGCATATAAGATAATACGAAATAGATTTTTTTTTTTCTGAGACGAAAATATGTTTACACTAGAAGAAACCATAAGCCTCTCATTTTATTGCAAAACATTCTCTGGAAGTCGTCGATTTCTTTGGAGGGCTGAGTAGATCTCTGTGAATTTATGAAAAATGAGGCAGTCAGTCTTATGGGCCATTTAAACGCGTTCAGTTAAAATCAACAGTTTAACTGACAATCGTCGTATCCGAGTCATCACGTTCTCAGATAATATTGCAAAGTGTAATCAGATAAAGTATCCACATACAGATGCAATTACTGTATTTCAGAAGAATAGAACTCTTGCTACTTGGGCTATCCTTTTCCCATTTATATATATGACTTTTGCACCTACCTGTTTGCGATGTTGTTAAAATTACCATACTCCATCGAATTTTTAAAATTTACACTATGATGATAATAGTTTCTTTCGGTAGATCTCTTTTTCCTTCAATTCCTTCTTCTTCCTCTCCGGCTTGAAACCGCGACAGAGGAAATGTTGAAAATCTCTGTGCAGATTCTCATTCTACTTCTACTACTACTGCTGCTGCTGCTGCTGCTGCTGCTGCTGCTGCTGCTGCTACTACTACTACTACTACAACTATTACTACTACTACTACTACTACTACTACTACTACTACTACTACTACTACTACTACTACTACTACTACTACTACCACTACTACTATCCCACTGGGGCGTTAGTGGCATAGGGACCCTTCTGCAGGGTCTATGACTACTACTGCTGCTGCTGCTGCTGCTGCTGCTACTACTACCACTACTACTTCCACTATCATTAGTTTAATATTGTTCTTTCTGTTGTAAACATTATTATTCATTTATTTTTAGTAGCAGCAGCAGCAGCAGCAGTAGTAGTAATAGTAGTAGTAGTAGTAGTAGTAGTAGTAGTAGTAGTAGTAGTAGTAGTAG
The DNA here is from genome assembly GCA_019648995.1 of Plakobranchus ocellatus. Taxonomy (NCBI): domain Eukaryota; kingdom Metazoa; phylum Mollusca; class Gastropoda; family Plakobranchidae; genus Plakobranchus; species Plakobranchus ocellatus. The sequence goes on from BLXT01005762.1 coordinate 483,796, forward strand.
TAGTAGTAGTAGTAGTAGTAGCAGTAGTATTGTTTTAGTAGAACTGATTTATTGGTACTAATTTTGTCTTTCTCATTACTCATCATTATCAGCCCAATTGCTATGAATACTTCAATCACTATCAATGTGTTATTATTAATATACCATTGTGGTTATTGTATTTTCCAATTTCACTCTAGTCATATTGTTGGATCTACTATTTATAAACTGTGTGGAATCAAATTCTCTTGATTGAACAAGAGGGACTAAGGCCTAGGCTAGGAAGGCTCTCCGTGCATTGACTTCGAGTCTAGTTATTGCAGTGGTGGATGAATACGTGTTCATGAAACTGAAAAAAGACGAAAAAAACTTGGTATTTCAGCTTCAAATTATGTTCCTTGCACACATTTGACCAAATTTGGGCAGCTGATTATGAAAATGTTATAAGTTTTTTATTTGACAAATATTTATGAAATATTCGGAATAATATTTAAACTCCACAGGGCGAAACTTTAAACGTGCCGCTCTCTGCAGCTGTGTCCGTTCGCCGTCCGTTCGCCTGCAGGCCAGAACATCTGTCGTCGCCAGATATCTGGTTGCCGAACTGTGAACTGACGTATTTCGATATGGCCGCTCGTTTCCACGCACAGGTCTAGGGAAAAAAACTGAAAACTGTCCGATATCCTAGAGTTCGTCGATCGAATAACTGTTCGGTTAAATGGCCCATAAGCAGTTCGTTTAGGCTATGCAACAAGAGCCAGTTTCAGATGTATGCATTTGGTTTAAACCAGCTCTTCAAATCAGACTACCTTCATGCTTCCATAAATCAGCTATCACAAAGAACGAAAAATACCTTTTGATTATTACATAATGCTATAATGTAGTGAATTTAGCCAGATGATGGCTGGGTGCTCGTTTAAGATGTACTCCAAATAAAGGAATTCTCTGTTAACACAACTTACTCTGACGATGTATAAGTTTGCTGTTAGGAGCAACGAGCAAATTTCAAGCGAACGTAGATGTTACAAAAATATATTATAATTAAAGATGATGCTCTAGGGAGGCTTTCCTTTTAAATTATGAGTTCAGTTTAGAGCCTGCGAACGCTATGACATCGCACTGATTAATTAGTACTTGACCCGTTGTTGAACGCATTTCAAGGCATCGAAAGGAAATCGATTGAATATCTTTTTGAAACGGACTGCTTGGGCAAGAATAATCTTGTTAAGGTCTAAAATTAAGGGATGCAAAGTAAAATTTTGAATTTGAAAACAGCAAGATAAATGACTTAATTATTTTTTTAAAACATTTTAATAGGAATTGCGTTATTAAAAAAGAAAAAAAATGGTAGCACAAGAGAGCTAAAAATATCAATAATGGAAAAACCCGTAGGTCTATAATTTTTTTAATCTTTATTTCATTTAAGTTTCATTTAATATACAGCATGATGAAATGAAGAAAATAGCTTTATAGAATTAAAAGCTATTTTCTTTCTTCAGGGTCATATAAAAAGTCTGAAACAAGATGCTGATGGCCTCGAATATAAAACTCTTTATGTTAAGGCATTAGTGGAGATTTAGTTATGACACTTTATATCGCCTCTTCAACTTCACACGTAAGGATAATTTGTCCCGTCTTTTTTTCATCCTATTTAAAGAAAATTATAGTTATCGCTTAATTTTGCCATCGTATTCAATTTGAAGAGATTCTGTTTATAATGTTATCGTTCTATTTCCACATTCGGTGAGATTAGGTATTTTACTATCAGGTAAAATAGATATCTTTGTTCAGTTTATATAAAGAAAGAGTGTGTGCTCACCTATATAGTTACTTTCCCAAAAATTTACACACCCTAGTAACAGTTGGTATCTGCTGTCGATCATCAGCTAGACAAAATTCAGGAAAATTCAGGATTCTTCATTTGCGACCAGGTGACAATGATATTGGATGTTGAAAAAATACCCTAATCCGAAACTTTTCTTTTACTTCAAAGACCTGCACGTCGAAAAAAGGGCTATAATGACTTTATAATCATCAAAGTCTTCTTCTGAATTAGAGGAGATGTATGGCGCAGAGGTTATCAACATTGCCCTGAAAAACTCATGGACCTCTTTGTTGCTCGTTTGTGCCTACCATTAGCACCCGTTCCGATGAGGGCCGAAATGTCTGAGAACCCAAATTGCAGTTATGGACAGGGTTTACAGACAGGTCTTCCTCTCCTAAAGACTCTTGGGGCGTTGATGACGCAATGGCTATGGCCCTGTGATCTGCAGGTTTTGAGTTAGTCCAACCACAGACGCCCCGGCCTGGAGAAGATTTGAAAGTCTTGGGTCGCCATGTTTTTAAAAGGGTATGAGCACAAAAAGGAAGGTTAAGGGACTTTAATGTTCGACATAAAATTCACTGATTTATGCATCTTTTTCGCAGCCTAATCTAACATTTAGATCTGGATGAGTAAAGAAAGTTTGACAGTGTTACAGTCTTCGTAACATACAAAGTGACAAAGATCGGCAACGTCCATAATGTATAATTATATATACATATATTTTTTTTAAACATGAAATGTGTGTTCTGTATCGTTTTCCCCTATTATATTTTTTATGCAGGTGAATTTGGCTAAAACGCACAACTTGTCTTTCAAGCATCGATTCTGTTCAATGTAAACATGACCGCTGTTTAGTCTAGAATAGCTTCTGTGTTTATATTGAAATCTCTGCCGCTGTGGGTCGAAGAGTGGAATGGTTGTGAAGGAATTCGGTTTGGTTAGAAATTTGTTTTGCAACCACATCAACTCAATACGGCTGCATTTTGTAAGTCGAGCCTTTTCACTATGAACATGTTAGGCCCCTACAAGTTGTATGGTAGGAATTTTTATCTTCATCCCAAGGTTGCACCCTGGGCATCTTTTTAAAAAAGCTCAAAAGATTCCATAAACATGAGCTGTGCTTTCAGCAGCGATAAACATTCTTTGACATGGCAGAGAAATGAATCAGGCTGCTTGCTTACACTTTGGAAGTGTCAAGCGTGAGTGTATGATTAGATTCCTTCTTGGTGAAAATGAATTATTAGAAGCAAATAAAATGAGTCTACATGTTTTCTTCCTTTAGCTCGAAAATTTACAAAACGCATATTGAAACGACAGAGCTGTTTTGGAAACATTCCGAAGATCAAATTTTGAAGCATTCTAACAAAGAAAAATAGTGTATGTGTTAACTGTGTCTCCATTATCAATTTCTAAGACTTGACTCTATTTTGTTTTAGATACACTTATATCCATAAAAGGAAGAAACTGAAAAAAAGACATTTTACCACCTGAAGAATAGAACATTCAAATTAACTAAGAGCGGCAGCAAGAAAAAAATTGTACTTGAATGAAGATCAAACATTTTTGTCTATCTCCACTTTGAACATTTTTATTTACTCTAAACACAAGGACACCGTGACAATAAACTGCAGATAGCTGCTAACGAAATTGATTGCCTTAGTCATATTTCGAAATGCTTAAACAATGTATCACTGCGATTGCGTGAACATGATATCATTTTTATTGATTCAACAACATCAATCTAGCAGAAGGTTACGCTTTATTTCCAAACGATCAGATTTTTAATTCGGTCTGCTTTTTTTTTTCATTTTTATATCTCCTTATTTCTGTATACACGTTTAGTTCCCTCTCTCTATTATCTTTCTTTCTCTTCCTATATATATTGTGTGTATTTTAGATATATACTTCGCCTTCGTTGTTTCTGCCCAGATATATTTCTATGAATTAATTGTTTTGTTTTTCATTTCTCTTAATCTCTGTTTATCAAGCTATCTTCCAGACAATCAATTTATCAAGCAATATCCCTATCGCTCTTTCGTCTTCTGAATCATATTCTTAGTCTTAGCACATTCATCTCCCTCCCTCCCTCTCTCTCACTCTCTCTCTCTTTCTCTCTCTCTCTCTCTCCCGTTTTCTTTTTCTTTTTTAGCCCTCTCTCTCTCTCTCTCTCTCTCTCTCTCTCTCTCTCTCTCTCTCTCTCTCTTTTTCTTTCCTCTTTATAATTTTCTTTTGGTGAAAATGGAACTCTCGAGAATGGTGCAAGAGTCTCTCATGTTATCTTACCATAATTGTTATTACATTGAGGATTAATGTACTTGCACACCTCCATTTATTGTAATTTTTAAGCACAATAGCTTTTTCATTGCAATATACGGTATCTAATAACAGTAATATAGGTTCTTAGTTGGAATGTGTCTGTGAATCACTTCTCAATACAGCAAAGTGTGTCCAGAAAGTCCCGGTCAACGCCGGGCAAGGCAAAGCGGATTATTGATTAGAAAACATCCAAAACTTCTTAAAGGTAAACAAAATGCACTACCCGTGTCCTATAAATTATACAGTGCAACAATTAGCGCCCTTAAAATCGTGCGAGGAAACATCACCATGAAGCCCTCTCAAATGGTAGGAATAGTTAAATTCTGGGTGTATTAATACTTTACGCTATAGTGAGTCCGCTTCATTGCAATCCGTGGTCGGGTTGTGGGAATGGAGAAATGTGGGGCATAGGCGTGATTTAAAAGCTGATGATCTTCGAAAATAGACAAAAACTCAACGTGTTCAACGTGTATATTCGTGAGATCATGTGCAAAATAATAAAATCAATCAATATTCATCCAAGGTAAGTTGCCCTCCAGGAAAAAACCGCAAGGAAATAATGTGACCAAGGCACTCAGGGTGTATTATGCTTTCATTGGGCCTGCCTTACAGAAAGATGAGGCCATTTTCTTTTGTTACCCAACAGATTGGTCTAACATTAGAATGGTTTTGTTTAATTAAACTACCCATGTTGAGAGATCATTATCAGAAAATTAATGCTAAATCTTGTAACGCTACCAAAATATCCCGAGCATAATTCGTCGACATTATACTCAAAATTTATCAAATAAAGCTGTAGCTATTGATCAAGACTTGTTGAGCTGTGCTAACAAAGAATATAGAAACTGTGACAAAGCTCTGCGTTTGGTGACATAAGAATGTCAACACCTCATGCGAGGTCTTAGAATTTTACTCATAACAGTGCAGTTTTTATATTTTGTTTTTACTAGTTTTCTGTTTGTGCCTACGTTGTTGTGTGTGAAAACGTATACGCTGGCTTTGTTTCTTTGCAAGAGATTATTTTAGTTTTTAACAAACGACGTTTTAAGGGAAATTAGAAAACGCTTAAGTTACAAAATAATAGTTATGAAAGCAACAAAGAGGTGTGAAGTGGCGACAAGGTTTTGCAGGTTTCAAGAACAAAAGGTTATTCGATTCAATGATTGCCTATCAATAGATTTGTAGAATGGACAAATAGGAACCATATATTTTCTCTTTTTCTATAAAATCTCATGCATGTCACATCACATATGTTTTGAAAAAAATACGATTTGTCTTGCTTTGAAAGTATTTTTTCCACAATTTTATGTACTTCTGAAATATCGATTCTTTATCTCCATCGATTCCTTTGATTATCTTCCTATAAAACCTCATTTGGCGTTTTGTTCATAACAATGGAACCTTTGAATAGGCGACCAGGATATCAAGACCAGAGGAAAAAATATCGACTACTTTCAAACCCTCTTTATTCTTTTTCCTTAGACCCGCATGGTTCATTGAAACTCCACTACGCTCGTAACATAAGAGAGCCATTTAGCCGAGTAAATCGATTGATCAAGGTTGTGAGTAAATCCATGAAAGAATACGGAGCTGTTACAAGTCGCTAAAGAGAGTAGAGAAGAGAAGTAGCAATGACTGTTTGAACTGAAAGAGAAAAAAAACTTGAAGAAATCAATCTTTACACTTAAGATGTCCATGTGTGTGTGTGTAAAAGGGAACTGGGGCTTTTTAAATCTATGATGAGATTGAGAGAACGAGATAGGGAGGGGAAGAGAAAAAGAGAGAGGAGGAGAGAGAGAGAGAAAGAGAAAGAGGCAGACAGACAGAAAGACAGACGGACAGACGGACAGGCAGACAGGCAAGCAAAGAAAGAAAGACTAACAGAGACAGACAGAGACACTGATCAACACTTAGAGACAAATAGACAGACAAACAGAGACAGAGAAAGAAAATAATAAAAACAGAGGCACAAGAAGAGAGATAAAGAAAGGGGGGGGG
>BLXT01005762.1:558468-570065 GCA_019648995.1 Plakobranchus ocellatus
GCTGTCAAGACTGTGCTGGTTACCTTACCAGCGCCGAGGGTCTTTTGAGTTACAGAACTCTCCCCTCTCCCTTACCCTCCCCCCCAAAGAAAAAAAAAATCGGGATAGATCTAGATGCTTTATTTAATCCAACGACACTTTGCAAGCCTAGTATAAGATCAAAGAAACTACGCCGGTCTACTTCGAGGGCAGTTACAAAAAAAACGAGGATCAACTTTCCATTGATACCGCATTTTTGTATTATGTGAATGGAAAGTAAATCGCACAAAATGAAACAAAAGCACAAGTTTACAGTTAAACAGCCAAAGTGTAAAATTTTCCCCATTGGTGGGATGAATTACACCTAAAGCACAATGCCAGCATGTCTGCATGTAGCCCGAGACATATCAATAACACAGAAGCTGCTCGGTCTCTTTATTCATAATGTTGAATTAACGTTATGGACCGCAAATTAGATACTTGGGTTATGTCGACACTAATTTAAAAATGTTCAATGCTATTTAAACAGGTAAAGAATAGACGTCGGCAGATATTGCATGGATCCAACGGATGAAACGAGATAATTTTTTCCCGTTCATCGGGACAATCGAGCGGGATTTTAGCGGGGCAGCCCGGAAAACGGAATTTATAGGCGTTCACCGGGATTTTTCCCGGCGAAAACGGAAAGTTGGCAGGTCTGAATAGAGCTTTGCTTTTTAACTATTTTGGCCCTTTTTTATTTTTAAAAGGTGGAGACAATTTATATCCAATATTTTAAAGCTGCTCTACTTGCGATTGATTTTCTATCAAAGCACATATATAATAAGCTGCATACTAAATCTTATCAAAAAAAAAAATTAGAGCTCTTTGAAACACAGCCTTAAGTTGACATGGAAAATTAAAGCACAAATGCATCATACCGCCTTCATAATTGCAGAACACATGGTATCATCATTGTAAAGTATGAAAAAATGTTAATCATAAGGCAGTCAAAAAATGCATTCCAAAATGTAAAAAAAAATAAACATACAATAAAATCTGAATGAATACCTTTCCACCAGAAGCACAGAGAGAGCCATCAGGAGATACTGTGACACAGTTGAGATATTGCGTGTGGCCATAGTGGTTGGTCTTCAGCTTGCAGTTGGTTAGATTCCATACCTAGAGCATTTTTTTAAATGTCAAAAAATGAAAATAGAGCTATAACAAAAGCTGCGCCTTCTTTGTAGAGGAATCCTATTATTTCAAAGTGATTTGGATAAAAGAAAAGGACTTTAAATTACCCAAGTAGATTAGACAGATGGAAAACAGGCTTAAGCTTCAAAATTAATTTACCTAATAAAAGCAACTTGACGTGACCTCAGCTTACTCTTATTTCCACACCATAGCAAAGCCAACACATCCAACAACATAAGGCGAATTCCATGGAGCATTGCCAGTCAATTACTTCAATAAGTAAATTGGTCAAAATTCAAAACAAAATAAAGTATAAAGTATTATATATGTCCTGAAAGCTTGTGATGTACATAATTCAGATGTATAATTTTCATACATAGCAGTGTTTTGTGCGAGGAGTAATAAGGCAACAAAGTTATATACCCCTGATTTGTAAAAAATTAATTCTTGACCAAATTGAGTCTAAAACTCATTTAAAATGCTACCAAAGTACAGTGGAAACCTCAAAAACTGAAGTCCAATTTTCCGAATTTCTCATACATCGAAGTATTCGCGATCTGAGGTTTTTATCTCTTCTTTGGCTTTATTGAGTTTGAACTCATTATGCAAAGTCAAAATAAGTCGATTCTCATAATTTGAAGTCCATATCGCCACAAAACACACTAAGAAAAAAACATTTATTTCCTCTTGTCACACCCCAAAACAGTGCCGATCATTGTTTTAAAAAGCTGGCACACTTCAGGAATGCCATTAATGACAACGTGAGAGAGTAAAGGGGTCAAACTAGAGTGAGAAGAGGAAAGTGGAGTGCCGAATTTAGTTTTAATAGTTAGGGGTGTTCTTTGACCCCTACTTTTACACCTTTATTTTGAAGTTTTGATCCATTCCCTGGCACTTCAAATTATGATGTTTCCTCTGTATTCAACTTCAAAAATTGTTGTCTAGAACCTTTCTCAACTGTTTTAGAGTTGTTTCAAAATAACATGGTAAAACTGAGCCATAGGGATAGCAAAAACAACTTACGCCGCCCTTGTATCATACATTGTCACATCAAAATATAGGCTCTCTTTAAAGTTTTTGTATCTTAACATGTAAGCACCTATGTCATTAATAAATACAGCACTTTTTTTCCTAAAGGACATCCAATTTCATATTAAAATTTGTAAGAAAATCTCTTAACTTGTTTTTGTTTTTGAATTAAGAGAAGGAACCACAAAGTCAACAAAGGCAAATAACTCAGCGCAATTTTCTCAAATGTTTTTCTTTAATTTTTTTCTGTTTCAAATATCCATATAATAAATTTTCAACTGTATGAAAATGAAGATTATATTGTTTTTTAACACTTTGCTCAGTTTGATGTCTATGTAGTGCATAAGTATTATTTCCTTGCTTTTGTTTGTAATATATGCATTATGATGTTGTCCACTAAGTTAAGTTATGAACTTCTTGCGATTTTTTTAAAAACCTTTTTTTTTTTCACATGGCAAATTAGCTAATTATTAGATTGAACTAGACGAATTATGGGGGGAAAATTATTCTCAATGTTTTAACCAATCTAAATCTAGATTATACTAGATCTAGATCCAGCAAGTGATTGATGCGTCGGTACTATTGAAAGCCTAGATCTAATCAAATTGAAAATTGAACTTTTGGCCGTTTATTAGATCTACAACCCAAATCAGATTAAATCAATCTATTTCACATAAGATTTCATGCAATGCAATTTCAAGCGACCTTTCATCGTTATAGGTCTAAAATATCACTAATCACTACTTGTGTGGAGAAATTCACATCATTCGCCGATGAATTGGGGTCAAACTTAGCCCTGCGCCAATGTTAGAAATCTCCGATGTTTTTTGACATGGCAACTTTAATTAAATCTAGTTTGCTCGGATTTGAATTCGAAGGAAAAACTTGTCCGAAAACAAATAAATGGGTGTTGATGAGCACGAAAATACAAGCAACAAGGCCTATCTGCTGATCAAAAAGCGAATAAATCTGTTCACACCCATGTTAGAAATTGTAAGCCAGACAACACCGGTGAATCTTGTAATACATGTTGCAAGGCCTTCTATGGATAGATTTGAACGGTCTTCATATAATAATAAAATACGAGTTCTGATGTCCTTTTTTGATATTTTACGCCAGTTTCCAGCAACAGGGCCCTTGAACATCAATTATTCCTTTTATTTCTTATGTGCCCGACAGCAAATTTGTCAGTGTCATTTAAACAATCAAAACATAATAACGACACCTTCAATTAACACAATTTTGACAAGATGTTCTTTATTCATTGTACATTAATCTGAAATCATTAAAAAAAAATCTTCTGGTTTGACAGGGTCATAGGTCTATAGGGGTCATCCCTGAGTAAATTGCTGTCTGTCCATATTTCTAACATCAGCAATGAAAAAACAATTATTTTTAGCATTAAATAAATTCACACAAAATCGTTGCTTGTGCTGCATCTCCAATTGCTAGTTTGTGCATCAATCAAAAAATCATGTGAAATCAACATATAATAATTATTTTAGAGCTGCTTAAAGTTTTTTTTTTTTCTGCTGTCACACCACTTCCTGCGGAATTTGCCGTAAGGTGAGACAAAAATCAAAGCTATTAATACTTCAAGAAATCATACCTTTATAACCCGGCCCACCTCCTCCCCAAAATGAAAAGCAAATTCACTATTGCTAAATTATTTCTTAGCCCATTTACCGGAGATAGCCAAAGAAACTTTACTTGAGAAACAATTCTTATACAAACCTTGACAACTTTATCCCAACCGCATGATACGATGATTGGGTTAGATGCATTTGGGGAGAAACGCACGCAAGAAACCCAGCTTTTATGGGTATCCTCCTTAAAATAAGAGAAAACAAAGACAAGATTAGCAGAGAAGCAAAATTGAATTTTACCTGAAAACCACTCACGAACTTAAGTACTGCCTATTTATATTTATATTACCATTCCAAACCAACATGAGACAAAAGAAAGCATGCATAAAAATATATGCTCTCACTGCAACACAAATATGTTGATTTTCCATGAATTTCCTCTGCATGAAAAACATATCATATAATAATTTTTTCTTCTTGGACAGAGTCTATGATGAGTGGGATAATATACATTGCAATCTCTTGTAGTTCTCAAAGTCTGATTGGACACAAACCTGTACTGTGTATTTGCAAACACCCAGGGTGTTCCACAGTTTGATACTCTTGTCACGGGATGCAGATACGATTTGCCTGTTATCTGCAGAGAAGGCTACACTTAGCACATCATGGGTATGCCCAACAAAACGTCTTGTGGTTTTTGCTCTGAAATAAATGTTCAGATGAAAGCACAAATTATAAGAACTGAATTGTTCATTGGATGTGTGACATGTCTTGCTGAATAAATGACATTTAATTTGTGATTTTCTGCACATTTCTGTGCAGCTTTTAGGGTTAAATATTTGAAATACTAAGTAAAGGGACCTAAGGACTGAAAATACAGAACTTTTAAGCGACAGGCAAGTTACTTTGAGCACAGGAGAGTACTTATTACGTAAATCACAATCCTAAGAATACACCCTTAGAACTATGTTCAACAAGGTGTTATCCTAAGGTGTCTAATACAATGGTCTTCACACAGTCAATGTTGCTCAAGTGGGTATTTTCCAGGAAAATAGAACTTTTTAGTTGTTTTATTGTAGAGACAAAATTGCTAAGTCCATGTCCACCCACCCTCATGAGGGCAGCATAGATCTTTCCCAATCTTAGCTCCTTGGCTCTTTAACAATACATAAGTCAATCTTCACTTAACTTAAACCTGAAGATAACATACATATCAGTGTGTCTATATAAGTATGGCTGCAGGAGACATGAGACAAACACTTTCGAGCATCATACCCATCACCCCTAATGATCAAAGTTAATGCAGCCAACATTCTTTTTCATACTCTTTAGTTAACTCCTGTCTTTTGCCACAACCACCTCTATGCACTACATGTTCTTACCAAATTTCAATTATATTATTATATATTAAATCAAATTGGGTCACCTTTTTTACAGCATTTTGAAAAAAAGAATCTTCAATAACAAAATGGAAAAGTCCAATTGATTGATTGATTGATTGATTGACTTTCATTTAACAACGGTTACAAAATAGGCACAAGACCCTTACATTTGACCGTTGATAATTTAGACTTAAATGCTTTAGATGAAGCGAATGAGCGAAAATTTCGTATGGAAGAAGGGAGAGAGTTCCAAAATAGAGGTGCACCAAAGGAGACACTTTGATTTTTGACAATATCAACCCTTACTGGTGGTAACCTGAAACGATAACTTGTATTAATTGAAGAAGAGCAATGGGGTACGAATAGATTTTGAATGTGAGATGGCAACATGAATTGAAGGGATTTGAAGATTATTTTAGCTCTAAGAAAGTTAAGAAGACAGTTGATAGGAAGAATGCCAAGTGGTTCAAAATTTTCAACGCTATCTCCAAGTTTATTCGTAGATATGAGCCTGACAGCTCTCTTTTGTAGAGACTTTAAAGAACGCAATAGATGTGAAGCTGCACCACCTAAAATGAGTAATCCATAACAGAGCTTGTTGTGAATAAAAGCAAAAATTGAGTACCAAAGAGGTAATTTTCATGAAGAATTGGATAGCAGAGGTAGATCCATGTAAAAAAAATTGGTCTGTGTCTCTTCATTTGGTGGTGACTGAGCTTTATTTGTTTATGGGTAACCACTTTTTTGGTGATTTTGTCATCATAGTTATGATCGAAACTTATTTGGTTAATTTAGACAGCAAGGATACAACCAAAACTGATTTTTTTGACATAAAGCAGTACTTCGTATGCCATTGCACTAACAAAAGCAAAGTTTATGTATTGATGAGTTGATTTTTTTCAAATAAAGCTTGTAGAAAATCTTTTGCACATAACTATGATGACAGCCCACGTTTTGGCAAAACGCTCATATATGTATATATATATATATATATATATATATATATATATATATATATATATATATATATATATATATATATATATATACGTGCACTATATATACATCATAAAAGTAGTCTAGCATAAAACCTAGTACAAGATAACCCAACTTTTGTCACTGGAGTCAACATAATTCAATCTCTATTGCTGATATTCTTGCAATAAAAAAGGTGTCTGTTACTGGCAGTACAAGACAAGACATTTGCACAAACAGGTCTGATAAACCAAAATAAGAAATTACAACATCAACTTTTCGATAGTTGTCTGTAAATTAATCATCTCTAATGTAGCCAAGTTTTTTGGTAGTCTTTGAAGAGGCTGTACTAAGATGAGAGCAGATTGATAAAAGAGAAATCTCATGTAAATCAAAATCCTCTTTATGGCTTCCCTTTAACTCCTCTCTTTATGCTAAACTTTTTTGCATTTTGTTCTTGGCATGGAGCATTCTGAGGTACTAGCAATTTGCCATTGCTTTCATTGCTGTCTTTACTTTCCGAGTTTCGTCAGGTCTAAAAAAAAATCAGGCTATAAGGTCCCCGTCAAACCAGGGCTCCCAAGCTGGGCTCAAATCCATGATGTGATGTAGTGTGTGTGCGTGTGTGTGAGAGAGACAGAGAGAGAGAGAGAGAGAGAGTGCAAGAGAAAGAAAGAGAGAGTACAACAATCCAGTCCCTAATGTCATCAATTGATGAGATTTTAAAATGCCTTCTTAGACTTCCTAAGGCATTATTACATAATCTAGGCTTAGTCTTTCCCAACCCTAAATTCAATATGGGCCTACAATACTTAAATTTGAACATCAAAAATCTCGAGCTGAGCTAGATAAACACAATAAGTATTGCGATGCTTCTTCAAAACCTCAAATTCTATACAATATGTGGGCGTGGAATTGGAATTGAATCCGTTTAAATCCAAACGATATCTACCCACCTTGATTTTCAGTCTTAAAAATTGGAAGAAGAAAAAGAAGAGAGGGAGAGTTTGTGTGCCTGTGTGTGTGTATGTGTGAGAATAATTTGCTGAGCCAGTGCATAGATGGATTTGATTTTGAATTTATATATCCAGTCCACACGGAGATCTCAGACTTCAGGACCCTTTTAAGCCAGGGCACCGGTGGCAAAGCTCGAACCTGCAACAAAAAGGTTCTTGTAGAAATCACTATCCACTGTGCCACCAACACCCACATCTAGGCCTACTAGATCTAATAGAAACTTGGCCGCAAAAATCCCTTGTTTGACTTTGATTTTGCTATGCTTGTTGAAATTAAAACTGCAAAGCATATGAGTGTGGATCTATTTCTGGATCAAATGAAATCTAAGCTGATCTTATCTTAGTCCTCGATCTTGATAGTAATTAATTAACAAAACCTATCGCTGAAAATAAAAGTCTTTTAAATTGCCTGGGGCCTAATGTTAGTTATGCTGGTAGTGTCTCTCTCTCTCTCACTCATACAATTTGCAAATCTTTTAATGTTAAGGGCTGTGCAAGGTTGGCGCTGCAGCTCATGCCTTCTATACATTGTAAGGTGAAAGATTTAAGGACTGTTATTTAACAAACAGTGTTTTCCTCGCCAGTCAAATCAATGTTTCACACTTAAAATATTTTCTATGCTTTGAATGATTTTATTCAAATATTGCCATAATTCTCAAGTTTTGAACAGGCGCATAAACCTTTAGACGTCGAATGTTCGTTCAAGGCATTTGCGCTTTGCTTGAAACATTATGACTGCATTTCCATCTGTCCCCTTTAATATCAAATATAGCGGCGTGAAGTTATTATTTAATGTATCTTTCTATGATGTAAGTAGCAATTAAGGTTTTAATAATCAAAGGAAGATTGAACACCTCTGGCTACTGAGTTCAAATGTAAGTCATTGATACAGACATGCCAGGCAAAAATATTAGAAAACAGGAATAAACCCACCCAAAAACAGGATTTTGAAGCAAAAAACAGGAGCATGTTACGGGTACACCTTATGGACAAAAATAGCAGCCTCGATCTCATTACATTTGAAAAGACTGTCAGAACTAATGCTATATGAACCCAGTGAAATTAAAAAGATTTAAAATCATAGATTATTTTATTTGAGTTTTTTTTTCAATACTTCATGTATTTGTTATAAAAAAATCATTAAATTTATACTTTAAATCATGATCACAAACAATTATAGGTAAGGCAGGTGATGATTATGAGTTCCTTCAAAATGTTTTTATTTGGTCTTTCTTTTGGGTACTAATTGGGATTAACAGAGACTTTTTTAATTATGAACAAAATTATCCCTTGAAATGTACTCTAAATCCTGATCACATAGTTACAGGTTAGGCAAGTTATGGATTTCTTTGAGATTTGAGGTAGGCCTTATGCAATTGTTTTTTTTTTCAATTATAGATCTACTTCAAATAATGATTGCCAACTGTTACAGACAAGGAAGGCTATGATGATTAATTTGTTGGGATCAGTTTTTATTAAATATCCATTATGTTCTCATTGGCGGTATTTTGTTGTGTTTTTTTTGCCTACACTCACACGTAAAATTAATAAATTTTTAATGATAATGAATTCTATCGAGATCTACTACTATTGTTTTGGCCTATAAAAATCACCTGGGCCCCCTGTCAAATCATAGAGCTAGCCTAACAACACTTACACAGGAAAGGCAGATGATGATAACAATGAAATCCTTCATAATCAGTTCCCTTCAGTGCGAGCACGTTTTGTAAAATTTGTAAAATACTAAAATTATTCTCGTCAAGGTTAACAGGTAAAGCAGTGGATGATAATGAATTCTGTCGCAAATTTTTTTTTATATTTACCCTTCAAATCATTATGATCACCAAAACTTACAAACAAGGCAGTTTATGGTAAGGAAATTCCCCCACGGTTGAGACATATATTGGGGATGAACATGACAACATTGCATGTAGGCCTAACGCGCTTTTGTTCTTGTGTGTGTGTGTGAGATTAAATTTTACAGCATATTCTACTTTGTGGTCGCCGATGCTCGCAGGTAAGACACATATGCCACTAAATTGCTTTGAAGTACACCTTTTTTCCCCCTGGCATGCCGTTAGTTAAAAAAAGATGCCGGTTTTCAAAGCTAGAAGCCCTATGCCTAGATCTATTTCTTTTTATGATTGGCATTAAACTGTCTTGGTCGGAGATGACAATGAATGCCTGGGTCCTGAGATAAATAATCAATGATCAAGGTTGGGAAATGACTTCAGATCTATGATCGCTAAAATGACAGTGAACTTGTAAATTGGAGAAAATTAATTCCCTTCCTATTTCATCTAATTATTTGATGTTTGTTGATATCCTCATACTTTGTCTTGAAAAAAATTTGGTTTGTTTTCTTTTTTACTCGGGCAATTATGATGTATTGAGAACAAGACAAACAAAAGAAGGATTAAAATGCGTCCCTGGTGGCGATCTGGGTAGTCATGTTATCTTGGAGATCTAGATCTACACACTATTATGGGTTGTGCTGGGCACAGGTCATTTAAATAATGCAAATTTTTTGCTTCGCTGAAATATTCTCTGCGTGTTTTAAGCTTTACTGTTCACACTGTGACAATGCATGCATGCTTATTTTGCCTGTAGGCTTACTCCGCAGATTTGCCTGCTCATTGGATGAATGGTCGAAGCATCGTCACAACCGACTCCAAGAGTATCAAAATTGCTCAGCTGACTTAAGCGACCGAATATTATTTTTTTTTTAAGTGAAAAAGTGTTTCACCGCTTACTTCTCTTTTCTTTTAATTCTCAAAAAACAAACTCGATATACAAACACTTCAAATAAGTTCAGTGTATCAAGAAAAATCGGGATTTCTCACTTTAAATCGAGAAATCGGGAGACAGACATTTTCTTCAAAAAAATCGGGAGACCTGGCATGTCTGTTGATAGGCTGGTTTATTAAAACAAGCATTGAAAAAATGGCATATAGCTTTATTCTGACTGAGAGGAAAAGGAAATAAATGGTGGCATAGAGGCCTTGATTACCAAACATAGGTTTCTCAAGAAAAAAAAAGAGAAGAGACTGTGCCGATCCTAATTGGAAAAATCTAGACATTTTCAACTTCAACCACAAAATCATGAATTGCACCCAAAAGCGGGTGAAGTAAGCAGGCTCCTACTGGAACAGCAAAAAATGTGTTAGAGCCAATTTTTCTGACTGATCTAAATTTACAAGCTTGGTATTTGTTCTTTTTATTTGCAAAATACAGAGAAAAGTTACTTACTCAACTAAGTCCCACAGACGAAGAGTTTTGTCCCATGAGGAAGTCAAAGCAAATTGACCATCAGAAGACAACACAACATCACTGACATGGTGACCATGGCCAGTGAGACACTTGTATGGTACACCATAGTTGTTCTCATCCCTATTCAGCTTCCACAAAATCAAACTTTTGTCTGAAAGATAATGTAAAAGAGAAAAAAAAATATATGACAATTAATTCTAGCGACCTTTCATCATTTTTGGTCTAAAATATCGCTAATCATTACTTGTGTGGAGACATTCACATCATTTGCCGATGAATTGGGGTCAAACTAAGCCTAGGGCCGATGTTAGAAAGCTCCGATGTTGTTTCGACATGACAACTTTCAATTAAGCCTAGTTTGCTCAGATTTGAGTTCGAGGGAAAAAACTTATCAGAAAACAAAACAACGGGTGTTGATGAACATCAAAATGTAAGCAATAAGGCGTATCTGCACATTGGCTGATTAAAAAACGAATAAATCCGTTCACGCCAATGTTAGAAATCATAAGCCAGACAACATCGGTGAATCTTGTTATACATTTTCCGGGCTTTTCTATGGATGGATTTGAACGATCTTCATCTTAAAATACGAGTTTTGATGTCCTCTTTCTATTTTTTAGGCCATTTTCTGGCAACAGGGCCCGGGAACATGCATTTCAGCCTCTTATTTCTAAAGTGTCTGTCTGCCTGACACCCACAAATTCGGTAGTGTTATTTAAGCAACCAAAACACAATAATGACACATTCAATTAACACCAAATTTGGACAAGATGATCTTTATTCATTGCAAATTAATCTGAAACCGTCGCCATTAAAAAAAAAATCCTTGGGTGTGATAGGGTCATAGGCCTAATGGGGTTCATCCCAGAGTAAATGCTGTCTGTCCAAATTTCTAAGATTTGCGACAAACAAACGATTATTTATAGCATTAAATAACAAATTCACACAAAATCGCTGCTTGTGCTGCATCTCCATTGCTAGTTTGTGCATCAACCAAAAAATCATGTGAAATAAATGTATAATAATTATTTTGAAGCTGTGTTTTTTTCTGCTATCACACCACTTCCTGTGGAATTCGCCTTATAAGTTTGAGTTGCGATTGTATTCTTTTTCTAAACTAATGTGTGGTATATGTTTTCCCTTACCCTATACCTCATGTTAGGTATAAGATAGATTTGTTTTGT
>BLXT01005762.1:631724-644418 GCA_019648995.1 Plakobranchus ocellatus
TACCTTAAGTGTCGATTGAAGAATAATAGACAAAATATGTCTAAGAGTACGGTACTTACATATACAGCCTGTTTTTTTTTTTTATGCGTGGTGACTTTTTGAGCTTGGGAATAGGGGTGTTGAAAAAAAATTGGGGTCTTGAAAAAAATTTCAAGGATTTGGTGGGGACCTTGTTTAACCCATAGTAGATTGCAAAGAAAACTGGCTGAGAAAAAGCCCAGAGCAGTTACAGAAATCCTTGATTTTTAGTAAAAAATTGGTGACGCCCATTTCATTCACAGCAGGAGAGAGCCCCCTTGTCATCATATTTTACTTGAGTGTGTAGATTTCTCCTTCACTCAAAGCAAATAATTTAAATTTAATTATTTAAAGACTTTATGTGATAATGATGAATCATTATTAAAGGTACTGGTCTGAATGAAGTGTTTTATGCACACAAGATCAGGATTTTTCAAAAAGGTGTCTCCCTTTTCCTCCTCTGAGATACAGATGTATAAATTTACCAAGATTTTTAATGTGTTGGCTTGTCCTTTTTTTAGCTTTAAGTAGGACTGAAATCTGTCGTATCTGGCAATAAAAACCAAAGATAACATCCCCTTTGCAGAGCAGAAGTTCCTCATTTGACTCCCAAAAGTAAATGTTCCCACCAATTTTCCATTTTCATTTTTGTATTGAAAAAATTTATTATCTTTACTAAGGCCAGATATAAGTAAATTTTGCTCTGTTAGGAGTAACTGAAAAATGGTTATCATCTCTGGATAGGACCATTTTTCTAAACTGTCCATTCAATTTTATTTATTCAAATTGGACCAAAAATAAATATTTGAGAAATGAGAGGCCTTCTGCGGAACATCAGTTTTGAAAAGAAATCTAGTTTGTCACCATCCCTCATCGCTTTCTAGCTTATCCCACCCACAATCAAACTGGCACTCACTGCCTGATACCCACAGACGAGATTCTGCCTCACAATGTTACATGCACTGTGAGCCTGTGCTTTTCTCCTGATCTGTGGGAGCCACTGGGTGCTAATAGAATTTCCGTTATGCAGGCATAATGATGGATCATGATGGATGAGACCTGAGGGAATGTTCATAGCATACTGTTCTTGGTCGGAAATTGAAGATGCATTTAAAAATATAATAAGTGAATATCCAAGCTGCGGCTAAGGTAATTATAGAATCAAAACAACAATGTTTAGCTTTTATGGTGTTCTTTCCTTTAGCTTTTCATTTCTTTTGATTACAATTAGTTTTTTTTGAAGATGTGATTTTGATTTCATAAATTGTCAAAACACTTTAATCATCTTTTTTGTATATATTTGCCTTTACCAGGGTGGATATGGACAACAAAGACCACCTACTTATGGACAACCACAAAATCAATATGGTGCACCTCTAGGAGGATATGGCGCCCCACAAGGACAGGGAGGCTATGGAGCTCCACCAGGCCAAAGTTATGGGACTCCACAAGGCCAAGGCTATGGTGCTCCACAAGGTCAAGGTTATGGTGCTCCACAAGGCCAAAGATACGGAGCTCCCCCTCCAGGCCAAAACTATGGTGCCCCACAAGGTCAAGGCTATGGGGTCCCTCCAGGGCAAGGTTATGGAGTCTCACCGGGGCAAGGTTATGGGGCCCCTCCAGGGCAAGGTTATGGGGCCCCTCCGGGGCAAGGCTATGGGGCCCCACCAGGGCAAAGCTACGGTGCCCCACCAGGTATCAGTCCAGAGCTTTGGACTTGGTTCCAGGTATTGCCTACACTTTATTGATTATAGGCTGATGAATTAGTGTATTCAGTGTGGATTGAATTCTAAAAGAGTACAAGAAAAATACAGCCATTTTACTTTAATATTGAATATGCAATTAAAATTGATTATTAAAACTGATCTGATTAAATTTTGAATATCATATTCACAATTTTATCTTTGCTATAGGGAGTTTAGTTTAGTGCCACTGAAGCAGACTGCTCAAACGTAAAGGCATGGTAGTATGGTGTTAAACATAAAGTTTAAACCATTAAATATTTATGTATAATTACAAACTTAAACATTTTGCTACAAACTATTTCAAAACCACTCATGTAGAGCTATGAAATTTTTTAAATAATTTATTAATGACGTAGGAAGAAACTCATGGAGTCAGATTTTTACTGTCTCATTTCATATCATTTTAATCTAAGGAAATAGAAATCATTTGTGTGTTTTTTGATCATCAAACTTTTCAATATGCACACCATTGGGACCCAGCCCTTTGCTTCGGACACCAAAAAAAACAATGTGATTCAAACAAAAATTGTATGGAAACTCTGTGCTAGTGTGGTGAGTGAAAAGTTGCACAATCATATAAAAAGATCTAGATTTTGATGGGATTTAGGGTTAACAAATTAAAATCTAGAATCTAGGCCACCAATTGGGAAAGACTGAGGCTCTATCTGTGAAAGCAAGAAACTTGCCCCCCTTTTTTTTTTCTTTGGAAATAACACAGCCTGGCTTTATGAGGGCAGGCATGCCTAACATTCTGGATTCATTAAAGAAGTTCCGAATTATGGCCTGCATTCCAAAAATCCTTTTTTTTATCACAAAATCCGAAATTTTGATGATTTGTGATGGGCCATACCCTTGTAATAAAGCTAGTCTGGGTGTAGCGCTTCTCTGCATAATTAGTGTGAGAAACTTAGGGGACATCATCATCATCAAGTGCCTTGCTTGTAAGCGTTGGCGATCATGTCCCTCCACAAACCCCTATCTTGGCGGCCAGTATATCTGACACTTTTCCTGGTCCAAGCCATGTGGCCAGTCCATCCATTATCTTCTCCCTTTGTCTTCCTCTGCTTCTTTTTCCTTCAAACTTTCCTGTTGTTACCAAATGCTCCAGTTTTCCTCTTCTCATCATGTGGCCCAGAGAGGTGGACATAAAACAAAATAAGAAAAAAATATGAAGGCGCTAACACTATAACATTTCAGACAAACTTATTACATGTATGGTGCTCTTGGTTAGACCTAAAAACACCTAGGTCTCCTTGCTTGCATTTTGCAGGCTGAAAAGGGGTTGGGGGTGAGGTGGGGCTACCTATCAGTGCAGTGCACAGATGTACATCATTCTAGGCCAATCATCACTGACTGTTGAGGTTTTTGACGATCGGTCGTTCGCACTGTGACGTCACTCACATGGACTGGGCTTTTTTTTTCTTCTAAAGACATATCTTTGCGAGGAAAACAAAGTACAATTCTAGCGGCAAATTTGAAATCAGCAACCTTGAATTAAGAAAGTGATTGTGGCAGAATTACTGTTTTAATAGAAATAAACAATTTTGGGACACTTTCTTTTCCCCTTTTTAATCTGTTAACTTTGGAATTGGTTTGGCTGAAGCTAATTATTTGACTTTAAGACTAATTATACGTGCAATGTCTTAAAAGTCTGGAGGAGTTAGCCTAACCTAGTGCCGCTACATGTCTAAACTCAGCTTTGAACTTCAAGACTTGGCATGAGACTTTCTGATTGACGCAAGGGTTGTAGCCATTGATAAGTATGAGTAGATTAAAACTTAATATTCAATCAGGCCTGTTTATCTTGACAGGTCGACGTTTCTTCAAAGTGATCTGGAGGAAATTATCAATACAGAAGTTCCTGTTTGCAAGAGACGACAGCATTGATTTTGAAAAGAATACATCGAGGCATTCTGTGGTTTTAGGGATAGAATAGGGGGTTGCTTTCTGTACTTATTTTCGAACTGAGTAAAACTAGTAAAATTAAATGCTAATGCAACATTGAAATCAGTGACCCAAAATTATAAGTCATTGCAGCACGAGAAGAATGAAAATTTAAAGGACAATTTTTCTTTTCATGTGTCATTACTCTAGAACCAATTTGCTCAACATTAAGGTAACAGATTGGAAAGTATACACAGAGGCTATGTGTTAGACAGGTTGGGTTAATGTTTGCACCGATTTATACAGGAATTGGTATCTTCTCTCTCTCCCCCATCATATACAAGTTTGTTCTGCATTTTTATCTAATCTTCCACATTTTTCACCCTTAATGTGTCTCAAGAGTTTTTTCAGGGGTAGGCATATCTGTGAGGGAATGATAGTACAGTCAAAACTGCTTACGTCGATTTTCATTCAAGTCGATCTTTTTACTTGAACCACCCCCTTTGAAGACTTATTGTGAAGGGCCACCGCATAACTCAATTTTATCTAAGTTGACCTTTTACTGTCGTGCGCCACTCATTAAAGAACGCTTTTCCTCCTTCTAATCTATAAAATGTTAGTCGGTACACATGCTACCAATATGTGTGTTCATAATGCTAGCCCTTTACCGTCCAATTCACCCTGTGTCACATTCTCCAGTGCTTTAGGGTTTATTACAGTCACAGAATGGGGCCACAATGGAAAGTTTCATTTTGTGTGTGTGTGTGTGTGTGTGTGTGTTTAAGGGAGAAGGGGAGGGAGTGCATTCCTCATCACAGGCCAACAGTCTAGTCTGGAGGCAGGCCTAGATCTATTCACATTAATTATATCAACAGCAACCCTTGTTTTGCTCTTGGTCACGTTGGCTGGCTTTGTTTAAACTTCAAAGTGTCTCTCTCTCTCTCTAGCACTGGTTTTGTTTAAACTTCACAATGTCTCTCTCTCTCTAGCACTGTGACAATCAAGCATGCCTATCATTTCCAAACAATGTATGTGTGCGTGTGTGTTGGGGAGGGAGGCAGTGGCCGCTGGCTTTGTTGGGAGGTGCACGCAGTACTTGTTGAACAATTAGACTTGTCTAGTCGATTTTAGTCCCATGTAATTTCTCCTTTACCCCTCTTAAAACCATAGCACCTCCTCCCTTTTTCCTCAATTGAAGAACCAAGACCTTAGGGCCTAGATCAATGATATTCATCTGCCGATCTAAAAACATACACTTCCAGCCTCATTTTATCTTAAGCTAGAAGAAAATACTTACATAAGGCCATCACTTGGGTGTGTTATTAACCATATTGAGACAAAGATCTACGTCATAAACTTACAGCAAGCGACTAGAGTAGACGACTTTGCCAATAAAACGCAAAATCAAACTTATTTACAAAGTGAAAGAAAAAAGGGTAGCAAATAAAACAAAAACAAATCTCGACGACGATAATGAAAATCAGATGGGTGTTTCAACGAATTTGGTGTACTTGCGAATACTGTTCACCAATGAAGAAGATACATTTTCAGACATTTGGGCACCATGATGTTAAGACAAGACTAATCACAGCATGACAGTGTTGAGAAAGCTTGATTAGTTTAGTTTACAGTCAGAGTCTCAAAAGTCCTATTGAATACTTTAATAATGAAGATAAAAACAGATGAACCTGTGGCAATTTTGATAAAGAAAATGGGTTCCTAATCCCCCCCCCCCGAAAAAAATATTTATGTAAATATGGAATGTAAATATATATATAGAGAGAGAAAGAGTTAGTGTGTTTGTATTTGTGTGTGTGTGTGTGTGTGTGTGTGTGTGAGGGGGGAGGGGGGGTTAATCAGGGGAGATAAGTGAAAAAGTCCCATTAGTCGATTTTTTAATGTAAGTTGATCTTTTTAATTATGTCCCCTGGACATCGACTTATGCAGTGACTGTATTGATCTAACTGTATATGAGGGTTTTACAAAACATGGGCTGTCATCATAGTTATGTGCGAAAGATTTTCTACAGGCCTCATTTGAAAAAAATTGAACTCAATACATAATTTTGATTTAGTAAGTGTAATGGCATTTGAAGTACTACTTGATGTTTAAAAAATCAGTATTGGATGCATTCTTGCTGTAACTAAATAAGTTTCGCACATAACTGTGATGGCAAAATCACCAAAAAGTGGTCACCCATCAACAAAGTTAAGCTTATTCACCACCAAGTGAAGAGACAAAGACCTTATTTTTTTTAATGGATCTACTCCTGCTATCCAAATCTGCATGAATGCTACCTCACCGATACTCAATTGTGCCTTTCTATTTTGTAACCGGAGATTCTCTTTTTACGAAATGCAGTAAAAAACGTGACACAATTTTGGAGTCCACCTTTAGCAATTGCTCATATAAATTAAAAATAAATGAAGAAAAATAAAATCTAGGAAACTTAAATACCAAAATATGAACAATATATATTATGTATAATAATAATTATATTATAATTTACTGACCATTGAACGTGTATTTTGAAATTACATGAGTAAGGTTAGAAAGTAGACCACATATACAAAGGCCAAAGCTTTCTTACACCATCTTTGAGCATTAGTGTTATAAATTTTGTTAAAAATGAAATAGGGATAAGATCAGCAATCCTGGTCAAATAAATTTAGAAAACATTAGTGCTTACAGCAGATGTTTAAACAGAAGTCTTTGGTTTGGTAGATGAGTCTAACTGTTTTTTTTATGTATAAGTGCGAAAGAAAAAAAACAGTTTAAGCTTTAGAGCTCAAATGATAGGGATCTTTGCCCTGAGTTAGGAAAGAATAAATCACTGAATTTTTTCCTTGCTCTCTCTCTCTCTGCTACTCTAACTCTTTCTCTCTTCTCATCTTTTTTTCTCCTGCCTCTCACTCTCTATACTAGATGTCAGTTTATCTATCTCTCATTTCTACTCATTCCTCGCTTTTCTTCTCCCTTATTCTTTGTGCTCTTTTTGTTTAAAAACCAATTGTCATAGTTGTCCGATTCTGTGATCTAACCATGCAAGGGTCAAAGGGTCAAATTAGCTTAAACAATATTTTTGCCTCATATTAAATTACATCTGGTATGGCTATTTGGTAAAGTGTACTAATATTTTTTTTTGTGCCAAAATTGCCATTTGGTCTAACTGAACATGACCAAAGTTCCCCAAAAGTTGTTGATATACCCATGCTTTACTAGTTCAGGACTGCATGGAGACTCAGTCATTATGCACTGTTATGTTCAGACAAAGAATTGAAACGCATTTTTGCTGTCACTTAGCAAACAGTTCTTTTTTATGACATAAAAAGGGTGATAATTTTTTCATTTAAAAAAAATTTGAAAGGAGTATGGATATTCATTTCATTCAAAATAAATGACATATTTTCTTGCTCTGTCTATCTGTCGCCATTTTTCTCTTTTTCTTTCACATACATGCACACAAACATCCCTGCCTCATGCCTCTTTTGGTCAATTTGAAATCATTGTGTTCTCATTCAGTTCTTACAGATGCACTTTGATCCCAGTGTAGATTTGTATTTTATCTTCAATGTCAAGTTTTTCTAGCATGTGAAACAATTTTTTATGTTTTATTTTGTCAAAGCCTTAGAATAAATAATGACCTGGAGGTGGAGATCTTTTTGCATTTCTATACACTTGTCCATTAGCATGACAAAAAGAATATTGAGTTTCCAGTCCCTTTATTAAACACATAGCCACACTGTTTAATGTATATTTTTGGTTTTTGACTCTTGCGCATTCAATGCATCAAAACACGCAACAGGATTTTTGTACAATGGCTTTTTGAACTAATGTGATCAAAAAGTTCCTAATGCCAATTTGGCAAGATGAGTTAGTATATCACCAATGGTATTGACCAAAAAAGTTACTTCATATGTAACTCATATTCACTGCTTGATTAATATACTTTGTTCCAATTGAAGAGTAATAGACCATTAACTCAGAGTTTAATTTCAAAATATATTTCACTGTGAAGATTGTGACTGTCATATTTCTCAAAAACTGGCAAAAAATGTGGAGTCAATAGTTTTATGAGCCAACCTTTG
This sequence comes from Plakobranchus ocellatus, assembly GCA_019648995.1. Classification (NCBI taxonomy): domain Eukaryota; kingdom Metazoa; phylum Mollusca; class Gastropoda; family Plakobranchidae; genus Plakobranchus; species Plakobranchus ocellatus. Next base: position 639,460 of record BLXT01005762.1, read on the forward strand.
ATGTCTTTATTAAAGGGTTTAAATGAATCAACTTTATTTTACTGTATTCCTGAAGGCAGTTGATGCAGATCATTCAGGGAAAATTACAGCTGTAGAGCTACAACAAGCTCTCATGAATGGAAATTGGTCTCCTTTCAATCCAGAGACATGCAGACTTATGATTGGCATGTTTGACAGAGACAGGTGAGATTTCCAAAAACAATTCCTGAAATGAATGTGGACAAGTATGGTGTAATTTAGTTTTAACTGGCTTACATTTAACTCTTACCAAGGTTATCGCGACTATAGTTGCGGTGGTCTATAAAGGCTCCCAAAGGTTATCACAACTATAATCGCGATAGCACTTCACCTAGTCTAGTGCTCCGGTATACGGAACAACTGGAAAAGGCTAAGTTTTGTTTATAAGGGGATTCCCCTTTCTCATACTGCTAAGACTGGCAGTCTACGCTTTAGATTGGGTTAGAATAAGAAGTAAACAAGTGTGGAGCTGATTTTGCTCTGCTGTTAAAAATCATGGCTGGACAGGTCTCAATTCCTGACTTGTTTGAGAAACTGTATGCAGAATATAATGACATTGATAGTGATGAATGTGTACAAGATGCACAGTTGATACTTAGGACTAGGAGACTTGTTAGGAACCCTGAGCCTATGGTTCAAGCTCCCGGAGATCAAGATTTAGATGTAGATCGAGCAAACAGCTGGTTTTGAGAGGCATCACCTCCATTACCATAACCATGGATTGCCAGTGGACTTACCTGGAGACTGATCCCACAGATTTTAAAAAAATTATTTGTAGAGGATGCTGTTATTGGGTAGAAGAAACAAATATTTATACAAAGAGTAGGATTGATGTGACTTATGATTTATGATGAATATTCTAGACACAGGGTGTGGGAAAATGTAAGTGCATCTGAGATGCAAAGGTTCATTGCACTAATGAGCACTACAGGTTTAGTTGAAACCATGTTCTCTGCTATGACAAAGCTGATAGGAGTGGATACAAAAGAAAGCAAACTGCCTATCATTGCAAGAAGTGTTCTTTGTCCTGGGTGCTTTGAAATGTACCACAGGAGGGACTCTTTGACACCTACACCCCCTTAGACCCCTCAGCCAGTCCAAATGGAGTAACACATTAACAAACACACAAATGAAAAGCTTACGAGTTGGTGGTAGAAATTTTATTTCATATGAATCTGTATTCAATTTCCTTTCCATTGGTGCATGGTTTGTAGTTTTATGTTGAAAAAAAAAAGCTGTGAATTTTTAACACCTTTAATTTTTCAAAAACTTGGGAGTCTTGACGATACTAAAAATTCATTTCTCTAAGAGTTAATGTAGTAATAAAATAGTTTATGCCAATTTAACTCACTTGGGCTGCTTCCTGTAAATAAACGGGATAATAAAAAAATCATTATCTTACATCAGAATTCCTGTAGAATCAAGGGAACTACTTCTCTATCTTTCGTTAAGGGTTTTGTTGACATTCAATGTTAACTTTTTGTGTTATTAGGCCTTGGAAACACTGTTGTTGTCATCGAGAAACGAGGACACGCCTCTTTCAATAACATTTTGTTTTCAAAGCACAAATTTCTAAATTGGATTCTGCTATGTCTCAAGTGACTAACAATGATAGGCCCAGCGATTCTGAGCCAGAAATCCCCTATAACCCAGACCCTGAATACAAAGCAGACCCCTCCCCCCCCCCAAAAAAAAAGGCCAAGAAAACTCTAAAAACATAAGAACAAAGGTAAATTCTTTTATTGGTAACCTCATAAACATTCCTGAAAGTAATAAGGTAAATATCCTGAGTAGATTTTATGTATGTATTTTTTTTTCAAATTTACTCCTAATATCACCACCATATCTGCAAATTTTTCGCTTGACCCTTTTTGGCCATGTATCAAGAAAATCAGTAAAATTTTTTGTATGAACATAATGTATTTCTTATCATTTTGCTATTTAGTTAAAATGTTGATCTATTAAATAATGAAAACTAGAATAATGTATTATGTATGGTTTATCTTTTACAAATTTTTTAAATGGATCAAAAAAGTCCAGGCAGCAATAGTTGTTGAGCTTAAAATGGCCCAGGTGCGAGTGAGTTAAAGCAAAATCAAAACACAGTGAATAGACTTTTTTGCAGTTTTATTTGTTTTTGTTTTTTTTTTTAACCACAAATTTTCAGATTTGTGTACTGCCAACTTGAAAAAAAAAACATGCTGTTTTAACTTGGCTACAGGATGAAGATGCAAAATTCGTTCCAATTGTGACCTTTTCAACTAAAATGGCAAAATTTCAATATGAAATCTAAAGGCAAAAAAGAGTTGTTAAGTTATGAATGTAATTTTCTTTATAAAAATTACATGGAGAGAAATATGAGAAAGCTTTATTTTCTTGACTTTTGACTTACCTTTGTAAGTATAACAGCATTCAAGAGTTACTTCCATTATAAAATGTAGTAATACAAATAAAAGCTTTTGTAATTTATAGAAGACTACCTAGTATGCTCAACCTCATGAGAAAGTATAGACAGATCTGCTCAAAACACAAAAATGTATGCATTTTTTTTCCAAAGAGCTACCTTGAAAGTAGACACATAAGCTTTGTATAACTCTCTTGTGTAAATATACAGTGTCAGACAATAAGTATGACTGCTCTTCCTTTCTTTAGGCATTGTGTCTGTTTTATGCTTCCAAAACAGCTTTTACATTATTTAATTTTCAGCTCAAATTTAAAGTGTAGTTGATTGGGGAATGTAGTTATTCACTATTAAATTTTTTAGTTTTTAGGTTTGAGTATGGCCTAGTGATCCATACTCTGTTTGACATGGGCCAGAGAGTTGTGAATGGGCTTAACCGCTGAACTAAAATCCAAAATTTAGCTATATGTGTGACTATGATTTATCACAAAAATGTCTTGAAATGGAGATCGCTTGTACTTTCTACCTCTACTATTTAAGTTTTTATCTCTCTTTAAATAAATGGACTGTTTTTTTTCCTGTGCAGAAATGGCACTATAGATGTTCATGAATTTGCTGCCCTTTGGAAATACATACAAGACTGGAAGGCATGTTTTGACAGGTGAGATGTGAACCCTTTGTCTAAGCATTAAGTAATAAGCAGTCAAAATTATTTCAGATGAATGATCTAAAAGATTGCAACACACAGTTCTTTATTATTTTGGCTTCAGCATGATTTTTTAATTACATTTACAAAATCCTTTCGGTGATATATCTTGAAAATTGACAAAATATATTTGCATACTTCTTCAGATTTGACCAAGACCGCTCTGGCAACATAGATGCTAATGAATTGGGAACAGCATTCCAGACTTTTGGTTATCTTCTGTAAGTTACTATTATTGTGCCTGCAAGGCAAGTCTTCTTATGTAAAAACCATTTAAGACTTTGATCTTTTAATTTTCATTGAAAGTGTGTGTCACACATGTTTGAATATTGCTACATTTAAACCTATTTCCATTTTCTTAAAAAATCTTTTTTTTCCCTCTCTTTGGTTTGCATTGGCCAGGTCCCCTCAATTTAGCCAACTGGTTGTGCGTGTCTTTGACCGCCGGCGAGGTGGAGCCTCCATAGATTTTGATGACTTCATCCAGGCTTGTGTGATGTTAAAAACTCTAACAGACAAATTCCGAGTGAAGGACACTAACCAATCAGGCAACATCAGAATTTCATATGAGGAGGTAATGAGAATGCAATATAAAAATGAGGTAGTGAGGTAAATTTAACAATCAAGGCTTCTTTGCACTAAAAATAGGGGTGAAAAGAGGAAGGAGCGTAAAGCAAGGCATAGAAAAAAAGGATTCAGGGAAATGGGGTGCCCAAGAGGAGGCTGAAAAAAGTAGTCTAGTAGGTGGCGTTTGAGGGGAGGCTAGTGACCATGCTTTACAATATTGACTAGTCTATCTGTATAGAGGAGGAATGCATGGTACTATGCTTGAGCTCCTGCTAGATTACACAGATATAGCCAGACATTTAGTATTAGGTCTGTAACAAAAAACTAGACTTAGGGCTTGCTATTGAATGCACATCAACTCGAGAATTCTAGAAAGAACGAGTTTAGGGAAGTTAATTTATGCAAAGCGAACGAGAATTCATTACGTAAACGAACGTGACTCGTGTTCTATTTTAAGCCTATGGATTTCCGTAATGTCTTTTTAAAGACTGCCTTTTTTTGTTATTTTAGGATTATGATGTAATGTTCTAGATCTACATTTTCGAACATTCTACGCTTGCATTATGGGATAGATTTCCAGAAATTTGTAGAGTTTTCTTTTGAATAAAGTATAAATACCGGGAGAAGATTGGTGAAAGGATCACACAGAGATCACACAGAGAAGACGCAGAGTAGGCATAGAGTTCGTAGAGATCACATACAGAGAACACACAGAGAAGACACAGAGTAGGCAGAAAGTTCATAGAGATCACACAGAGTACTCAGAGTTCATAGAGATCACAGAGATATCAATGTATAACGATTACACAGATTCATAGAGCTAGATCTACTATTTTTACTGACGGCCTATGTGAATATTGTTTGATTTGATTTCCTGCTGTTGAATTAAATAAACTCAGTTTTTGCGTTTTCACACGATCTCCAGAGTTCCATTATTTTTCAGCTAGGTCTATATAGATCTAAAGAACCCAACGTCCTACATCAGAGGTATTATCTACCCTTTATTTCTGGTGTCTGTGACAAGGTCTTTAGAAGACCTGTATATTGACAGTGCTAGTACAGTATCTGTAATCATTGTCTCTCAAGACTTGTATGGTTTGCCATTGGACTAGTGTCATAGCCTGTCTATTACAATGTGGTCATATTTTTTTTGTCATTTTTAGGCAACATCTTGTAAGAGGAGAACATAATGCCTGGCCAGAGTATCTCATTTAACCACTGTTATAAAATTTGTAGTGACCCAAAAAAAAGGGGGGGGGGGGGGGGG
>BLXT01005762.1:644428-660251 GCA_019648995.1 Plakobranchus ocellatus
GAATCAAAGAGATGAGGACTTAATTGAGGGAATATCATGCAATGCTAAGCTTTCAAAGGAATTGTAAGCGAGATGACAGACATTAACCCTTTCCATCCTAATGCGACAACCCCCTGTCCAGCCTAATGCGACCGAATGCAACATACACCCCTCCAACCTAATACGACCGAATGCCACCTAAAGCGTCCTCCATTGCCTCGTTGTTTACTATCACGGATAGTAACGAAGTCTCGGGGTCAACGTTACTTGGATATAATTATGCAAATTTTCCGAGACTTGAGCTCTTTTGTAAACAAAACCGCTTATTTTTAGCTCTTTCCGTTAATGAATAAAGAGAAAGTGAAAATGCCCGTTCTGATGTCAGATTCTCTACAGTTTGAACCTAGATTCCCTACCGTTTTTCGATGCATTTCTAGCTTCAGTAGCCTTTCAATTCCTTTAATAGTATTTTATTAAAGATATTTGGATTAAGATGATATAGCAAAAATGAGGATATCGAACGAGTACCTCGGAAAAAAGTCATGGTCGCGTTGGCAGCGAGTAGATCTAGGCCTAGATCTAATCTAGATCTAGTATCTAAGTCTTTTCAAGACCACTTGTAAATGTCCCAAAGCTGAATTTCGGACAATTATCTCCATTAGCTCTTTTTTCCACCCAGTTTTGTTTCTTCTCCTCATTTGGTTTCCTGCTCATGTTTAATTTCAATGAATGCACACCAAAATTTTGCACCTTGGCTGTTACTAGTGTTGCAGCAAGAAAAAACAGAGAGAGAAAATTTCGTTGGTTTATGAATTTTTTCTCCTAATAAGTTTTATTTTTCCCCAGACATGTATACATTTTCTGAAAGTTCATTTATTTTACTAAATTGTGATATTTTTTCCCCATTAAAATATTTGGTTTGCAAACTTTAACAAAGGCATTAAAAAAAGAAATTATGTTTTTTGTAAGAGTTATGTCCCCTGGCCTAGACACCAGCTTCTTAGGGTATGGTTGCTCCTTAGCCATTAAGACTAGTACCTATGGCACACTATTAGGTTAAAAAGGTTTAAGTGTAGGAAGTGTAGGGCTTGAGGATTGTGAGACTGGGAGAAGTCGTAAACTTTGTTGTGGTGATGCCTGAAATAATTACTGAAATCATTGTGAGAATGCAGAGACGCTGTGCTTGTTTTTTCTCATGGGTGATAAAATCTGGAGAGTGTCAGTGAAAATGACCATGCACAGGGGTGAGGTTGGGGTGTAAGAGTTACAACGAGAAGACAACGGAAAAGAATCTGTTGATAAGTTGGTCTTTTTTTTGCTCTTAATTATGCAGGAATTAAGTAGGTCACATACATGGTCGCCTGTGGTATGTTGATGCCACAGGGTTTTGTTTTTGCTGGCATTGCAAGATGCCCTGTACAAAGAATAACCTGTTTGTAAAATTCACATATTTCAGTTACGTTTAGGAGAGCACATAAGTAAAACCATATATTTTAGGAAAGTTCTGTGTAAAACAATTGTTGCTGTCCAATTTGACTGAAATTGATTTTTGTTTTCCATCGGTTTTAATGATAAAAACAAGGAAAAAAATAAATTTGATTGTGAACGGCAGGCTCTACAGCATAGAAGTGCTTGCTCTTAGTAAAAAAAAAGTAAGAAAGAAAGAAAAGTTCAGGAGATTACAAGCTCTTCAAACACCTGAATCTATAGAACAAACTAAAAAATTTATAAGGGGATCATGGCTACTAAAAGTGAACAAATTTGGAAACTTAATTTTTTGCTTTGATCTGCCCAGTCTAATGAAAATGAACCCCAGGTCTGGAATGGGCTGATAAGGCTGGCAGGAAGGTAATCAATTACCCTCAGGTAGGGTAATTAAGGGGAGATAACTGTTTTGTGGATGAAAATGTTTTGTGCAATACAGTCAACACTGCTTAAGTCGATGTCTTTGGGACATAATTAAAAAGATTTACATAAGAAATCAACTTACGTGATTTTTTTAGCTATCTCCCTTGATTGAAGTACCAACACACTCACACACACTCTCTCTCTCTCTCTTTGTTTATATATATATTTATATTTATTTCTATACACAAATGTGTATGTATTTTTTCTTTGTTTTCTTTTCTTTTTTTGGGAGGGGTATTCGCAAACCCCAGTTTCCTTTACTAAAATCGCTCACAGGTTCATCTATTTTTATATTCATATCTAAACTGTTAAATAGGAAGTTTGAGGTTCGGAAACCAAACTAATTGAAATTCTCAATATCATCAAGTTGTAATTGGTCTTGCTTAACATCATGGTGCCCAAATGTCTGGAAATGCATCTTCTTCATTAGTGTCGAAACAGTATTCAAAAGTACACCAAATTCGTTGAAACTCTCTTCTGATTTTTTATTATTGTTGTTGTCGAAATTTTGTTTGTTTGTTGTTGTTTTATTCCTTTTTTCTTTCTTTTGTTTGCTAACCTACTTTTTTTTTCACTTCATAAATAAGTTCAATTTTGCATGTTAGTGGCAAAGTCTTCTCTGGTCACCTTGCTCTAAGTTTACAATGTAGATCTAAGTCTCAATATTGTTTATAATACACCCAAGTGATGACCTTCTCTTAGCTTTTTCTTCTAGCCTAAGATCGCTAAGAGGCCTGGAGTGTACATGTTTGTAGATTGTATCTACGATCTAGATCAGTATAAATATTGTGTTGGCTTCAGTGGAAATTTTTTAGGCCCTAAGGTCTTTGTTCTTCTATTGAGGAAAAGGGGAGGAGTAGAGGTGTAGTGGTTTTGGGAGGGGTAAAGGGGAAATTATATGGGACTAACATTGATTAAACCTAGACAGACAAGTCTAATTGTTCAACAAGTACTGCGCGCACCTCCCAACAAAGCCAGCTGGCGACTGCCTCTCTTCACAACACAACACGCACACGTACGTTGTTTGGAAATGATCGGCATGCTTGATTGTCACAGTCTCAATGCCCCAGTGCTAGAGGGAAAGAAGGAAAGAGAGAGAGAGAAACACTTTGAAGTTTAGACAAAGCCAGCCAATGCGGCCAAGGGCAAAACAAGGGTCACCGCTGATGTAATAAGTGTGAATAGATCTAGAACAAGGCCTGCCTTCAGACTAGATTGTTGGCCTGTGATGAGTAACACCCTCCCTCCCCTTACCCCTTAAACACACACACAAATAAAACTTTCCACTGTGGCCCCGTCCTGTGAGGGTAATAAAGTGATTGAAAATGTAGTGCAGGTGAATTGTACAGTATAGGGCTAGCATTATGCACTTCGAGAAAAAGCGTTCTTTGATGAGCGGCACCGAACTGTAAAAGATCGACTTAGATAAAAATCGAATTATGCAGTGCCCTTCATAATAAGTTTTCTATGGGGCTGGTTCCAAGATAAAAGATCAACTTGAATGAAAATCGACTTAAAGCAGTGTCAACTGTATGTTGCTTCTTGGTTTTTACTGTGAAATATCTAATACAATTAGATATAAAATAGAGTGAGTTGTTCACCAGGTTTTAAAGTAAATATTAGTTATTTTTATATTAACTTCACTTTAAATCAGGTTGGCCTGCCAGGCATCAAATAGTCTGTGGTATTGGGTACAGTGGTCCAATGGAACATCCGCAGTTTTAGGAGCAATTTTGATGAACTGAAGCTACTGCTGAAGCGATCGCAGTGGGCTGTTGTGGCACTGCAGGAATGAAGGCTTGGGAGGGGCATTTGCTGCCCTGGGATTACACCTTACTTCTTCCACGGGTTGGAAACTGGTCTGCATGCTGCAGCTGCCACAATAAGCCTGGAACCATTTACTCTCTATACCTGCCTCCCAATACCCCAGTTTGGAAACTTTCTCTGGCTGAGCTCTTCCAGCAGCTTCCAAAGCCTTTTCTCATATTGGGAGATTTTAACATGCATTCTCCTGCATGGGGGAACTTCTACCGGGTTGGGGGAGGGAGGATGCTGGAGGAGTTTTTGGCTGAAATGACCTGATCGTTCTAAATTCCGGAGAGAAAACTTTTGTTCATTCGGCATGCCATTCGACCTCAGCGATTGATTTGGCAGTGGCTTTTCACCCTCCATTGCCGCCGAATGTTCCTGGGCTGCCCACGGTGATCTGTGTGGCAGCGACCATTTTCCTATATTTTAACCTTTTCATCAAATTTTAACCATAAGGTAAATACAGTTTTAATTATAGCAAAGTTGACTGGGGCCGTTTCGGAGACCTATGCGGATTGTCTTTGGACGACTCTGTTTGAGTGGTTTATCTCAAAGCTGCTCAATGCGGCCAGGTCGTCCATACCCTTTCACTGAGGGATGAAATTTAAAACCCAAGTGCCCTGGTTTACCCAAGAATGTAGGCAGGCTCTTCAGGAAAGGAAAACGGCGCAAAGGAAGTATTTTAAGGCCCCATCAATTGAAAATTTAATAAATTTAAAAAAAACAAAAAGCCAAGGCTAAATTCATATTAAAAATGCCAAGAAAGAGTCCTGGAAGACATTGTATCATCTTTAAATATTAATACTTCCTCTAAATCTGTTTGGAAGAAAAGTAAGAAAATTTAACTAAAGCAAAAATTTTGCCCCTTCTTGCCATCTTGAAGAAGACGGCCAGAAATTTTCAGACCCTGAAGATCATGCTGATTATGTGACTGAAAGCTTAAAAAAAAAAACTCCTAAAAAAATCATTAAAAAAAATTCCAGCAAACTAAACAAAAAACCGAAAAACAAAATTCGAATTTATCTTCAGAAAATAATGAACCCTATAATAATCCTTTTATCCTAAAAGAGCTAAAAAAATTCACTTAATAAATCTAATGAGTTGGCAGCAGGTCCTGACGTGTGTATTATCAGTTCCTGAGGCACCTTCTTGAATTTTGCCTGCATATTATCCTTAAACTTTTCAATAACATTTGACCACTGGAGACATTCCTCCCATCTTGGAGGGAGGCTGCTGTGGTTCCAATTCTAAAACCCAGTAAGGATCCTTCTGATCTTTCGAACTGTAGACCTATTATGCTTGTGTAATACCCTTGAGCGGATGGTGAACGACCGACTCATCCATGTACTTGAGTCCAGAGACCTGCTGTCAAAGGTGTAGTGCAGTTTTAGGAAGGACTATAGCACATAGGAACACTTGGTCAGACTGACGGCTTTTTTCCTCGAAAAAGCTTATGTTAAGACATGGAAGTATGGAATCCTAAAAGATCTTTTCGGCCTCGATTTTAGGGGCAGGTTGCCTGTTTTCATTTCAAATTTTCTAAAAGACCGCCATTTGAAAGTTGAAGCAGAGAATACGTTTTCTTCTTCTTACCACCAGGAAAACGGTGTTCCTTATGGCAATAAAAAAAAAAATAATATAATTAAGTCAGTTCCTAAATATGTAAGTGCATTTTATTTGTTGACGATTTTGCCATTTACACTGAGGGTTAACACCTGCAGCATCTTGAGTGCACCATTCAACTGTATAAATAATGTTCAGAAATGGGTCACCGAGAAAGGTTTCAGAGTTGTGGTTTCAAAGACCACCTGTGTCCATTTACACTGAACCCACCCTTCATCTGGACGGCCAGCTGATCCCAGTGAAGGGTGAGGCTAAATTTTGGGGGTAATTTTTGACCAACACTTAATTTTGAAAGCCATGTATTTTATTTAAAAAAGAAATGCTTGGAAGCTTTGAATCTATTGTGTTGTAGGCTATACGGACTGGGGTGTGGATAGAGCCATCCTTCTAAAGCTTTACTGCACTCTAGTCTGGCCCAAGTCAGACTACGGCCGTGTCATATACGGTTGTGCAAAAAAAGAAAAAAGAAAACTACTTTCTGACAATGATGTCCCAAGTTCTATCAGATTCAAACTTTCAAAGAAAAATCTGAAATAGGAAAAAGCAAAGATGTCTTTACCTTCATTGTAATTAAATAGCTAATTTTTAAATTCTTTTTTCCCTCCAGTTTTTGGAAATGGTTCTAGACACAACTTTGAAAAAGTGAGATAACTGCAGCATGAAAGAAGATCTTCCGCTGACAAATTCAACAATAACAGCAACAGAAAAAAAGCCAACAATATATTAAAGGTTTGAGAATGCGAACAATAATTTTGCTATTTGAAAAGATTTTCATGTGATATTCTATTCTCAGTGGAAACTCATGATTTATTTTTTAGACTTAACAAACTGGCTTGTTTAAGAGATGTCTAATTTGAATGGAGCGTGCTAGCAACTTAAAATTTGAGGTTGTGCAGGCTAATACTGGTAAGATTGCATACTTCGTTTGCTTTTTTTTTCTAATGTATGTTTCAAAACTTCTTGTATTTCAAATGTATTTAGAGGGAAAAATAGGCATATGGTATCCTTCTTTGGATGTAAACAGTGTGATACTCCTGATAGCTACAAATATAAGTGTAAATAATACATCACTTTTTGGTCTAAGGTAATAAGTGAGTTGATCAATGTTTTAGTTAAAAGTATTTAGATAAAAATCACTGTTGGAAAAATTCTGAACAGATTACTTTTTTTTACTTTTTTGTTTTTTTGTTGTTTTTTTTTTCCTTTTGATATTAATAAAAAACCAGAAAGTCCAGAAAAATAAAATGTCTGAAGACCAATCCTAGTGTTGTCCCATGTCGCATGTAACATTTTTGAGAAACAATTGTTTTTTTTATTTCTTTATTCAAAATATGTTCAAAAAGTTAATAAAAGTCACATTTCTTGGTTCAGAATCAACATAATTCCATCTAGTTTTCACCATTGTAAACCTAAGAAAAAAAAATCTTTCAATAATTTATATAAAATATTCAAAATGCAACTTCTGACTCAGTAGGATTGTTTTCAAGATATAATACCCCTTCTTAAAACTGCATTGCCAGGAAAAATCTTTTACATCTATCTATGTTATAGCAGGTTCCAGCATCTAGATGATGTGTATATACCTAATGCTCTAATAATGATAATCTTATGTGTTCTTCTTTCCCAATTATTATATTGTAAGAACTACAGTGGAAAAAAAAGCCGAAGTTGGATTATTTGAATTTCTCATAAATCAAAGTATTCATGATCTGAGGTTTTTTCTCTTCTTTGGCTTTGTTAAATTTGGATTGATTATTCCACGTCGAAGAAAGTTGATTCTCCTAATTTGAAGTCTGCATTGCTACAAACCGCAATGAGAAAAAAATTGTTTTCCTCTCACCATCCCTGCAATGGTGCCAATCACTGTTTTAACAAAGCTGGCATACTCCAGGACTGCCGTTAACAACAACAAGAGAGAGGGTAGGGGTCAAACTAGGGTGAGAGGAGGGAAATGGGGTGCCAAATGTAAGTTTAATAATTAGTGGTATTCTCTGACTCCTAAGTTTACCCTTTTAATAATTCGAAGTTTTGGTCCATTCCCTGGCACTTCAATTATGAGGTTTCCACTGTATGTTGTACCTCCTCAGAGCACAACCGTTTTTTTAGCAGTCTATAAAGACTATGTTATTCTATTCTAGCAGTAAAGGCTTCATACTTGAAGCAGAAAAATAAGATTGAGATTGGTGTAAAACATAATTCTAGATACATTTAATATTGTACACCTTATACTAATGATGATGATAATAATTATAATAATAATAGTAATGGTAATAAAATAATAATATAATTATGATAATTCTAGTAAGATTACTTTAAAGAATGACAATATTTGATTTTGATCCTTATCTTGGTGTGGTCAAAAGTTTAGGAAACAAAAACATTGTTGCAGAATCGGTCCTAATGCCTTTGATGTAAAAAAAATGAACATGGCTGAGAAACACATAAAAATTTATATTAAGATGATTATTTCTCCTGTCTAGAATTTCTTTTTCCAAATCAAATAAAATTAGTAGAGAAGAGACTTAACCTCACTCAGTTTTTCCCATAGCAATTTACTAAGTATCCAGATTTTTCAAGACAATACATACAATATGTATGATACAAATTTGTCAGAAAGCTTGCAATAGTTTAGATAGCACTTCAAGACATTTTTTCAACGACCTTATCACAAACCAGAGGTCTCTGGTCTTCTTTGTTTAATTCTTGCAAGAGTAGGCCATCTAACATATTTGTGTAATGTTACAAGAAACAGATTTATAAACATATATTAGGCCTAAAATTTAATTATGTCTTTGTAATTTGAGGACGTCTGTGTATCCATTGCTTTTATGTGTGAGTCTGGAGTTAAATAATTCCTATAAAATATTGCTACCATTTCTTTTTAAATAGCAGTTCTAAATTGCTCAAATGTGTGATTTTTAAAGGCTTTTAACAATTATTATAATATATTATATTATATTATATTTGACTATAGTTTTTTGTATGAAAACCTATACTTTTATGTTTTTCAATTAATGATATTAAGGGACTGTGATTTGTTATCACTAAATTATAAATATTAATTGTTTTTATACTATCAAGGAATCTAATTATACCAATAGGGATAAAAAAGAAAAAGTTATACAGGTGGGCTATAAAATAATCAAGGCCTATATTTTGAATTTATATAAATTTTTAACTCCAACATTTTGATAGGACTGCAAATCAAAGTATTTCTAGACTGTTCTGTGCACAAATTCTTACTTTTTTATATATCTTCAGAAATTACTTTCTCTTATTTTCAACCAGTGTACTTACAGTTATCGATATTATTAAGTCGTGACTGAGAAATGAATAGTGAAGAGATATCTTTGCAGAATTTAATGTCTTACCTTTTGTGCTTTGGTAGATAAGGTCATATAATTTTTATGTACATGGTATTTGGTAGCATCTTCATAAGAGTTAATAGAGCCCATTACCCGATGTGCCTTTAGACAATCCTAACATTTTTAGACCTTGTTCATACTTTTTAGATCTAATCTGATGTAATATACATTTCATAATTCATTGTAAAGTAATCCTACAGCATAAAGCCTAGATTGTCTTAGTGTATCACTGCAGTTGCACTGTTTCAGGCCGTTTTCAGGTAGAATAAGAAACTTAAAAGGAAGTTTGATACATTTTTCTTCCCCATTTTATCATCAATAATTCAACTTAACCTCACGATGTAGAAGATGAACTATAGCCTCTCTTACTTAGAATTCTAGTTGACAGCATTATTAAATTCACCGCTGCCAGGGAAATCAGTGGACCCATCATTTCTTTTTGTACCTTTAAAATAGATCTATTCTATTTGTACATTTAAATTTTGTGAATACATCTTAAGCCCTATAGCTACTTTATCATGATAAACTATGAATATTTTTTCTCATTTCAGTATTTTTGTGAATAGTTTTCAGTAAATCACAGAAATTCAAATTGGTTGGCAACTCTGCCTCTGAGTACATTTTTTACAGATTAAAAACTAGAAGGGGTCAGCATATTTCATTCAAACTTGTTTTATAAAGTCACCCAAGATTCAAGGTGCACATGCTAATTTTCTTTAAAATTCAAATATAGAGGCCTGTTGTACATCTCTGGGATAATCTTCATGTACAAAGTGATAAATACATTGGCAAAAACTCCTCCCATAAAATATTCGAACAAGTCTAGCATACACATTTTAACTACGAAATAAGTACAACAAAAAAATTTGCTCTAATCACATGTCAATAAGGATTTTCATTCTTAGTGATAATCATCAATCAGCCTGTGGAATTCAGCACATAAGTTGCTGTGCAGCTCATTTTGGCTTGAAACCAGCTTTCTCTTCATGTAATTTTGAAGGTCGTATGTGAGGACAATAAAGCCCATTTGCATGAAGCCATAGAATAGACCAATCTTTTGAGTTTAATGTAAGAAAGAAACATTAAAGGAGGTGTTAACTTTATATGAAAACCTTAGTGGAGTGGGTCAAAATATTATCTTTTAAGAAGCACTATAAAGAAATTGTCATGATACAAAGAATGCAGATGAACAGAAAATTCCTATAAATCAGCAATTGCACCAAATGCTGACACTGACAGACACTGGTAGTGGCATAAGGATTGAATTGCAATAGAGAGGTCAATGCAGATTTCAGCGCAAGTTTGCAAATCATCGCACCACTAATAATATCCTCATTAAAAACTGGAATCCTCCAAGCCAAAGACAAAACAAAACCAAAAAAAAAACCAAACTGATTTTANGCAAAATAATCTGCATAGTCGGTGGCTTTGAGTGTAACCGTAATATAAAACTCTCAAATGATTTAGAGAGAGGCCTTTAGTCATGTCAGAAATGAAGAAAAGATAGAATGTACTTTGCTGTAATTTATGGATTGCTATTAATTGTCTGGATCTGTCAAAAGTTAAGTATTTCTTGAAAGGTAATCTGAAATTGAATTATTGTTATAATGATTCTGTTTGGCATTTTCTCAATGAAAATGGCAACATTCCACAATTGTTCATTTAATGATCTGTATATCTTTTTTTCCTTTATTATTCAGTTTTTTGAATTTGTTATTTCCTATACAAAGTTTCCTTCATAATATGTATATACTACTTTTTCTTTCATGAATAAATAATTCATGTAATAAAAATGTTATCTGTTATGATGGGTTTATTGATTGAACTGTTTTCTGAAAGGGATACTGTATAACCATAACCTCGATCACACTTTTTTTTTTTAGCACTTGTACAAATACATGATTTTTGTTTGTATAGTGTCACCACAAGCTAAGATCTTTTTACATTTAGCAAGAACAATTACTGTATAACATACAACTATATATATATATATCTATATATAATATGTGTGTGTGTGTGTGTGTACATAGAGATAGATAGGGAAATAGAGGAGAGAAAGGGTGTGTGTGTAGTCATTATTATTTGCAGCAATGTCTATCAAAATTATTTTTATGAAGGTTAATGATGACAGCATACCATTTTTATTCAAGGCTATTGTTAAAGGGTGTATTTAATCCACATTTTTGTGGCCGTTGTTCCATTTTGTAGTGGCACTCAAATGTATACTGGGTATTAAGATTAGAAGCTGACCAAAGACAAAGGAATTGACGAGAACAATTTCAAAACAAACTTCTGTCAAAATAAATCATACAATGTTTATTTGCATTAAACACAAAAAAAATATTTTCCCTCTCAAACGATCTACAATGCCTTGGTGTTGCTATCATCAAAGAGGGGAAGTAAGAAAAAGGTCATCAAATTGGACACAACAACTGAACGATTTGCAAAGGAATTCTTAAATTCCATTAACCTATAGCTCTTTTCACTGTTTCAATTAACTTGAAATAAATCCTGATATCCTTTTTGTTTAGTTAGAACTATGTCAGATAATTAATGTGGAGGGAGGAATTTTTTAAATGACAAAAAAAACTATGTTAAGTTAAAAAAGAAAAGAAAAAAAAAAAAAGAAAGCTTTGTCATAATGTATCCACAAAAATCTGGTGACAAAAATTCACAATGTAATTTATCTTTTTTATTGTACTTTTTTTTCTCAAGGTGGGTACAATTTTGTGATTTTTTTTTTCACATGAAAATAACTGCATTAAAAATTCTTTTAAAGAAGAAAAATACGTAAGTCAGAATGTTTGATTTTTCAAAATATTTTGATTATATTAAATAAAATAAATTAAGATGCATTCTTTTAAAAGGAAATTATGATTGTCTACCTAACAAGGAACTTCTAAAAACATTAGATCTACTCAAGAGCAAGAAACAGAAAACTTTTATAGCCTTCAAGCTATAAATCATACTAAGAATAAGTAAGATACAGCGGAATCTCGCATCAGAAAAAACAATGTAACATTGTAACTGATGCTTTTGAGCAATTGTATTAATTTTCTATCATTAGTAAAATGCAAAACGGGCAAAAAATCTTAGAAAAACTCACACTTTTCACATTTCTGAAATGGAGGAAAAAAACAAGATTCTGAGAAAAAAATGAACAACATATAACATTAACAATGGTGGCTTTACAACAGGAATCTCGTGCTTTCATACAGGAGTCATTAACAGTAAACACATATAGGAACTACAGGTCTATTTGAATACAATACACAAGTAGTAACCTGTTGTTGTACTACTACTAGGCTTTATGAATGTTGCATCACAGGATCTGAAAATGATACAGATAAAAATAGTTTTGTATAAAATATACCCAATATATCTCAATGTCCAAGCCCCCTCAGGGTTTCAGTCTTAATATCCAAGTTGATTTCAAAATGATATACAAGCTCCAAAAAGTTCTTAATCACACAAGTAGAAAAAAAAGGATCTTTATATTCAATTACATGACATTTCACAGCTTTTTGAAATATATAGATCTTTTAAGTAAATAAGTTATTAAAGTACAATGTTCATGAATTGTGGGTATTATGATAATCATTATCATACATCGATGGTGATAATATAATCTATTATTTATTAATGATGGAGCTAAGCCAAAAAAATAAAAGAAGAGGATGATCTTATAAATCTAAATCACACAACTCAGAAACGTGAAAATTGGCAGGTAGGTGCATTAAAATAATGCGGCTGAGAATTCTTTTCCTTATTTAAAGTTGTATTTGTTAAAAACGGGGAAAAAGGAAACTTTAAAAACTACTATGATTGAAACAGGAACAATTTACAAGTTGCGTGGACTTTTCTTTTTTTTTGTTTATCCTGTTTGTTTATTTTTTTGCCTAGCACCAATAATTTTTAAAGGAATATCTCGGCATCTCATTTCATTTCATATAGCTGCCATTGCCATTTAACTTTTTTTTCTTTGTCAGTTTTTAAGGTTAATAGCTTCTGCAAAGGCCTTGCTTTAAGACATAATTATTGAGAATTCTTATGTCTTCAGATTTAGACTCTTAGAGATAAACATTTTTTAGATAGGTCAGTATAGAAACCTTTAATTTTAAAGGCACAGTTAGACTGAAATGCCATAACTCTTCTTTGCCGCTATTTTCATATATAAAAGGCCTTAGCAAATTAATTATGCTGATCCAACATAGTTTTCAAAAATTAATAAAAAAATGTAAAAAACTGAGCTGCAATTAAAGTAAAGGAACAAGTTTTTAAAAATAAAAACTAGAAGCTGAAAAAAAGGTGATACATGTTCAGAATCTATTCCATTTTTGCTCTTGCCATTGTAAATTAAAACTGATATTCATGAGTATTTAAAATATTAATTTAAGACTTAAGTAAACATTGTAGTAAAAACTGCAAATGATATTGATAAAGATGTGCATTGCATGAAATAACCAATGCACAAATATTAATTATTTTTCAGTTAAAATTCCCACTGAATACAAAATAAAAATTGACTTTGAAAACAGCGTAATTACAAGGTTAAAAAATTTGTTTAATCCACGCTAAAAAATGACACTGCCCTGGTGTCTCATAAACTGAAAGACAAAGAAAAAACTTAGAAAAAAATTATGTCAAAATATAGGAAAAAAAAAATTAGGTCAACAAAAAGGCACAGCAGATAAAAGCACATTGTCAACAATGCTGAATAAAAGTAATATGAAAATCAGTCAGAAGAATTAGTAACACACTGTTAATTAAGAAGAAAACCCTAAACCCTCCATCCTCCCCAAATAAAAATGTTATCTGAATATTTAGCAAGAACAGAATCCAATGATAGAAACCCAGAAGAGGAAGTAAAAATACAGCCAGCAACACCAGCAAACAAGCTCATAAATATGAAAAAATTGAAATGCTTCTCCTCAACCAGGCCACACCACTGAACAGGGGGAAAGGTAAAAAAACATAATTTAAGCAGTACAGTAAAAATATTTTGCTAACCCATAAAACTTAGTGGATCATGCAAGTAAACGCTTAAAAGATTATAACAGCCTTCCCTGGCAATAAGGTAAATTTGAAGAATCTGAAAAATGTTCTTGCTTTCTTTATTACTTTCAGTTATGAAATTTAAAATATCACAAAATATTGTGTGATACCTGATATTCCATAGACCCGATAAGGAAATGTGACTTTGTTGATTTAACTCAAAGTTACATCTACAGAAATAGAATACACTATGTCAAAAGGTTGTGGCATTTGACATTGTTATAAATCTAGGGACTGCCATCTTTTTTCCTTTTAAGCTCGAGTTTTTTCTTACAATGATTTGCTTGAAATGTTTTATTGCCAAAAGCTAATGAATTACGATCAGTCTGATGATGAATTTGATCAATCTTCAGAGAACAGACAATTTGGATTTAGTATATTGCATAGTGAATCAAAAGGTGAGGTAATTGTAAATTTTTGTCCAGCATCAGCTGTCACTTTTCAGAAATTTACTTTGCAAAAGAAGCAATACAAAAAGCTCTCTCTCACATGTCTTAAAATTGAAAATTTTGAAATCAATATTGCACGGACAATATTAGAAACAAAGTTATCCAAAACTAAATAAACAAATCAAAAGTCCAAACCTGTAACAGTTTCTCCTACAAAAAAAAAATATGGACTTTGAACAAGAGCGCAATAAAGATATCAATGCACTTGAAGAAGATTCTCAGAGGCTCATGGGTGGAGCTTGAATCCATGTGATTGAGAATCAGGTATTGAAGTAAAATAGGCGTGAAAACATTCTTCCGAAGAAAATGAAATGAATAAAATATTTTGGACGATAAAAAAGACATGAAGCACCAGGAAATGGTGAAGAGAAAGGATGGAGCAATGGAAGATCAGACAGAACAAAGAGAAATAGACATTAGGGATACAATGAGGCCAACAGCTACAAAGGCAGGCAGGATGACTAAAGACAGAAACTAGGGACACAGGCAGTCAGGAATACTCTCTTGTGATGGATAGCAGTTGATGCTGATGATGCTAATAATACTGAAAATTAATTAAAATCACCAAGATAAATAAAGGACCGTAATCCTGTATGGAAGATTTAAAATCGCAAGCATTCAATTTTTTTCAATGAAAACTCAAAGCAACTGTAATAATTTAAAATAAAAAAACAATTCTATTGGCTTCCTTTATCCCCACAAAAAGTAGTAATTTTGTAGGAAAAAGGAGTTATTTTTTATCTTTTTTAAGATCTGATGCAAACTATAAAATCATCAACAAATTAGTATTTTTGTCAAATAAAGATGAAAACACAGCCAACCATCATTGATTGTCTTTTTTTTATAGCAGTCATCAGGATAGCAGTTATATCCATATTTAAAAAAGCAACAAAATAACATGCAAAGTCGACACTACTTAAATCAAAACCATTTATGTGGATTTTCATTCAAGTCAATTTTTTGACTTCCAACCGCCCCCTTTGAAAACTTATTGTAAAGTGGGACTGCAAAACGAATTTTTATCTAATTCTATCTTTTAGGGCTTGGTGTGGCTCATCAAAGAGCACTTTTCCTCCCTCGAATCTAGTTCCATTTATGCTGACCAATGCGCATGTGCATAATGCTGGCCTCTTTATTTACAGTTCGCCCTGTGTTAGATTCTCTAATACTTAAACCATAGTCACAGGATGGGACCGACGCGAGAGCGTGTGTGGGGGGTGAGGGGGTGCTACCCATCACAGGCCTACAGTCTAGTCTGGATCTATTCACAGGTATTAGATCAGCATCATCCATACTGTTTGCCTATTTCATGTGTGTTTCTTTTCTTTTTTTGCTTTTCTGGGGGTGGAGTGGGGGTGATTAGGGTTGTGGGCAGCTGACTTGTTGACATGTGTATGCAGTAATTGTTTAACTGTAATAGTCTATGTAAGTTCCATGCCATTCCCCCATTATACCTTCTCCCTTTTACCCAATTTAAAGGAAGTCATATGGGCCTAGTAAAGTTCCATTGCATCTTACACAACACTGATCTAGATAGAGATCCAATAAATCGAAGTCGCGACCTTAGTGCTATCCTGTACCAAGTCCATTTTTCTAGTTTTGAGATAATTGGTCCTAAACATATAAACACTGAAG
>BLXT01005762.1:680365-692626 GCA_019648995.1 Plakobranchus ocellatus
TAAAAGGCGGGATTTTTTTCATCTAAACATTGGTTAGGATTGGGCATTAGAGTTACAAGTTGCCGGGGATGTGAATAAGTATGGCAAGAAATGTAGCAGACTAAACCAAACAAATTAGACTGAATATAGGATTATTGGGTAAAATAAAGCGTAACGTTGGCAGGTCTGCTTCTCATGCTTATAATAATTATAAAACGTTTTCATTCACGCACTGACGCAAAGCTTTCAGCCAGCCAACACAAAGGAAGCGTGGAGAGTCAAATCGCATCAAAACGCATGCCAGCATTGTCTCCTAAGCTAGCCCAACGGTATGCTTGGACTGCTCAAGGTGAATGATAAAATTGATATGGCAGTGCTGCATAGGAGTGGAAAGTTATAGGTATTGTAGGATCGGCTCCGATATCTTGTCAATAGGCCCAAGGCCTATCAAAGGGAGAAAAAAACTACCTCACGCGACCATACAAATGAAAAAAAATCAAATGAAAATCGGATTTTGGGGGGTTAATTTTGTTTTTTTCCGACTTTTTCCCCGAGTTCCCAACCCATCACAAAATTCCAGACTTTTTCACGATTTCCCGACCCGGCGGGGACCCTGTAAGAGTCCCCTTTTATTTCACTATTCAGGTTACTTGGCCCTATAAAAGTATATTATTGGTAGTGGTGGAAACTTGTTTTTTTCTCTTGCGTTTTGAATGCTTTTATAGGTAACACAATAATTGTGTGGCATTAGTAGTATTGCTGAGCCTGTAAATACAACACAACACATGCACGTGTGCAAGAGCATACGACAATAAAGTATGGCATAAACAAAAAAAAACAGTGTGGGACGAGAAAAGAGGGCAAGAGAGGATGGATACAATTGGGTATCAAGTGTTTTTTGCTGTATGAATATGCAGTTGTGCTAGATACGATAACTTCATAAATTCTGTGAACAATAATTTGTCTCACATCCCTCAAACTGAGAGATGCAACTTCTAGATCTAGAACCAGGTTCGAGGCAAGAGGTAACTTCTGTGAGGATACAATGTGTGAGCTACAATGTAACAACTGTACCAAAAATTATACATTGTGCAAATTAAGTTATCGATGCATGTGAGAATAATCATTTTTGTTTATGAAAACCTATCTCCAAAAATAAAGACAGCCTCGCCAAATAAATTATTATTGGTAATCCTGGAGCAGATGAGTCCCCTTCTAATCTAGCTTCACAAGCTGCCAATGAAATGAAGAGGTCCCAAGCCAAGTTGGAATAGTGCTAGTTTCAAATGGTATTATTTTACTTAAGGTCATCACTAGTTTTGGGGTATAAAAACATGCTAATCTCCTGTTTTCCACTGTTCTAAGAACGAATTTGACACTCCCACCCTGCAAACAAACAGTTCATTAGATATTTAGTTTTAAAGTTGTGGTATGAATACATTTGTGCCAACCTTATTTTCCCATACGCCTTCTTTTTATATAATACTGCACGGGTCCCTTAAAGTACCACCATTGCATTCAATTTGCCTAGTATTCGGGAAAATAGTTACTTCGACAATTTTACTCTTTCCTTTTGTTAAAGAGCTTTAACCCACCATGCTACGCTTTCATTTTGTCAAAAAGTTGTTGCGATTATGACTTTAAATAAAATTTAACAATACTAGATCTAGATCTAGATCTACACAATTTCATGCCTGCAACCTCTTCATTTCGTTGACAGCTGATAAAGATAGGGGACTCCTTTCATTTTGCCAGTAACTTATGAAAGTAGGCCCTAGATCCAGAAGTGGACTCATCTGCTCCAGGCGTACCTTAGTACTATTATTATTTGATCTATCTAGACCTACAAAAAAAAAAAATATCTAGATCTAGATCCAAATCTCGATAGTCTGCACATTTGGGATCTGTAATATAGATCTATAGTTAGCTTGTCTCGATTCACTCAGATTCAAGATCGTATCTAGATTATAGATTAGAATTTAATCTAGACTTTGAAATCTTGACTAGATCTAGCTCTAGAGGCTGGATTTGAAATCTACATTGACGCAATCTGTGTCATTTGCAATGGAAAAATGCCGGTGGTGTAGATCTAATCTATAAACATCCTGAGATAAATTCTGAAATCAAAGCCTCGATAAAATAAGACTACTTACCGGCTCTCGACATGAGAAAATGCAGACTGCAGAGGAATGTGATTTCCGATCACTGCTTTGAGCCTTCTATTCCTAGGACACTGGCGAGGGTGCCCTGGAAGTTCGATTACTCTGAGTACTTGACAACGATAGAAAAAAACAAACAAACACAGCGCTGATAGTCTGCACAAGTTAAAAATTGGACATCTTTTTTTTTTTTTTTTTAATTAAGTAATTAGATATTTTAGTTCACAATAATAATCAATTTACAAGTGATTTCGGCTCTCCTGGTGTTGCCATTACAAAAACAAAAGAAAAAATTTTCTTTTTTACATCTTCGGTAAGTGGTTGTAAGCTCATACTCTGTCCCCACTTCGCTATTTCACTCCATCGCTCGATAAGCCCTCCCCTCCCCCCTTTTCTTTAGTTTAATTCACCTGTCGCTCTTTTCTTTTAGCTGTTCACTTTGTTCTACACATAATTTTACATTATACACAAGACAATAATAAATAAATAATTTCATTTTAAGAAAACACCATGGATGTTACAGGATATAATTCCACCCATCCTCTCCCTTATTGAGTTATTCTCCCTCCCTATCTCTCCCTTCCTATACATATTTGGCTTCAAGTATTTTCATCGGGAGCTGATTCCAAACAAATGGGCCAAAATATCTAAATGATCATCGTCCGACATTTTTATAATTAGTGTGTGGAAGTCTTAGTGATGTTTTATCATTTGACGATCTAAGAGTTCTAGATGGTGCATTTTCATCAGAGCTGATTCCAAACAAATGGGCCAAAATATCTAAATGATCAATCCAGGCAGGTTCTGAATTACATTGCGCCAAGCTATTAAGACATTTATAACACATTAAGGCAGCTTTATATTCAATCCTTTGTTTTACTGGCAATCAGTGTATATCTCGTTACATGACCTTGACGTTTGAATTTCATAACTAATTTAGCAGCACTGTTTTGGATGGATTGAGTCTTACAGATTTTGTCAACTGTTGCTCCTGCGAGACTCAAATTACAACAGTCTAAACGAGATAAAATGAGTTTAGTGACAAGGGTCTTGGTAACATCTGTTGGTGGTAAATGCCTGACTCTACGTATATTTCGGAGGTGAAATTTGGCACGTTTGCATATAATTTTGATGTGCGCATACATGGACATATGGTGATCGACAAAAACACCCGATTTTTTTCTATATTATCCTCAGGTATTATATAAATTACATTTCATATCTGAGTAAATATCTGGCACCGGCGATAGATGGGGGTTAGAAAATAAAATAGCTTCAGTTTTTTCTTCATTTAACTTAGTCTGTTGCTATTCATCCATTCTTCAATTTTTAAAAGATAATCATTGGTGTTTAAAATTAGCTAGATGTTCTAGATTGTTTGCATTATAAATTTGACTATCGTCAGCATACAAATTAATGGTAGCTCATGTCACAGTGCATCAGGATGGAAGAAAGAGGTTTGGCATACATTGTGAACAAAAGTAATTTCAAGTTGCTTTACTAAGGTATTGTATTCGATAGTTTCAAATGCGGCGGACAGATCTTATAGCTTTTCTCTTGTAAAAAATAATTTAAGATTTCGGATGTTACTTTTAGTATGGCCGTTTCGATACTACGGTGGTTTTTATACGCTGACTGATATTCTTCATTTAAGTCATTAGTCATTTACATATCGTATATGTGATAAAAGTCTTTTCAGGACAATTTTTTTCCAAAATTTTTGATAGAAAAGGGAGACTTAACTGGCCTATACGTGTAGTTGTTTAAAATTCATTTATGTTTATTCCTGGCTATTTAAAAGAGGTTTTACCATGGCCTTTTTAAAGCAAGGTAGAACAGTTCCAGTTTGGAGTGAGTCAATCATTATCTTAGTTACATGCTGTAAAATACAATCAAGACATTTCTTAGGATACCAGTTGGAACAGGGTCTAATCAAAGATAGATCCTTCTAGAATTTTTGGTCTAATGGACAACTTTTTCATGGACTTCTTTAAGATGATTTTTCTGACTTCTGATTCTGAAACAGGTTCAAAAGCAAAAAAGGACTACCCCGAAAGATCTCAAATTCAGGTTTGGGAGAGGGCGAAGTATCAAGATGTTTAATAATTAATTTTGTTCATCAAGGAAATGGAGGAATTATTGTATGAAGTTTGATCTGCTCATTGCGGTAGAGATGTCTGGTGATTGATTGAAAACGTCGTTAACAATGATGTGGAGTTCTTTACTTGATTTCACGTCGCTGAATTAGTTGTTAAAGTGAAAGTTATGTTTAGTGTTATCCACGAGGAGGATGACGGCACTAAGTTGTCTGTAGGCTTCTAAGGTAGATCGTCTGCATCGTCTTTCTCCGTTGTCTTTTTGCTGCTTAAATGTCCAATGTAAACTATTAAACCGTGTGTCTGCTGTTAATGTCTTGGTCTTAAGAGGTGCATGTTGGTTGAGAACACCAGTCAATGAATTATCGAGATTGTCGATTGTCGTGTTAATTGTCGTAGTTTGTAGTCGATGATGGAGGTCTTAAAAAAACCCATCAAGTTTAATATCACCCAGCCTTCTTGGTTTTATGGTCTTGAATGATTGTTTAGGTTTATTTAGGTATGTATCAATAATAATCACCGAATGGTCGGAAATAGCCTTGTCGATAATTCTTATATTTTGAATAAGTGTCTTTGCTGAAGGATTAATTACAGCATCATGTATATGACCAGATTTATTTCGTGTTAGGACATTAATGTGTTGATGTACCTTCATTTCATTCATTAGTCATTTTAATTTTCGTACATCCGGGTGTCCTTCTCATAGGCTAGTGGAAATTGATGTCGCCTGTTAGAATGACGTCATTTGTTTTGAGATAAAGTTCTCGCGACTCATAGATGAAGTCAGTGGGGTTAGATTTTTTAGTCTAGCTGGAAGGTGTTCTATAAACTGTAATGACAAAGAATGGCCTTGGAAAGAACAAGAAGCAATTTCAAATGACTTAGCTAATAATGTTGGTTTTCACCGACTTTAAAGAATTTCGATAGATGAATGCTATACCGCCGCCGATTCTAGGAGAGGATTTGACTTCAAAATCAAGTGGTTTAATTGATGCTTTTACTTGTTCATCACCAGTTTGCCGTAACCAAAACTCTATGATACACATAAAATCTATATTCGACAAGATTGTGCGTTGAAACAGCTAGGTCTAAATTCGGTACACATTCGCTTTACACGTTGTTATTGCTCGTTTCAAGATCTATTTTAGTGACCGACTCATGCATACACACTTGTATCTTTCTTTCTTTGCACTTCCCTCGCCTCGCAGCCCTGCACGGTCGACTTGTGTGTAGGACAAACAGATTTTGTGTAAACATTCAATGCCCTGCAAGAAGCTCTTGTTTATAGGTCTAGGCTCTGATGACAAAGGGCCCCGATCTTAGTAGGCCTATATTGTTCTGTTCACAGGCACAGTGACATTGTTTATGTTTGAGCACAGCTAAGAAAAAAAAAAGGAACATGGTGGTATAAATAAATCCTGGAAAGTCACATAAGGTCCTGAAAAATAAAAAAAAAAACAAAAACAAACGACAGGGTGATATGAAGCAGCTTGCTATGCGCCCAGAACTCATCTCATCAGTCACCATTATTATTATTATTATTATTATTATTATTATTATTATTATTATTATTATTATTATTATTATTATTATTATTATTGTTATTTCCATATCATCATTTATAACACATATGAAATTCTATGCTCATGTTATTTTTTATGAATATATCCTATGCAATATATGTACTTTATGTCTATGCATGTATATCATCTATGTTTGGAAGAATTAAACGCGTTGATGATGCATGTATAAGTTTGAGTATGTAGGCCTATGTATATCAACAATTATCACATGCATACTTATAAAATACATATGCCAGATAGAGAAAATGCATATGATACCTCTCTCTCTCTTTCTCTTCTTGTTTGATTTTTCACCATTGAAGTATTTTCTGATGTTGTAACTATTACAGCACTGTGTACTAAGCAATTGCAAACAAGTTGAGCCCGAAAATCTGTGTAACATCTTTTCATCAAACCATCTCTATTCCACTGACAATGCCTTAAGGCTCCGGGATTTAACTTTTAAGTAGTATGTTACACTAGTAACGTTGGGCCATATTTATGTTTCTGGTTAAAATTTCTTCTGTTTGCTCCAGCTACTGTTGTAATAATAGTAATGTTGGGCCATATTTTATGGTTATGTTTTAGTTGTTTCTGGTCAAAATTTCTTCTGTTTGCTCCGGCTACTGTTGTAATTGTAATGTTGGGCCATATTTTATGGTTATAGTTGTTTCTGGCAAAATTTCTTCTGTTTGCCCCAGCTCGTCTTGTTACGAATCTTCATGTATTGTGACATTAAAATTTATAAATAGAATGCCCGATCCTTCTAGTACCTCGCTCGTTAAAAAAAAAAAAAAAATAATTCCTCCCAACACCTCGATAAATTTGAGTGAGAAGAAGAAAATTATATTAAGCTCATGTCAGAAAAGCCGATTCTTTTATCATTTGACCGAAATTTGAAGAAAAGAAAAATTTATGTAAAACGTCTGTTAGAGCGTTAAGGCAATTCGTAGTAATAAACTGCACTTCGTTACCGAAGTTAATGGGTTTCATCTCCAATTCTGTCACTTTGTCGAGCCTAACCTCACGACCTGTAACAAAGACCGAGTTTACAGAAACAAAAAATATTGTAGCTGTGATCATTCTAGTGTGGCAATAAACTTCAGCACGTTCAATGAAACCATCAACAACAATCATGTTTTCCTTTGCTGAAGCTTGCTGTTAGAATGGACGGGGGATACAACATCACAGAGGCTACAACGATGGACTACACAAGAAGGTCACACCAAATAGAAGGCAGAACACCGGGAATAGGCGACAGAAAACTTATATTATAATAATAATGTAAATATATGTAGAAGTAGGTAGTCACATAAAGAAGTAGACAGATAGATACGAGAGCCAAGTATAAAATACACGCACGCAGGCGCGACAATAACTATTCAGAGTACGTTACGTAATCTTATACAATTAAATAAGGTAGAACCGTTTAAATCCACTCACGAGGAAACTCTCCTCAAATTACTTCTTAGATTGAATTGTTACAATCAATAAATATAGTTAACAGGTAGGATCTTTAGATAAAGTTTAAAGACATAATTTACCAATTTAGTTCATAGATATAATCCACAAATATAATTAATAGGACCAATCTACAGATCTAATAAATAGTTATAAATCTACAGATTTAACTTATAGATACAAAACCCCACACTGTTCAATCACACAAGCACACGCTTCCAAACACGATCCAGCGATGATTCCCGTCCGCGGAGCTTGCAGTAGAATAGGAAATAAAGTTCCAAACACAAACAGTCAAATGTCCAAATAGTGAAGACCCGACACAATCGGGTCCCGCTCAACAGTTCGTGACTTACACAGTGATAATAGTCCTAACCCGTGTCCTTCAAGCTCTCCACTTACTTCCTCTGACTCCGACACACTGTCACACACCAGACTGGTGGCACGCCCTTACGCGAGGGACAATTAGTACAAATAGAACAAGATAGAGTGCCAATTCAGTTGTACGTGACGAATTGTAGACCTGTATGTATAGGTCAGCATAGGCACACAGCCTCAAGCATCAAATTCATCAGATTCAATTTCGTTACCACCGTTTCCAGTTGTGAAACATAAATTCTCAGACTTGACCATCAGTCTGGCTAGGCACACAGCCTCAGGAATTAAAATAGCGTAGGTTCCCTCAGGTGGCAGAAGGTTTAAAACGTAGTCTCCAGTCGACAAATCCGCTACAGTACAGGCCAGGACCGTCCGTGACTGAACAGCTTGAGTGCTAAAATAGGAGTGTCTGACCCAGGCAAAATCCCGCCGACTTGCACTTTTGCAGCTCCACTCAGCCCGTGTCACAACGGGGTCTGAACTTCAAATCACTTCACACACACACACCAAACATTCAACCCTAACACAGCTAACATGAAAACATGACTACACCAGTCCTAACACTTGCCATGGCGCCTTTCAGTATCTTTCGAACATCACATTTTTTTACACACGCAAGAAAAAAAAATCCCTTCGGACGTTTTAAACGACATGGTTCAAGTTTATGGCGACAATTGTCCTTGTTATAATACTGTTACATACTAATATCTTTTATGGGTAATAACTATTTAATCTGGACTGGTGTCGGTGATAGATAAAGAGTGTGAAGGGCGCCCATCATTTATGGTAACTGAAGAAAATGTTTCTACGAGACTGACGGATAACAGTTAGCCAGATCTCAAGTGAAATTAGAATCAGTGTTGGAAATGCTTTTCCACGAATAAGGTGCCTGCACGATGGGTATCTCGCCTGTTGACATGCGAGCAAAAGGAGCAGAGGGTTGAGTCCTGGAAAAGTCTTCTTCGAATTGAGTCGAACGACACACATTTCCTTTTTAAATGTGGTAACTGGGTTTGTAGATCCAATGCAAAAGGTTTCCTCCGTGCAATGGAAAACCCCTTCTTCACCCTTCCCGAAGAAGATAAAAGAACCACCATCAATCATGAGGAAAGGTCATGCTGTCGTGTTTTTAGGATTGTGAATGTATCATATGACTTTTGAAGGTCAAAGAGAGGTTGCATAAAATAATAAATGAGTTCTTTGCAGGGTGACTATGTGGAGAGATGCAAGAATCTGTGATAAGTACAAAACTCTTCATTGTCCCCCATAGTTATATTCATAAATTAATAAAGTGCATACTAGTTTTACTACGTGACTTGCATTATAAAAAAAAAATCTTCAGATTTTGGGAAATAATTTGAAAAAAAAAAATGAAACTGAAAGGGAATTGATCTTTAGGCTTATCTTGAAAGTCTATTCATCTGACTTGCAGAAAAAATCATTAACTTTGAACTTCCATCTCTTGAGGAGATTTATATTAAGAGATTGACGGGGAAAACTAAAAAGATCATGAAAGATTTAACTCATCCTGCTGCCAAATATTTTGTGTTTGTCGGCGCCTAAGAGCCTTCAAAAGCAGTAAGCGTTTTTTGAATAGTTTTTTTCCTCAAGCTGTGAAACAATACAATAACCAGCGATTGAAGATTGTAAAAGATGGCTTCTAGCATAATGTGTTCGTATCTCATTATATTTTATGTTAGGCACTTTTTTCACTCTGTTGTTTGCATGTATCGTAAAAATTATGTTTGTTGTATTTTTACAATGCGAGAGACACAATACGGAATATTTTCAATGTGCTTTTTATGTATGTTGACTGAATAAAGAATAAAGAGATAAAGAGAAAGAGAATTAAAGAGAGGACTGGTATCAGTAACTATGTCGCTTGTGTGCATGCATTGGAAACCTTGAACAGGAACAGGCAGAACCCTCCTGATTTAAGTATATCATTATCACATACACCTTTTCAAACCCACAGATTTACATATCATTCATTTTTTTTCAATACTTACCAACATACAATTTCTTTTAGGGATTGCATCAGTGTAGTGTTTACAGTTAAAAAAAACCAGACAGCTTACACCTGTAAGGTTCAGTAGCAATGGACTGAAACTAGGACAAAAACAGACTTGGCATAAGTGATAGCTATATTGCCAAGCTAAAACACATGTCATTACTGGTAAATGAACGAAAAAATCGTCCACATTCTTAACTGCTGCCACTATCAGAACAATGTGCAATAACCATGCGTGTTAATCCAAAACATTACATTTATTTCTTAATTTTTGTAGAGAAAATCTTCCCATCTGATACATGTAATTCATATCTCTCTCATTTTTTATAAAATATATATGTCTCCATCTCCATGGATGCCATAATAAGATGGTTCAATCGTGAACACTATAAGCATTTAAAAGAAATAGAAAGGAAGACACATTTCCAGTGAAATGAACAAATCACTTAAGTTATTCTTTGTGCAAGACTCTTAGTAACAAATTACCAGCTTCAAACAGTGTGCTAAAAATGTTATTAATTTGTTATATATCTGTTGTACTTGTAGAGATAAATTTTGTTGTTGTTTTAAAAGTGACTCACATCTACATCTGCATATTTTGGCATGTTGTAGAAATCATACATCCGTTTTATCATCTGACTTTATAATGCATTTGTGTACATATTTATGTAATGTATATCTTAAATATTATCTGAGTTTATAATGCATTTGCAGTGTACATATTTATGTAATATAAATCTTAAAACATGTCCAAATTAGTTGCACATTTGCAATGCAAATTTTATTGATTTAAATATTTGAGTGTTCCAAAATTTCACTGTCCTTTTGCAAAATAGGACAGCTCTTAAGGCATATTATGTTTCAACTTCAGTAGAAAGAAAAGTGTTTTTATTTTTTTTACAAAGGGATGGAATGATAGGCAAAAAAGATCACTTTATAAGTTTTAAAAACGTGTTATATTCACACAATATCCGCTGCTTATAAAGTAACAAGAAAAAAACAAAACAGATTTATAAAAATGTGTAAAAATGCTTCTTTTGTTTCAAAAAATGTCTTTATAAATATGGTTCTTCATTTACTTAACAAAATGCAACCAATAAAATTTACAAAATTTCAAATCTGATATCTTAACAATCAACAAAGAGCTTTAATTTAAAAGCATGATGATCATACTTGTGATAATATTAACCTGAAAAGCTATTTTATTTCTCAGGTAATAATTATATTCAATGCATTGTTGACACATTTGAGATGGACGGAAGAATCAAATAGTCAATAGTACAAGAGCATAATGAGCATATA
Organism: Plakobranchus ocellatus; assembly: GCA_019648995.1. Taxonomy (NCBI): domain Eukaryota; kingdom Metazoa; phylum Mollusca; class Gastropoda; family Plakobranchidae; genus Plakobranchus; species Plakobranchus ocellatus. Next base: position 691,314 of record BLXT01005762.1, read on the forward strand.
TGTTAGAAACATAGCTACCCATCCTCTAACATTTTCTAGGCAATAAATTAGTTGACAAAAGAAGCCATCTTCAAGAGCTAGATTTTTTTCAACAAAAATGTTTATTTTTTAAATATCTCGTTTATTTAATTCTTTTTTGTTTTTTGTTACATTTCAAATGAAAATAATCCAAATGCTGTATGTAAAGAAATGTAACAAAAGCTGGACTCAACTACAGATTCAGAGTCAATGTAAATTACATTCACGAAATTGATACTCTACTTGCAATTGACTATCTAGATCTGGAGCTTTGAAACAACTTTGGATGCTCGTAAATGACGTCTGAGCTAGATGGAAACAACAAAGAGTGCAGAAGCCTCGGCCTAGCTTTCATTTGGTTCAGAGATTCTAGGACTGAAAAAAATAAAGTTAATGATATCTAGAGAGTATTTGTTATTTTTTTGCTATTTTTAGTCTTAAATATTAAAGCATCAATAATATAATAGCTGTATACTAAAAAAAAGAGGTCCAGATTGAGTTTGCAATCACAGAAAATACAGATGACAGACAAATGCTAGAGATAGAGACAACAAGGGCAAAAAAAAAAAAAAATAAAATAAACAATGTAATTTGAAAAATGAAAATGTTAGACACTCTTAACCTTCAATGGTTAAAGCACAAGGATAATATGTGATTTTCATCAGAAAGAAAAAGAAATAACAACAAAAAACAAAAAAAGAAAATGCGATCAACGATACAGAATATGAATAATATTAAACAACATAGGAAACATACAAACTTCTAAAACAAATAATATCATGCTGTGATATAATCAGGGATTGAAGGAACCATTCACTTTTAAATAGTATCTTAACAGATATTATCACAGACTTGTATGTATTAAGTCTTAAAAGGAATTACATTTGTAAGATGTGAAGACAAGTAAATATAAATAGGCAATTTTTAAGAGACAAAAAAAATGACCCAATCAGACACAAAAATGAAAAAAAAAAAAAAGACACCGAGGGATTAAAAAATTTCATGTTGATGTAAAGCAGCCTTTTTGCTTAATTTAGCATGGGACATGCAAAGCTGACAAGCCTATAGTCTATATTACAAATTTCACACATACAAAAATGAAAACTTTGCCATTTTACTAACACTTGACTTTCCCACTCAAATGAATCTCCATAATATGTAAAAGGAAATAAGAGACCCTTATGTTTCAGCTTTTCTTGTTCGATCAAAGGAAAATGGGAAATCTCCATTTTCCCTCAACTAGTCATCACGGCGACTAACTTAGAGCAAAAACTGCATCTTTAGTTTTTCCTTTG
>BLXT01005762.1:1112827-1123290 GCA_019648995.1 Plakobranchus ocellatus
TTTGCATGAAGAAAACTTCACAAGGAAAACTTTTGTACTGTTTCTCTTTTAAAGATTTACTTTCAGTACACTTTATTTGAATAAAAGTCAGCAAATCTCTTACTTGAAGATCTTACCAGAGGATAAATGAAATTGCCCTTAGAGTTTTAAATACAGTGCTTAACTTTCCTTTCACAACTTATAGTTAAAAAACTTTTCTTTAAAAGTGAATGCAGCTGTTAACTGCCAGATAAATGTAATCAATAAGAATGTAGGAGCGAAATCTGGATGTAAATTCAATTGTTTTACCATTTGAGTGATGATATTTTATTTGACGTAAAAAAAAAACCAACACTCCATGTAGGCCCTATATTGAGGTGCTATTAATATCCTTTCAAGGTGGAACCTGGAATGAAACAAGAGACAGCTCAGCAGAAATTCCAACGATTGCAGCATGAAATGAGAGAACTGGCTGAAGAGGTTGGAAAAATAAAGGTATTCTATTTTACATTTCAAACACTTCAAAGTTCTTTGAACGATAAAACTATTAATTTTTAAAATATATTTAGTCACTCTCTTCCTTTTATTTTTTTACTTTTTATCCGTTGGGGGTGGGGATTTCTGTGTGGGTTTAGATTCTGCCCATCTTGGTCCTTAATTCCAATATCAGTAGTTACTATAGTTCATGCTTAATAACAAAAGTGATTACATTTGACACAGTTGTAAAATTACTTATTTCAAGAGAAATGCATGTAAAAGCTAGCTCAAGGGATAAACCTTGATATCATCTGTTTTCAGTCATTTTCAAGTTTATTTGTTCTGATTTCAAGTAATCTTCTCCCACTTTTCAAAGTTCTTTGAGTGGAGTAAAAACAAATTACTTTACAGCTAAAAATTTTTAAAACTATAAATTCTAAAATAATGTTCAGTTATTCTTATATTATCACAACATAGTGAAAAGAATATTGTTGTTTTTCTTTAGCAGACATTGTTCACTAATAATTGAATTACTGTCTTGTATCTGAGTCTTTTCAAATTGAAAATTGACTCATCCAACGGAATATTAGCCCCTGGTCAAGATTTTTATGACTCAATTTCAAGTCATTCCTGCGATCCCATATTTTTCCTAGAGAATTAATAGAAAATTTTGAAATATTTTAAAGAAAAGTTTAGAAATTAGCATTTGTGAAGAAGGGACCTTCCAAAATAATATTGGGGAAATTTGTTAGGATGTTGCTTTTATTAAGTTTCAAATTTATTGATGTTCTTTTTGCCTAGAACTTTTGATGTTTAAAAACTTGTACATAATGCTGTAAACTTGTGGCTGGATATTAGAAAGAAAAAAAAAGAAAGAAAAAGCACTGAAACATAAAAATTGGACAACAGATAAAATATCTTGATATAAAAATTTTTCTAGATAATGTCTGCTAGATGCAAAATTCAAAAGAAATCGTTGTGGTTGGAATTTCGGAACTTTTGGATTGATATTATTAATTATCGGAGTACGAACAAATCTTCAACTAGTTCTATCCATCTTAATAAATTTTTTTTTTCAAAAGTTGGATTTAGATTACATGCAGACTGATTAATAAAATTAATATTTACTCTTTTACAAAGTCTCGTATCGGCCACCATGTCCTGACCTTATGGTGTTGATATTTTCATTAAGATTAAGAAATAGTCTTGTGAATTGATTCTTTGGTTTGGCACAAAGGTTGTAGATTATCAACATTGACAACAGTTCAAATGTAGCCCTCTGAGTATGTTAAAAATACTTGGGTAACATGACCTTGGTCGATTATAGCTGTAAAGAGGCACTTAGTTTAGCTTAATTAAGGTTAAAAGATTTATGTGCTTGAATGAATAGTAATTATTTTGAACTAAAAATGCATATGGAAAGGAGAAAAGATGAGAATAAGATAAAAGTTTCAGGTAGACTGAGAAGAGAATAAAGCTGTTTCATTGACTTTGGTTAACACAGATAAACACAGAATTTGGCTTCAACCTCTTCTGTAAAACATTGTATCATGCCCACTGAATGTTAATTTTGGCATGCAACATACAGAGCTTTGAAATATGAATGAGGACTATGAGAAAAGTAAAATAGATTTTCATCAGCTAATCAAATATGTTTCAGGTGTGTTGTGACAACAATTTTTTTCAATATTTTCCATCAAAATACTTGTTAGAATTTTTTTAGAAATTTGAATTCCAAACAAATATTTTTATCAAATGATGAGTGAACATTCAATGCTAAACACAGTGCAGGTCCTTCTATGATCTCATGGCGGATTTTCATATGTTCTGATTTTCTTTTTTTTAGAGCATATGAGAAAACTAGTGTCAATAAATAAATCTTAATTACCCAGTAATTTTGACAGTTTTGTCTTGTTTAACTTTTAAATGTTATGTCTCCTGTCAACCGAATGATGATAAGAATGATTTTAATTATTATTATTATTTCAATTACTTTAATGAACATTGTTATTAAGGGAGCAGCACAAGAGACAGGTGCAGGAGAAGCAGGATCACCTGTTGTCTTGGGTAAACAGCTGGAGTACCTGCAGCACCAGTTAGCTGACTTGCACCTGGAGAAAGTACTAGGGCCAGATGCAAGTCTTGACTTGGCCGATCCACAAGGAGCACTTAAAAAGTAAGTCCATGAGTGTGTTTTGTGTTCAATAGTTTTTTTTTAATTGAATGACACTGTCTCTGTTTTCTTTTTTGTTGAATTTTATTGATCTTAAAGCAAATTATGTGGCGGTCTCACTATGGTCGTAATAAGAATATCAGGGGCAAAGATGACCATTTTTTTTTGTGTGTGTTTTGCTCTTTTAAGCTTCTATGATGTTCAAATGAAAAGGAATAATTATTTTCTTTCCATTTGTTACATTTTTAAAATTTTATCATAGGATTTTGAGAAAAAAAATGCCCAAATTCAGTGGCACTATTGTAGTGCCAGGCCCTTGTAAAATCAAAATATGGGACAATGTGATTTTTCCTTTAAAATTTCATGAAAGCAATATTTTTCCAAGTGTTAACCTAAAGATGCATGCAAAGGTATACAGGGGAGTATAAAAACTCAACTTGCATATCTGGCAAGTTGTGAAGAATCTCCTCAATTCAAGTTGCCACACAATTAAGACTATACCAGAGTCATTTTATTAGAGGTGGCTGAACCAACGCTTTGGGGCCGTTCCAATTTTGCAAAGAACTTCTCAGCTCTCTTATTTCACACAAGAAAGGAATTACTTATAACATTTGTATCTGAATATTTGTCTGTCTTCCCTTTTCATTGCCTGTCTTTCTCCCTCCATCTTCTAATGGATATTATATGAAGAGTCTAATAATATATTTGTTTACTTCTCTTGCTCACTTTTACCACATGCTTTTGGAATGATATACGTACTTTTAGTTAATTGATGTTTTAAACTAATGACAATATTCATTGTAATATTGTATATTTAAATCATACTCTTTAAAACACACTCACGAGGGCCATCATTTCTTCATTGCAGGCGTTTACTTACCGAAGTGGAAAACTTTAAGCCAAGTACAGGAGAAGGGAAAGCTAAGACTCAGAGTTCAGGTGGCAAAGACCATGTACTGTATGAGCTTTATTACAGACCTGAGCAGGCCCAGTTCACAAAAAATGCCAAGGTACAATTCTTAGAAAAAGTACAACTATCATAATACTCGCACTTGTCCATCAATTTAAAGTCATTAATATTTTTGACGCACTTTTTACTTCGACGGTACAATCTGAATCTTATGGATTTAATTATGAAGATGGACATCTTACTTCTTAACACTGATTATTTAAAGGGCAAACTGGGATTTTAACAAATTGCCACATTCTAAGCAAATGGGTTCCAGTAAAACGGCAGTTTAATTATGAGTGTGATAGAGCTTCAAGCTTCAATAGTTAAAATTGCTTAATTTGGTACAAGAGTTATGACGTTACAAAATTCTTAAATCTGACGTCTGATTCTAAAACATGCTCAAAATAAGATGTGGGTGGTTTTGCAAAGACATAATAAAAAGGTTATATAAAGTTTATTTAATGTAGTCATATTATTTTTAGAACTTATCCAAGAATAATGTTTTACTTAGAGCAACACTCATAACTTTGACTTACAAAATGATGAAATTTTATTTCCTTGCCCTGAAGTGGAAAAAAAAAAAGCATGCAAGAAAGTGGAAATGCATCAAATATATCATCTGTTTTGAAAGCATTTAATTTGGCCAAAGTTTTTTTAAAGCTTCTATGCTTAATAATTCCCTCTTTGATACAGTCAAAAATAATTACATAACCCATTCTCATAAGATTTCATTTGTTAAATTTTTTTTTCTTAATTGTCTGAGTTTTAAAATGTATTAATGCAGATAGCATCCCTGGAAGAAAGATTGGAAAGGCTGGAAAGTGTTGTGGGCAAAAATCTTGATAAAACAGTAAGTAGAACATGCAGAGAAAATAAAAGAGATTGGTCTTTTGAGATTAAATTTCCTTTTGGGATGTGCTTTGTTTTCTTTTTTTTAAATTTTTTAAAAAAGAAATTGACTTTTTTATTTTTTATAAATTAGTTGTGTTTTACTATCTCCACTTGGGGAAAACAAGAATTAAGAAAATTCCATAAAGAAGAGACCTTGTTTATGAATCTAGATTGGTTTTTGATGATAAGGATAATAATGATAAGCAATAGTTTTCAATGTAGCAGACTCAGTTGTGCTGAGGAAGAGTTTCACCATTTGCATCATGCTAATGATTTATTTGTGCAGAACATTCTCAAACGATGCACAAGCGAGGAAAAGGAACCAGGTGTTTGTGAAGTTTTTCTTTTCTTTATGAGTGTTCATAAAGGAAAAAAAATTCCTTTTCGATGAAGATAATTGAAATTCAGCAAACAATGGGAAGAAGCCATTTTCTGTTAGTAATGAATCTGAGCTGAGCTGTATGACATTTTTTTTAAAAGGCTTTTATAGAAAGCCTTTTGCTTAAATTGGACTTATAAAAAAAATCATTGCAAGTTTTTTTTGTATTTTTTCAGACTGTCTTGACTGTAGATACAGAGAATAAATCTTTGATAGTAAGTATCTTGGTTGTAAAGAAAGCTTACATAATTCTTTTTAACAAATTCTTGCTCTCTCTTTGTAATCTCATTTCCAAACATTCATTTTTGAGCTTGCTGCGTTTAAGTTCAATTTCTTTAGGGTTACAAAATATTTCAATCTCACTGAATATTGTGGTCATCAATTGTATAGTGAAAGCTTTGTAAGTTAGGGGTGTGGACAAATTTATATACATTGCTTTGACCCCCCCAAAAAAATACAAGTGAAAAATGGCCATGGGCATACTTGGCTTAAAGCTGGCTGTAGATAGTGAATGATGTCCTGCACAAATGTTGTAGGAGAATTAAAGAGTTATCACAATCGTGTCAATATCTGAAAAGAAACCATTTTTTTTGCAGTGGCACTAATTATATTCATGTCCGTTCACAAGTACATTATTTGTTGTAATTGCTTTATTTAGCTAGTGTAGCAGTCATAATGTCTAATACTGAGACAATAAAAGATGATGGATTATAGCATTTGCTCTGATTGTTATTTTAGGGTGCTGTTTCGACTCTCAACTCGAAGTTGTCTCTTCTCGAGGCCAGCAACACAGAGACTGTGGAAGCTAGGCTTAACGCTGTACTTCAGAAGATGCAGCAGATCGCAGACAAAAAAGCTAAAGAGCCACAGGCAGACCCAGAGAAGCAACAGAAGGTATTATTTCTAATAATTAACCATAAGAATTAACTCCTTTGAGACTGGCCCCAAAACCGGTTCCCGTTACCTCCAGACTGGCAATTTTGGGGTATTTTAAAAAATTCACAAAAATTACAATTTTCATTTCTTTGCTTAGATCTTTTGACACAACAAACTTCAAGATACAAATATTTAGGAACAGTTTACTGTAAAACAATAAATTGTTAATTTTTTTTTTTTATGATTTATTAAAAAGTAGCAAAATTTTGTATTTCCGAAAAGTTTTTTTCTCTCATGATGCAAATAAAATCTGTTCTAAGTTACTTCTTGTGGTAACTGGTACATCCACTACTTCCCTGTGTTTATTAGATCTAGATCTAGGTCTAGATTTAGAAGCAATACATTTACTAGATCTAGATTTAGACCCACTTGCTAATGATGACGATGTCTGAGCTGTAGATCTAGATTTAGATCTAGGGTTAGAAGAAGAAGTGGTCGCCTTAGAGGTAGATTTAGATCCAATTTGTTTAGAAACCACTGCTGCTGGTTCATCAGAATCAGTATCCGACGTTTCTACAACATATTCAGGATCACCATCGTCACTTAGATCTAGATGTCAGAGTTGCGATCGGCGCAAGCCATAATGCTCGCAACAATATAGAAATTTCAGATCTACCCCTCTCTTCCCCTCTCGAAATTCAAAAAGTTCCAGACCGATCTTCAGGAAACTCTGCACGAAACAAAATAAAAGGCGTAACTAACGTTTGCGGCGGGTGCTCCCACTTTCGGCGCATAATAAGGGCGATATTTAAGTAGCTTGGTAATGCGCACGGGGGTGGCGCATCCGCCCAGAATTACCGTGGCGCATCCGTCTCAAGTGAGTTAAGATGTTTGGAAGTTTGTAATGAAGTTTAGTCACAAGGCAGAAGAGATGAAAAAGAAAAGAAAAAAACAAAAACAAAACAACAAAATAAAAAAAAACAACTATAAAATAAAATAAATTTGTTAGCAGAGTTTCAAGAAGCGAATTTCACTAAGTCAATGCCCAAAAATTTCCAAGTGCATTAAAAATTTTATGCCTTTAGACACACGTGTATTAAGTATCAAATAACAGGAAATTTTATAACAATCGCTGCTTAAGTATTAGAAAATTAAACCTAATTCTAATATTGAAAGAAAATCTTGAAAATTATAAGAAATTTTTTTTTGTTTGAAGTCATTCACAGAGAGAAACTGATGCAAAATTTTCTTTAAATAGATAATGTAAAATAGGGCACAAGAAATGTCTCTTCCTCATTGATTTTATAATTCTGATTTTAAAAAGAATATTAATTACTGCTAACTTTATCATAGAGATAGAAAACAAAGCTTTGATAACTTATGAAAATAAATGAAAACTGCCTCCTCTTACAGTTTTATCATTTTTGGCAAATTACTTTATTTATTCAAGAATGCATTTTATTTATAGTCAAAACAGGGATCAAAGCAAAATAATGTTTTTTATTGTAAATGATTATCCCCCACAGATTCTGTATCTCAATACTGATTACTTACCTTTAAGATCCATAGATATCAGATAGCTCATTAAAATCTGTAATGTGTTTGGATCTTGAAAATCTGCAAAATTGGACTTTTACACAATCAACTTTTTTCTCCTAATGGTGAAAATTAGCCCCCTTTGAAAAGATCTGAATATATAAATAAGGGGGGGAGCCCCCTTTGAGGAGATTTGTATAAAGATAATGCGTTTTTTATCTTTTCTGTGCTAGCATGTTATCATGCTTTCATTTAGCTCTTATGTCTATTTAAAATTTGCATTGATCAGCTGATAACAATATACAATAGTTATAATTATTATTCTTAGAATGAGCTAAAAATTTATTTTAATCAAATTATCCATTAGACAAATGTCACATGTAACCATATTGGTTGGCATGGCAACACAAACAAACATAAACAGCACCATAGGCCTTCATATACTGTATACAAATCTTCATACTGGTTGTTGTTCCATTCACAAACTTGTCATGATCTTCACTTTTAGCCATTTTACAAAGAAACCTAGACAAAGATCACAGAAAAAAAAATGGAAAAAGGAAAGCCACTTATTTAGATCTTGATAAAAAATGCCAAATTTTTGCTGAGGTCAATTAATGAAATTTATCGAAAATGGACATTTGTAACAAGTATGACATTCCAAAATCAAGTTGCAGCCAAAATGGGTACAAGATAGAGAAAGCAGACTGTCATCCAGAAAGTGTCAAAGGCCTGTCAAAAATCAGGAGCTTGAGAAAGGTTTGTTTGCTTGGTTTAAACAACCAAGAGCGATGTCCTTTCCAGTCTCTGGCCCAATACTTTTCTAAAGCAGAGTAAATAGGGAGAACTCTTGGGGCAGATTTCACAACCAACTCTGGATGTGAATCAAATATTTCAAAAAGTGCTATGGAACCTCTTATAAGATTTTGTGTGGTGAGGTGGCAGTTGTCAGCTGCAAAAGTGTTTAACACTCGAAAGCCCTCCCCCCCATATACCCTAATAAGAATTGGTAAATTTAGACCTTTGCCGGTTTTTTTTGCATTGTTTATTTTTGTCAAAGTGAGAAATCTTTTAAATCCTTAATGTCTTATGCATATTTTTGTGTGGGATATTTGCAGATCTCTGAGCTGTATGACTTGGCCAAGAAATGGGAGGCAACAGCTGAAACTTTACCTCAGGTTGTGGATAGACTTATCTCTTTAAAAGAGCTCCATGAGCAAGGTAAGATTAGTGGAAATCCAACGTACATTTCATTTCAGACTGATTTTTTATATTCTTATTCATTTTGCAAAATATGCATAGTGAACATTGAATCATGTACTATTAAATATCTTCAAAATCCCGCACCTTATAAGAATTGGAATATATGGGATTAAAGTTTGCAGAGTTGAGGTCACCTCATATTGTTTGTTGTATCTTTATTGTTGAAGCATAAAGTAGAAACATCTTGTTTCTGGTTCAGATGAAACTTCTTTACAAACAGATGCTCATTTAAGTGTTTTCCTCAGGCAAGGCAAGTTGGGCCTAGATTTCTAAATCTAGTTCAGGCAATGACAAAATTGCGACATGGCGTGTTGCATTTTCTTAGATTTAGTTTTGTGGGGAAAAGAGTCCAGGAATAAAAAAGTAAAAATTAGTATCCAGTGGGTAAAGATTAAATTAATGTTGGAAATACAGAATGTTATTCACCACAAATTTTTATTACCAAAAAAAGACTAAGCAAATTTCGCAATGTATTGCAAAGTCATCCAACTTGATAGAAAATTGGGGATAAAAACTTAGAAAGACAGGGATATCAAAATGATAACTAATCACGAACATGGAACAAAAAATATTCATAGTTTTTTCTTCCAATATTTAAACTTTAATATACACTTACACAGGGGCACCTTCACTTTTAATTTGTTGGCCTTTTATAAGTTTCTCATTGCTACTTAACTTTTTTTTCTCAGTAGATTCAGTTTTATTTAAAGTGTTAAAGAATCAAGTTTGATAGAGCATTTATGGTGAACATAGGTGAAAAATATTTACTCTCTTCTTAAAATTGATAAAATCTGTTTGCTTGCAGCCCTGATCCATTCAAAAGCAAGTGCATCAAATTCCCAGACCTGTGTGAATTTTTTCCTCATTTAATAAATCTTTTTATTCCATGAAAATTTGATCACTCATTTCACTTTCTCTCCTTTATTATCAGCTCTCCAGTTCAGCCAGGCCTTGACATATCTGGACACTGCCCAACAGGAAGTCAAGGCTAGCATCGCAGAACACAAAGATATGCAGAAAAAGGTAAAGCCACCTGCTTTTTGTTTTATCTTCTTTACCACCTTTTGGGGGGGGGATGGGGAAAGTATCTCTTAATTGGCGTTTTAAAATGAGATTAGTATACCTTACTAAACATAAAGTGCACTTGCACATTGCAAGGAAAAAGTTTTTTTAACCCATCATTATTTCTTCAAGAAAGAATTTCTCTTCATCTTTTTGCCTATCAACATTTGTGTATTTATGCAAAGCATTCCTTGCAATTTCATACATAAGTTTAAGAGTGAATTTTGATTGTAGCAAGAGACTTACAAAAGTGAAGGTTAAAAGGCAACCTTCATCCTTCTCCCAAAACATATACCCAAAGGCTGGTGAACTTTTTTGCCCTGAAAGTAGTCTCTAATTTTTAGAGGCTGATTATTTAAGTTTGTATTGTATTTTCAATTCATGTTAATACTTGAGAACATTTTTCCTTGTCTCAAGTCTTTTTGTGGTGCTTTTTCCTATCAATTTATTTTATGGACTAGTTCATCACAATGTATTCTCTCTTTTTCTCATCTTGTATTTCTCCCTTTCCTCATTCTCTTCGGTCCCTTCCCCCTCCCTTCTCTCTCTATCTCTGTCTGCTTTCCCCCCCCTCCTCTTTTCATACCTCATTGCACTCACATAATATCCTCTTTCTATCCCCATTCCCCTCTTTCTCCACTCTCTTACCCATTCTTCCCTCCTCCCTCTCTCTCTCGTCCCTCTGTCTCCTGTCTCTTCTCCTTATTTCCATCATTGCTCTGTTTGTCAAGCCCCCCTTTCTCTTCTTCCCTTCCTATCTCCCTTTCCACCAGCGCCTTGGCCGGATGGAGGGCCAGAAAGTTTGAGATCATCTTGTTGTGGATTGGCTATATACAAAACCCAACCCAAACCCTCTTACTCTTCACTCTCTTTGC
>BLXT01005762.1:1197031-1213663 GCA_019648995.1 Plakobranchus ocellatus
TTACGTGGTTTTTTTTGTTTTTTTTTTTTTTTCTTCATTTCATTGAACTTATCCCACCTAGATTTGCGGCCAGAATTGTGGGCATTACCCTCACACATTTCGAGTGGCCCGTTGGAACAAATGTCAAACATGTCATTGTGACACCATGTGTCAGATCTACCGTGACTGCTGTCCAGACGTCCTCTTAAAGTACAACATCACGTATGATGACAGCCCAATTGTCACAGACTGCGTCGTCGACAAAGCTGTAGTTTTCGACCCTCGGTAAATCGCTTACAGTTTTGTTGTTTGGTTGTAAAACAGCAATCGATACCTTTTAACACCAAGATCATCATAATAAAGATAAAATTTATAATATTAAATAAGATTTTAATACAATCCTGAGCAGTGACCTCAGGAAGTTCCTATTGAGTAATGAGTCTCTTATAAATTGTGGTTTTGTATACGATTAAGCTTAATCCCCAGGTCTGCATAGTTACACTAATATCGTGCTATTTGGCCTTTGTCACAACCTTGTTTTTAGGGTTCCAAGGATTTTTGTACTTTTAAATCTGCATCAAGCGTATCACAAAAAAGCGCTTAAGGACGCGCATGCAGATACGTCTTTTTAACAAGCGCATGGAGTTTTAAATTCTAACATACACAACGCTTGAAATTTAGCGTTTCATAAGCACTTGGGGTTATTCACTGTCTATTCCTACGCACGTGTATAAGAAGAAAATCAAGTTAGAATTGAAAAAAAAATTGCTTACAACGATTCAGATCAAACGCTTCAGTCAGTTTGGATTGTCAAACCTAAACCTTTAACAAGGACGGGAAGATAAATATCTATAAAATCCATAAACAAAGGAGAGAACTGACGTGAATATTGACACTTCCATTTACATATTGGATGGAATATCCGCAACACTCAAAACAATTTAATTGATTTTCTTTCCTCCTCTTGTTAATGAATATTTAGCTATCTTTGTTATTTTTTTGTTTTATTTTTGTTTTTTTCGGTTTTTTTTAAGGGCCGCAAATGGGCTGCTAATATCCATCCTACTGTTTGATTTATCAGATTATGAGAAAGCTAAAGTACGGCAGATATTATGTAGATCTCTGTCAACACAGAAAAACTTTCCGTCTCTGTATTATGAATCGACCAAAATTGAAAATAATCTGGCTGAAGCGATTTCCTGTCACAGAAAATCTCGATTTTCATTATTTGTCTTTCAAAAACAGAATGCACATTTTTTTCTCTTCTTTATTTGTCTGTTATCACTATTGTTCTTTACCTCTTACAACTGCATAAAATGGTGGCGAAGCATGGCCTTTCAAAATTTAATTTATGTTATTTTGTCAATTCCATTTTATTGGGCCTGTCATAATTCCCCACTTTATTTGGGTCACATTGGCCATGTGATAAAAATGATGCTACAATTTTCGCATCGACCTTTCTTGCTTGCAGTATTTTAAGGCCTTTAAACAGATTGAAAAGATACAAGGTAGCTGTGCGCATAAAATTAGAAATACGTCGGCGCTCCATTACATTTCTTGCTTCATTCTTCTGATACACTTCTAATTTCGAACATCATATATAGATATAAATTATATATATATATATATATATATATATATACACATAATATATATATATATATATATATATATATATATATATATATATATATATATAAATATGTGTGTGTGTGAGAGAGAGACTGAAATGAAGCAAGTTTAGACACTACAACCTTTAATCTTACTATTACCTGATTGATACAGTGTATGGATGTCACAGTTACATGGAGATGCATCTAGGCGTTTTACTACTTTGAAATGTTAACCGTGGTTTGGCAAANACGCCGTCTAGGCTATAACCGTCTTGCCGGTGTCAAATATTAATGTGGTGCACCAAAAAAAAAACCCCCCAAAAAATTAAAAAAGAGTGACTGTCAGTCAACAATATACCACTTCAACACTTCTGATACACTTCTAATTTCGAACATCATATATAGATATAAATTACATATATATTATATAATTATATATATACATATATATATATAAAAACATATATATATATATATATATATACATATATATATGTGTGTGTGTGTGAGAGAGAGAGAGACAAGGAATGAAGCAAGTTAAGACACTACAACCTTTAATCTTACTATTACCTGATACAGTGTATGGATGTCACAGTTACATGGAGATGCATCTAGGCGTTTTACTACTTTGAAATGTTAACCGTGGTTTGGCAAAAATCATATCTTTTTAAAAGTAAAAAAAGCAAGCATGTTAAAGTAATAATTTGCAAGAGGCTCCAACTTGTGTTGCAACATCAGAGACAAGAGCATTCTCACTATTATATCAATAAGAATATAGAGTACCGCTAGGCGCATTTGTCTGGAAGTGGATGCAAGTTATTTGTAAAAACATTGTGATCTAAAAATGTTGGAAAGAGAGGCCGAACTGATTTCAAGGAAGCATGAAAAACAGTAAAACTATGGAGGCAAAAGAGGAAGATAGAATATTTCTATCGGTAAATATTGAACATATTGATGAGGGGACAAGATGAAGATAAAAATTTATGGAGACCATCCGCAGCATGAGCAGGGGATTCGATAATAATTATCTAAATAATATGAAACACTTGAAGAAAAAGGATTGTTCTAAGTATTGAGTAATAAAAGTAATCATGCAACTCTTTAGTTTGTGTTTATTTTCTTTCTAAATTCAGGCACTGATAAATCAGAACAAATACCAAACAAAATCAAAACAAAGAGCAAAGTTGAAAGCTTTTAAATTTTGATGACATTATTCATCATCAATTTTAAAAATCTTAAATTTTCTGTCAAACCTTTAGATTCCCCAAGTTTAAGGGCCACTACATATTTTTTTTCTCTTCTCATTTGAAGGGAATTGGATTACCAGAACTACCAGACAATGGTCACGAAATGTCCAAGCTTGGACAAGGTCAGCTTAAGATCTTTCAAAGAGGAAAAGGAAAAATGTGAGAATCCAAATATATCTGACCAGGAGCAATCATTTCCCGTTTCTTCGCCTCTTACAGGATTCACATACAGGTCAGGTTATCCCCTACACTTAAAACTGAAAAAAAAATAAATAAGTAAGAAGCATCCCCGACTTAAGCAAAAAAAGCCAGAAATGTGAATTTGCGCTACTTAATTAAGAGATAAAAAAGTTAATGTGTACGCTGTTCCTTTTATTTTACACTAATGCTTTGCTATAAAATAATTATTATTTCCTCTGCATAAATTATAAGAACGGCTGCTGCTGCTGCTGTTGCTATTACCCCTACCACGGCAACAGCCATTGCTACGGTTAAGTCGACTGCTAATTATTGCTATCGCTGCTGCTGCTGCTGCTGCTCGTACTGCTACTGCTACTACTACTGCTACTACTTCTGCTGCTGTTGCCATTACCCCTACCGCGGCAACAGCCATTGCTACGGCTAATTTGACTGCTAATCATTGCTATCGCTGCTGCTGCTGCTGCTGCTGCTGCTGCTGCTGCTGCTGCTTTTACTGTTTCTGCTACTGCTTCTTCTACTGCTTCTGCTACTGCTGCTACCACCATCATAAAACTTGTTTCTGTATCTGCATTCAGGAACATCTTCTGTGCGCGCTGCCACAACGACAGCCATGTGTTAGATAACTGGGGCTCTGCTGTTGATTGTCATAGATCCGCTGGTCCTTTGATCTCCACGACTCATACCAGGGAGGATCTGTACAAGAAGTTGACCACTACCAGTTCTGTATTGGCTACACAGTGTGAACTACAATACACCAGACCATCCCCGACAAGAATAGAAGGTCAGAAAGAAAATAATTCTCAAATTTTATTCCAAATCTATAATTTCTTTTATAGTCCCTACAATTAGTTCGATACAATCAAAAAAATATCATTCAGTTTCAGTGCTTGTCTGTATTTTATAAAAGAATACTTTGATAATGCTGTGAAACGAAATCTGGTGCTCTGCGGGAGGTTAGATGAAAATGCTAGTACTGCAAAGGCGATAGGGTTTAAGCGCCCAGCTGTCATTCGCACTTTGATTGAAAAAAAAAAAGATCCAAAAACATCATATGAGGCTGCATGATGTGAACGACAGTCGTCTCCCAAGACATGTATTCATGATGCAATATGAGTAGGAAATGCCATTTTTAGGTTAGAAAAAATCGAAATAGACACTGACAATCCTTAACATCCTCTAAACTGTTGGCAGCAACATACCGCAAGCTTTGCATCAAGCCAGCCGTAATGAAAAGTTTCGGTGCACACAAATTTTTCCCTGCATTAGCGACATTTATTACGCTCTGATTTCGCACCGTCGACTGTCAGTCAAATAGTGTCATGCACAAAAGTCTTCGCAAATAAATTAAGATTGTCCATTGTCCCAAGTTAGGCCAATGGTAATACCATCACCACACCCACATTCATCTCATTGAGGCTATTCATCACGCCTATTGCGGAACCATAGGCGTGTCTATATTGGGACCTGCCTGTTCTCTTGGATTCCTTTTGCTTTAATTATACCGTATATGCACTGTACCCTTTTCATTTCTGAGCTACAAAAAAAGCATATGGTATTAATAATAGTTTGATAAACACCGTGTTCACTGTACTGTATAAGTCTAAATGTAAACTTATTGATTGTTATTTCTATTTACCTCTCTTTTTGTGCGTGTGTGTTGTAAAAAAAATTCTTCAGATGGGCAAATGGATACCCCACTTGAGAGTTATAAACGCCTGTGTAGTTCAGTCTCACCTCCAATCACTGATGTCTGTAACGCAACTGGATTGTCGAGAATACGCGATGCAGAACTGGAGGAAGCGTGCACGCTGTACGACTCCGTCTTTGACGGAAAGTACCGCAATATGTTCTGCTACCTTTGCAACATGGAATACCCATTGAGTTTCGAGGCGCTGAGACAGCATGTTCAGTGGGGGCACACAGGAAATACGGCTCGAGTCAGCTTTGGTGCTCTGTTAGACTTCAACGGCCGCGACACTTCGATAGAGGAGGTCGTAAAGCTGGCTGTGGATCTTGACCAGTGTACCGCTACACAGTTCTTTGACGTTTTTACGGTAAATCAAAGTATTTATTATATAGACATTTAGGTTTTCTGAGTGTCTGTCTGGGCCCACAGACCAACCACATAATTATTAGGTGTACTTTGAATTGAACCAATCGAAACAATGGTATCACCGCTTCTACTATTTATGCCATCTATTCTTCCTTTCTTTGCTCCGTCCGTTGATTCTATCTTCTCAACTTAGCTTTGAAAAAAATATTTGTTGGTAATGGTAATAGAATAGTGAGTGGAAGTCCTTTAAACAGAAGAATTGATTTTCAAACACAAATATTTCTAAACATTGTACTATAATGTCCTAAATAAGTGTCAAGTACTCCTTGTGACTTAATATTGTGCTTATGATTAAGTCCTTGTTAGGATAGTACAGTGATTAATGTTCAGAATGAGACTGTGAAGTCCGAAGTTATACACCTAGAGATATTACGCTTCAGTGTCCTTTTGTGTGTGTGTGTGTGTGTCATTGTGTTTTGTTTGTTAGGGGAAGTTCAAATATAATCTTAGAACTTGGAGGGGGAGGGGTCTTTTGTAAGAAAAGCATAATAAAAGAGGGGGGGCTTAAACTAATGTAGTATTTATTACACTTTTTTAGGTAAAAACTAAAAAGGAAAAAAATGAAAACATAAAAAGTAACACATAAGAGATGCAACTATTCTTAACACACAACCAATAAATGAATCAGTCCAACAGTATTATATCTCCTATATTTATATTGAAATTTGACTTTCCATTTTTGCCAGTTTGAATTATTCACTTAATTACCCTGTATAAATGAAGAATTGTATGTGCACATGTATGTGCATATGAATGTTTTTCATGAATATATGTATGTAAAATGCATAGAGCAGTGATTGTACTATGAATTTGCACGACATAAATGCCATATTATTATAATTATTATTATAATTATTATTATTATTATTATTATTATTGTTATTATTATTATTATTATTATTATTATTATTATTATTATTATTGTCACTAGAGATCTACAAAAGCAGTTTGACCGTTACACAGATAAAAGAAGTAAATGTTCAACTACGGTTTTTCATTTATTGCTTTCTTTTAATCCACAAGGTAATCGAAAGTTGAATGTTGAATTTGTCACAAAGTTGAAAGCCTAAAATATGGTTTAAGACTGCGACAATAAGTCATTGCTTTGGAATAAATTCAAATTCAATCGTCATCCTGATATCTACCAATTCGCATACTCAATGATTACTGAAAACTCCAGGCCCTTGGGAACCAACAAAATCTATTCTCCGGTTATCAATTATTGGCAGTTGTTTAAAAAAGATACTGGCGTGTGCCAAAATGTCCGCTTGTTCTAGTGAGTTAGTAAAGAGTCGCGTGATTCAAATTCTAAAACAAAGCCAATTGCGAGGTGTTTTCTTTCACAACCACTGACGCAGAAATACACATTGAAAAAAAAATTATTTATATTAGTGGCTTTGTAGCACCAGTATGCATTCTATACTCCTTCAAACTTTCAACTGCTCTGGGCTGCATTTTAACGTGCAACTCTAGAGGAATGCACATTTAACATGTACACTAAAGCCTTGTACAGGAGGTAAGTTCTCGTACGTGGAGGCCTAGACTAACAGGGCAAATGGAAGAAAAGTGTAAGAAGGGCGGGGACGGGTGTCAAAAAGCCCCCCAAAAAGGTCTAAGTTTATATTTGAACAGCCCCTTACAGTATTTTTTTTTTATTTCTGCGGATCCTTGTTGCAATTCAGTTGGATTGAAGGGATTTATTTGCACTGCAGCTTTCTCTTCAAATAAAGCATGCATGTCTTCGATACTTCAATTCAATAAATTTTTTTGGTTTTGCTTTGTAATTGTACTTGTAGCTTTCTAAAGTCCATTTTCAAAAAGTAAAAAAATGAATTAAAATAGAATTTAAAAAAAAACAGAGAAAATTGAAAGCTGTCCTATCTGCTATTTATTTGAGACTTGCTTTTGAGAGCAATAGTCTCTCTAGTGTTTACAAAATATGGGCGAATTTTAAAAAAGTTTATTACAGTGTATATTGTACCCATTTGCCTTATGCCTACAAAATGTAGGTGAGATCTTTGTTTTTATGCATAGTTTAGGTTTGGCGTTTGTTGAGCAATGTTTACGAACTGAGTTTCATTTTTGTTTAATTGGAGGAATGTATTTGAAGCATATACCTTTGAGTGTGAAAGATTTAGTAGCGTAAAAATGAATAAGTTGTTCACATTTTTTTTTCAATTCCTTGAACGTTATTGTATTTCGTCGTTGCAGTTCGCTATCTGCGTATGGAATACTTTTTGAGAAATCCAGGTTTCAAGGCTAATGCACCATAATGTACAAATTACAAATCTGTATGTTATTTATTCTTGTTTTTGCTCATTTGTTACATTTAGGGCCTACATCATTCATACATGCATATAAAGTATAATATATGCCCATGAAATCTTACACATTGTTCAGTTCATCTTAAGCTTTGGTTTTTTATCCTTCAGTTATTATTTATTCTTGTTTTTATTCATTTTTTACATTTAGGGCCTATATCTTCATACATGCATATAAAGTATAATATATATGCTCATGAAATCTGCAACATTGTTCAGTTCATCTTCAGCTTTGGTTTTTTATCCTTCAGTTATTATTTATTCTTGTTTTTATTCATTTTTTACATTTAGGGCCTATATCTTCATACAAGCATATAAAGTATAATATATATGCTCATGAAATCTACAACATTGTTCAGTTTATCTTCAGCTTTGGTTTTTTATTCCTCAGTGCGGGTGTCGTGAGTTAGAATGCAGCGAAGGAAAATACCTGGACGCTAACGGCACTTGCAAGAGTTTGATAAAAGACTCATATCTGTTGGGTTACACAGTGTGTTATCAGCTTGATGTAACTTCTGAGACTTCTCTTTCGGAGGATAGTGTCAAAAATATGTTATCTGAAACAGATTTTCTTATGTTTGATGATCTAAAACAGCATAGAGGCTACGTTCTAAAATTTTGCCCGAACGATGTCAATGTCTCAATGTATTTTAAAGACCAGTTTTCAAAATATGGTACGTTGGAGGATTTGGAAAAAATCATAAGCTCTACAGCTGAAAAGTATATTTCATATGCTAATGAATATTTGAATCCCGCAATACATCCTCGAATCACACTTATGTATCCCTGTTTGCCAGACAACAACATGGAAAATCAATGCCCAAGAGACACAAATTTTTCAGTTGATGGTATCTTGGCCAATGCTCCAATATCTTTTGGTCAGGAGAAAGAAATTTATTACATAGATTACACTCAAACATCTACATGTGCGTTTGCTAACCTCCCCGAGGATAACATTACTTTTGTCAATAATGGAGAGATGCTAAAATTTGAAATAAATGGAAATAAACTTTCGGTATCTCAGGTGACTATGATGGTTTGGTCAAACATCGACTATGTAAGGGTGTGTCTGACCGATTACAATGACCTGGCGAAGACGGCGACCTGTCAAACAAAAAGGGAGAATCTGGATACATGGACCATCTCAGGCCTTGTCTCTATTGTAAGCACATCTGTCTCGCTTTTATGTTTGGGCATGACTTTCGCCACTTACCTCATTCTACCTCCTTTGAGATCTGGAGGAGGGATGAACATTATGGCTTTGAGCGTATTACTTTTCATAGCTCAAGCTCTATATGAATTCGCCATAGAACAGTTCGAAAACCGAATTGTCTGCCGTGTGATTGGTATTGCTATTCACTACAGCTGGCTGGCGGCAGTATTTTCAATGAATGCTTGCACTGTTGAGAGATTCTTTAAACTGTGCTATCCTTTACAATCTAGATCTTTTTTCCTATCCAAAAAACGACCATTTTTGTTAGCCACAGGCTATTCATTACTTTGTCCTCTTATCATTGTTGTTATCAATATCACAAGCAATCTTTGGACGAATGGTGATTTAGGATATGGTTCCCCCGGCCTTTGCTATATAGCATCACGAGCATCAAGAATAGCGGCGTTTGCTGCTCCAATGGGATTCATTGTGATAATCAATTTAATCCTCTTGGGGATCACCGTACGGAGGCTGAGGCAACGACCAGGAATTGATGAAGATAAAGCCGAAGCCAGAAACAGCAAAAGGTCCTCAAACAAGAACAACAAGGTCAGCCTTCTGGCTTGTGTTAAGCTATCGGTAGTGACAGGTATGACTTGGCTTTTGGCATTTCTCTATGAGCTGATCCCTAGCGATTCTTTAAGCTACATCATCACTCTGCTTATAGGGCTTCAAGGTCTCATGTTCTTTTTCAGTTTGGTTATTAACAAGCGCGTGACGGAACTGATGAGCGCTAGATTGCGCTTCTCGCCGAGATCTGGCTCAACCTCAACAGGCTCGCACTCCAAAAATGATAAAGTTTGCGGTAGTAGGCAGAATAGTGGCGCCACGTCTAACACTGCTTTAACTGCTTATGGAAGCAACTGATGCTCTCGAAAATCCGCTGGGTGATAATAATATATATATATATATATATATATATATATATATATATGTATATATATATATGTGTGTGTGTATATATATATATATATATATATATATATATATATATATATATATATATTAGTAAAATAAAGTTTGAACAATGGTTCATGATAATATGTTCATGTGCTTATAGTAGAGTCTTAACAAAAATAATTAATTAGGCTACCTCCTAGGCTGGGCGATTATAAAGTGACATATCATGCTTTGCGTTTGGGTTGCCATATATATTTTATAGAGCTAGATCTGGTTGAGTAAAGGGCATGGTGACTCATTTTATAGTTCGTGTTATTTTGTAAGGCACTAGATGAATATAAATAATTTTCTTGAAGGTCTACATCTATTTGTTTACATTTTGCAAAGTTTTGTACGCGAGAATACTAACCACCAAAAATGTATTTTCATATTAATAAATGGTCAATGGAAACCCAGGCTTTAGGAAATATGCATGCTGCTGTCTTACTTCCAGATCAGTACTGCTTGGATTGCGAAATGCAAAAATAGGCGCCAACTTCTTAAATCTTGCAATATCGTATATTTTTAACATGGGCCTGCAATTTTTAGCACTAATGAAATAAACGGTTAATTTACAGATACGTTCTAATTTTGTTATGAATTGATTTTTTCTTAATTCTTAATTTTGTGATTTGTTCAAGGGTCTCTCTCGTTGCGAAAAGTTTAGTTATTAAAGAGATATTTGTTTCAATAAGTGGTACTGAAATGACACCTGCCCAAGGTATACTGAATAGTCATTACGACTGCCTTAAATTTATTAAGCTTACACCCCTTAGCATTTTAAAATGTTCTACCTTTCAGAAAGTGCATAAAACTTAAAAGTCACAAATTTGAGGGTGTGGGGGCTGGTATGGAGACAATGAATGCACATCTAAATTTTGTTTATACCATTCGAGATGAGATCCTTTTGTATGTACCATGTATTTAGACAATTATTCTCAAATATTGTAACTTTTGTCGCCCCTCCATGAGACAATTGCTTAAAAGTTCAGGTTTGCATAAGTCGACCTTTTCTTAACTGAAATATAGTGTGGGTATTTTACAATTATGCTTTTGGAATATTTAGAGATTGAGTTCTATAATGTAAAGATCAATGCCATAGAAAAGTAATAAAATCGATAAATGGGTGTTTTCAATTCCCCCTAAGGACATCAATTTAATCTGTTGCATTGTTCTTTACAAAACTAGTAATAAGGAACCGAGAAATTTAACATTGGTGCCCTAAAGAGAAGAAAAACCGTAGATTTTCTTCTGAATCTTAAAGCAGTCCTAAATCAGTTGTGCCATTATGTTGGCCCAGTGGTGTGAATAAACCCTCAAGTCAAATTAAATCGATCTGTTTCAACAGTAAAAAAAAAAACCCTTCAAAACAGAGTGAAGCCTTGAAAATGGACTAGTGTGGCTTTAAGTTTTTTAAAATCTTATCTAGTATTGTACTTTCATTATAAATTACATGAACTTAAGCATACTGCCGGTTAGTTATATTAAATCTTAGATCTATGACCTAAATAATTTGGATCTGACTGAGAAAAAAATTAAAAGCAAGATTTATCAAAACACTTTTTGGATAAGTTGATTTGTTAGTAGGCCTACATGTATCGATTCTTGATTCAATCAAGTGTTCTCCCATGGTGCCTAATCAAGTTTCTAAGTTTTTGCAGGTATTCACCGTCAAAGTTTTTTTTTTCCGTACATCTCACTCATATCATGACTGTGGTGCATTCTGATTTTCGAATTTCAAGATGCAAACTTATCCATCGGTCACTGGTGGCCTGTGAATTAGCTTCTCTCAGGATACATGTACTTCGTAACTTGCGGATTCGAATTTTTTTGTATTTTTACCCAAACAATAATTCATGGTGCACATAAACATTAATAAGTCTTTGATTGGCTCAAAAGATGCGCATCCCGAAGCCATACAATTTTCTGAAGAAGGTTAATTGTCATGACTAAGCTTATAATACCATTGAATCGATTTTTTACAGAGATCAGTTTGTCCTACACCTAAAAGGGCCACACATTAGTCTATTTGATCTTACGAGCACAGTGGGGCGGATATCATAGTGTGTGGCAAAGTCTCAAAGAGATGAATATATCTCAAATTAGATGATCTGATCTGATCTGAAACGAAATACGCAATGTTTGATGTTGTTTTAGTCCGCGTATTTCAGCGGCTTTAAATGTTATGGTCAGTCAAAATCACGTTCAGCGTCAAATTTGGTGTGCTGTCTGGAACGGAAAGAGGTCGGCAAGTCACAGAGCTGCTACGTAGGTCACAGGGCGCTTCAGGACAAAAGTGATTTGGTATTATTGAGCAAAATAACACCTTTTATTATCAATTTATATCATGAGAGTTAGGCCTATTGTCTGTGCATCATACATACTGTATGGCTATGTTCTGGTACGTGATTACCTTGACAAAAAAAAATCGACCACTTGACGGAAATTGCTGAATTTCAAACCTCTTCCAGTTCCACGGCAATGGCAAACAGATCTAAAGATTTGTTGTTATTTTTTTTTTCAAAAATCGAGGCCTATAAATCGTTCCATTGTTGAGATATGCATGCCAAAACCAAGCACACAAGCAGAAACAGACAAATAGATGGGCAGACAAACGTACACGATGAATCCAATAGAGCTCATCATAGTAAATGGGAGTAATGGCCCCATGACTTAGCAGCACTGTGAATTAGTACATCGCACTTTGTAAATGTAACTTGGAACAAGAACACGAGCAATCATGGTCTCCATCCAAAAAGTTCTCAATTAAACTTATAGGGCTATTGTTGCTACCAATCCATTGAAGTTATCCTCTGGTTCTGCGTTTGCCATCAATTTCTCCAGCGATTGCTAAAGGTTCCAAAGCCTTGTGTGGCCAAATTTGTCCTAGAAATATTGTAGTTGACTATCTTATGGTTTTAATTATGATCGCTCAATATTAGCTTCGCATCGATTCATTGGACTTTTTCCGTCTATGATATCCTCAGCATTCTTCTGAACAAAACAAACACAAAAAAACCAAGAAAACACGAAAAAACACAAACCATTTCCTTATCTGAGTTGTATACTATGAACTTCCGCCCTAAAACAAATGCAGTGCAGTGGGGAATGAAAAATGATTTTACATGCCCACTATGCCAAGACAAGCAGACTGCAGAACATGTTCTCAGTTCCTGCACAGTAGCTCTTAGTTTACTAAGCCGAGGCGGGTACACACGACAACGCAACTTTCATAGCAATATCTGCCGCCGATGTCTGCCATTCTAACGAAAAGCAAGAGTACAGTATTTACACCATAGGTGGAAAGTACCGGTATTTACAATACATCACAAGGTGCATGTATTTACATCAGAAGGTGGAACCAAATCCTGGTGTAGAAATGCAGCTGGCATGAATACCCAGAGGAAGAGTTTATTGGATGGGTGTGATGACTGGGAATTTTGAACCGATCTCCTCGAATGGAAAAAACATCCTAAAGCCATCCAAGACACAGGATATGGGGAGCCGATATCGTATTCCTTTCAAGTGCTATTCAACATTTCAGATTGTCGAACTCACACTCACAGTAAAACGAATGCGGCATCAGAGTAGAGAAGATATAAGGTGGTTTTTTTAAGGAGTTGGAAAAAGCAGAATACAAACATGTATAAATCCCAGATATTGCTTACAGAAGTTGGTGTTATTGGGGTTTGTTGGAACATTAGCTTACAACCTTTTGAGCGAACTCTTCATCAATGTACAGAGAAGAACCACAGCTCTTAAACTTAAAGCACAAGTTGAGACTGTCGAAAATAGCTCCAGATGAATCTGGGTAGAAAGGATGACTAGTAATACTTCTTAAGCAATTTGTTACCTCCAATTGGTTAACTATCAGGAAAATTCTTGTCACACTCGTTAGAGCGTTAAAAAAAGTCGCCACAGTTCTAAAAAAAAGAAGGTTGTAAGTTTGAAACCCAAAAAACATTGTACTCGATAGCATAACAAAGACACATAGCAGTCATGGCTTTCGCTTTTGATGAATTTGAAGATTTCTTTCAGAAGAAAATATATCCATTTTCGAGATATGATAATCCAGGAAGAAAGAAAAGTTTCAGGCGAGTAGCTGCAAAATTTCATTCGTGGGACACGATCCTTTACCGTATGGTCAAGCATGGAAATCAATGTGAGTTAACTTCATTCCAAATCTGAAAGCCTTTTGTGGGTCTGACGTCTTAATGTTCCTGGAATTCGTCTATCTGGAATTTTGCCTGCACAACTCCCATGCTCAAAATGAAAACGTTGAACAGCTCATGCTTTTACAATGAGCTTAGTGTTGGATATATCAGAATCGTTTTCTGCATTTATTTATTACTAGATCTAGCTGGGTACCCGTTCGATGAACGGAGTTACATGTGAGATATGAGAGCAATGATCGGTTTCAAAAAGAACAATACTAACTCCGACATGTTAGGTGAATTCATAGATCAAAATGTGATTACAGTGCATAAGTTGTCAGGACAGCATTTCCCCACCAAAGCACAGGCTGATACTGAATGGGCATAATCAGAAGAACAGTATTCCTTAGACAAAATAATTTTATTGCAGCTGGCATGGAAAAAAGATTTGTCTTTGTACTTGTTTCTTTCTTCTTTGACATTGAGTAATTATTTATTTTTGGTATAACGTTCACTGTCGAAATAAGAATTGAATTATTTCAAAGATGCAAAATGCAAACCTCTATTCGGTGTATGTATCGGTTTCCTCTGCAGTTTTAATTGTGTCTTGTTTGATTATTAAGCCATCCTGAAAAATTTAACAAAACGCATTTATAATTTTATACATTGAACATCAAAGTAACCGACCATGTAGAAAACCCATCTCATTCTTTTTTCATCGTTATGATAATTTATAGGCCTATACATAATGCGAGCAATGATGTTCATGAATTCAACAAAAACAATAAAATTAAAATGTCAAGCTTGACACATAAAATATCGGTTGGAAGAAATAGCTAACATAGTTTTTTAAAATACAATTTGGAAAAAATTGCTCTTTAATCCTTACGTTCAGTGTAGGCTATAACGAGGTCACAAACAGACAGATTGACGTCAAACTAACTCAAAGCAAAACACTATGTCAAGAGTGGTAGTGGGAGGTATGTTTTTTTCCGCTTTGCTTGAAAAATTTAAAAGAGATAATTAGCCTTTATTTCAAACAGCTAGGGCTTTGAAACATCGGATTTGTGGCGATAAATTGGCAGATAAATCTCGATATATTGAAGTTTTCAAGTGCGAGGGATTTCCCTTAATGGAGTGAATTTGGCGTGAAGAGAGTAAGATTGGCGTGGGCGGGGCTTACGCTACATAGACTCTAGAATGATTCTGGTGGCCGCGGATCTGACTCTAGAGTCTGTCTGGCGTGAGAGTCATTCTGGCGTGTTACACCGGTTGTGTCAGTGGGAGATTATTTCGAAGATTTTGTTGTCTTCAAAAACGATTCCAAAACTCTTCTAATTTTAACAGGTTTAATCATCGTTAGTTGTCAGGTCGAGAAGCGGCAGCCGTTTTTTTTTTTTCTTCCCTTACGTGTGCATTCTTTCCAACTTTGACCCAGATCAACTTTAGATCTAAATATAGATCTAGCCTATACTACTACTAGCCGCTCACACAGAAATCAAGATCTAGATTAGATCTAGCCTTGCACTTGAGAATAAAATTGAATTTGCATTTGGCCAAAGCGTCTCAATGTAAAACAACAAGAACCCAAGAGGAACGATAGGCCGACACAAAAAGCACTACAGTTGTGTAATAAACACCTTAGTCGAAGCCCTTTATCCACACTAAAAGCAAAAACTTTAAATCCAGGCCCACAAGATTCTTTGTTATGAAAGTCATGTAATTACATACCTTACTTTCATAGTGTAGTGGTTGTCACATCCGCCTCCACA
Organism: Plakobranchus ocellatus; assembly: GCA_019648995.1. Classification (NCBI taxonomy): domain Eukaryota; kingdom Metazoa; phylum Mollusca; class Gastropoda; family Plakobranchidae; genus Plakobranchus; species Plakobranchus ocellatus. The sequence goes on from BLXT01005762.1 coordinate 1,212,584, forward strand.
CACGAAAGGTCTTGGCTTCGAGCCCCAACAGATTCTATGTCCTTTTTGTATGACGACCACAATTTGATTTAAAACTTTTTTTTTTAAATTATCAAACTCCAGATCATCAATATATGTCGACATGATTTGATTGTTTTAGATGTGGCCATTTTAATTGTTAGATTTTGGATGTTACTACTTATATCAGGCTTGCACAGAAAATACTTCATCAAATTAGTTCTATGGAGGTAGAAACTAATGAAAATCACCCCTGTTCACTCAGTCAAATCCAAATCTTTTCAATGAGTGACGGCAGCGATGTAATGGCCAGTCTTGTTGAGCAATGCGTGTACTATCACGTTTCATGTGGAGTATTCATTTGGGGTCTCCCTAGCTTCATTGTCTAGGTAGGATGGACCCTATTTGGAGTTTCCCTAGCTTCTTCCATAAGATTTATCAATAGCATAATAATTGTGCAACTACCGAAAACTGTTTATATTATTAAACGTAATGGCTGAGTTCTATAGCTTTTTCCCTTGCTGTCTAGTCTACTGTATACATGTATCGATCCAAATACAATGTACATGTACTACCATCGTTAATTTTATTTTTAGCTTGCACGAATTTAAATTTTACCCTGTTCCTATAGACTGTACTCATTGTTGATTTATGCATTCTTTTTTCTTTTGTTTCATTTCATTTTATCTTGATATTTTTTTTATTTTTTAGTCATTTGCACAAAATAATGTGGCTTCATTTTTTGACTTGCGCCTTTCTTCAACACCCATCAAATTTATTATTTTTCTTCATCCATCCATTTCTCATGCTCGTGTGTATCCTTTTTGTGGATGTTTTCTTCTCGGATTTCATTTCATCTTAATCCTCACAGCCACTCTTTATTGACTGATTTTAAAGCCATTTGTGGGTGACCGGTCACTCATAATTAATTTTTATATAGCGAAAATCCTTATATAACTTAGCCATGTATGGGCGACTTATCACCCAGACTGAATTAATAACAGGACAAAAGGTTTTAAAAGTTAGTTCTGTTTAGAATCTTCATTTAGTTTATTTCCTTGCAAAATGTGCTTTCATTGGTTG
>BLXT01005762.1:1278383-1296668 GCA_019648995.1 Plakobranchus ocellatus
ACTATAAAAACAGATTTACAAAGATCTTCTGGAATTGTACCACTATCGCATATTGCATTAAGAAGTTTTGTTGTCAGATCTATTCTTAAATTATCTAATGCTTTATTTCTACTGGTATAATATCTGGTCCTGTGGCTTTTCCATTTTCATTTTCTTTATTGCTGCTCCTAGTCTTACCTCTTCTTCAAGGATAGTTGGGTCCTCTATGTTTGTCTTTATTTTGGGTTTGTTTTTCGATATTTTGGGTTATAAGGTGTAAACTAAGGATATTTTGGATTGGAATAAAGTAGTGGACTACCTATTGCGAGAATACTTGTCACTGGTCCTTTATAGCTGGGTACTTTCCGTGAGTATACTTCGCTGTTCTTTTATGACTTTTTTTTTCATGAATACTCTCATCAACGGTCTTTAGGTGTTAAATGAGTAATGTGCCAAGAGGTCAAAATATACCAGAAATGAAATTGACTCTTACATTTTTGTATTGAGGTTTATAAGGTAGATATTGAAGTATCAAGTAAGGGGATTTGTAACATTTTTAAAGGCATTTTCAAATAATTTACTTTTTAAAAAAGTTATAACTAAGTAATTTAAGGTTCTCATGGGTTTATGTTGAATATTTTAATACATTTTTTCAGAAAGCAGTTTTAGACAGTGCAAAAAATTTCACTGGAAATGGATATACAAGGTCAGTACAAATTTTTAATTATGGTCTTGAAACGTACCATTTAGCCCTTTATTCAATATTCTCTTCATCCATTGTCATAAATACAGCAAAAGCTAATTAAATCTTACATAGCCTCTTCTTCTTTTTTTTTTTTAATTTCCTCTCACAAACTCTTATGTGTTTCTTTAAATTTTTACCTTTATTTAGTCATGTTCAGAACGGGCTTTTCTATGCCTAGTTATTTTCGCATGATTATGAATGATTTTTGTGTCGTTAGGTACACTATAGTGGTCATATCTCTTCAAATCAAAATTTCATACTCTTGAAACTTGCATCATGCTTCAAGGTACCTTTGTTAAAGATTGATGTTAAACTTAAATAGAATGTAATCATAGAGGAATACTAACCTCAGATTGATTCCCTTTTTAGGCTCATGAGAAACAGTTTATTAAAGACCAAATATCCTTTTACAATGACCCATAGCATTAACATTATTTTGCCGATAAAAATGAGGCCACAGGAAGGCCTGTAACAATAAGTCTTTTTTGTAAATGTCACTTTAGACAAATTTGCCCTGAAAGGACAATCATACTTAGATCTTTATAATTTTCTAGTTGGTGGGATTTATAAGTGCTTTTTATTTTGATTCAATAATAAGCTTTCTCACACATGATAATGATTTTGCAATATTTATAGTCATGAAAGTAAAGTAAAACTGCTGGCTGGACAAATGTTATGTAAGTCATGTCTTTTTGTACCCAGATCTCCATTTAATTTCAATCGATTTTTTATTTTTACAGCTTGGGAATTCTATATGGTGTCTTTGCAGTCTCCAACTGGGCAGCACCATCCTTTGTCTCTATAGCGGGTCCAAGGTTGGCCATGCTGATCGGTTCCTTGTTTTATTTGTAAGTTTCAATTTTGTATGGTATGGGAATATTGGCTATAACATTTTTTTTTTCTTTAGTGTTTTCGGACTGGTATCAGTGATGCTTGCTTTTCTCACACACACAAGCGCACATAAATGCTTTATTTTTTCTGTGATTTTGATTGGCTCCAAAGTTTGCTCATTTTGAAATTTAAGATACTGATTTATTTGATAGTGCAAAAGTTCATTCTTTTATATTGTTGTTAGGAAAAGTTCATTTTCTCAAAAGCAAATCATATTTTTCTGTAACACATTCTCTTTCCAGTTACCAGAATTGTCAAATCAAAGGGATAACTTATCACTATTTCAACAGTCAAGTGGATTGCCCTCTACTTTTTTTCATGCTTCAATTTAGTTTGTTTGTTTGCTTGCTTGCTTGCTCGTGTCAGAGAGAGAGATTTGATCCAATATAACCACTATGGAAGAATACATTTGATGTAGATGAGTCAAGTTGCATTGTATGACAATATTTCAGACATAAAGATAGAACATCATCCTGCTTGAAGACCAGGCTCTAATTTTTTCTTGCATCAACAGGTCTCAATGATCTGCTAGTTCTAGATTTACAAATCTATCCTTGTTTAGTAGAGTAAAAGCAAAATGAGCTATGCATGATGTGTCTGCACTGTTTAGATCAATTCATCAGCTAATTTTAACAAAACAAATGGCAGTAAACTTCTTGTTAAAAGACACAGGGACTTGAATGTAGTTTGTAAATGAAGAAATAATCAACAATTCTTGACAATGGCAAAGACAGTGAGTAAACAAGCTCTCTAGGTCTAGATCTAGATCTAGATCTTTTCACTGAAAAGGCTAATCTATTTCTCTAAACTCTGAAAGCATACGATAGATTTAAGTGGGATATTGGTATATTCCTGTCTTATGTACCTTCAAGGCAAAACATTTTGATGTATTGTTGTTCTGTTGACTTTTTTACTTACAAGTTTAAGTTGATGGTTGTTCTTTTTATTTGTAATCTCATAAAAGATTGAAGGCAAACACAGAAGAAGTAGACAGAGAATAACTTATATGGAAAGTGTTAAGTCATCGTGGGCAGTAGGCGGTGGTAGCAACAACAGCCTTATAAGGATAAGTGAGAACAAGTCTGAGTGGAGGAACATGATTGCGGACGGAGCACCTAAAGCACCTTTTTGTAAATAATTGATGCATGTGTTTTCTCACAATAATCTTCCTTTTAAGGATAGAAAGCTTTAATGAAAAGATGGAGATCTTTGTCTTAGCTTTTCTCACAACAAAAAATGAAAATATCATCTTGAGATTGTTTGATTAACTTATGACGTGAAGCTTTACATTCTTTTCTTCTTTCAGCCTATTCGTGCTATCTTTTCTCAAGCCTATGGTGTGGGCTTTGTATTTTGGGTCTGTGCTTGTTGGATTTGGGGCTGCAAGTAAGTTTGCACAACTGTGTAGTGTAATTTGTTTGTCTGTATGATTGGGTCGTCGATTTGTATCCTGACTCCTCACTTTTTTTTTTAAATGCTTTGCTTTCTTTTTGTTGCAATCAATTACTATAATACCTCATAAATTCAAATTTTGTTTTTATTATTTGAGCTTCCCATAGTCTAATGTTTCTGAAGAGATAAAACATTTTATATGCTGTTTAAAATTGAGTATGCCTTTTTTTTTTAATACTTATCATGGTTTCAAATTTATTATTTACCTCTTACTTTTTTTTTTCAGTTCTTTGGACTGGACAGGGAAACTTTCTCACTATCAACTCTAATTCAGAGACTGTGGCGAGAAATAGTGGCATCTTTTGGGCTCTGTTTCAGTGCAGGTATGTTTTTAGGACAGGTATTATTTGGGTGTATCAAATAGCAGCCTACAGGAATGTTCTGGGAGTTTTTTTTGTTGTTGTTTTTTCTTAAATTCTCTCTAACAGTCTCAACCACATTTTGTGGTTTAAAAATTTTGTTTGGCTTTTGGGTATGGTGTAAATTTAATTGAAAAAGACTATGTGTAAAAGAACAAACCCAGTATTTCTGGGTTTTTTTTAAAGATTATTAAAACTGCAAATATTTTAAAATGCTATTCTATTAAGATTATGTTTGTTGCATTTTCATTTGGCTTATGTTTTTAATTTCATTGTGATTTGATGCATTGTCTTTGTGCTTGACAGCAAGTCTTTCACATATATATCCAAATCTTTCTCAACTGTATTGTTCTCTGCACCTGGCCATTTTTCTTATTTAATCCAACAATCTTGTCCTTTCTCCCATTTTGCCTTTTATTTTCTTATTCTCTTTTCTTAAAAATGATTTGTCAACTGTTTTTACATTTGCAATTTTATCAATGACTTCCTTTTCTTATCTTTTTTTCAGCTTGCTTTTTGGCAATATGTATTCCTACTTTGTATTCAAAGGCGAGGATGTTATTGAACCTGAAGCACGCACAAAACTTTTCATTGTCTTAAGTGCTGCAGGACTGGCAGGAAGCCTCTGTCTACTCTTTTTAAGAAAACCAAGATCCATAGACCCAGACAATTTGATCAATTTGAATGTTGAGTAAGTTTATATTTGTGGACAAAAAAAATTGTTTAGTAATGACTTTTTAATAAGAGATAAAATGTGATTTAAAAAAATTTTTTTTTTCTTTTTGAAAAGGTAAAGATCATTCATAAGTTTGAGGATTCTTCATTGACACATATCTTGCTGTGATTTTTAACATTTTTGAATATTTTTTTATTTAATTCTTTCAGTGTTGTACATCCTGCTGACACTCCACAACAGGCACTGAGTAAGTTTTGAGTTTTTGAGTTTTGAAGACATTAATAATAATGTATTTCGATCTTTTGCATGATTACATTACACAATTGCCCCTCAGCCTTTCTCTGTAACATTTGTTGTCTTATATTTTACTTACTTATTAATTTCACACACAGAAAATGCTACTGAAATTGTATTAAGCATTTATCACACAGTCATGGCATCAGTAGATTATAATACTAATTTTTTTTACATCTGATTAGTTCATAGGTAGAGACTGATAACTTTTTTTAAAAGAATCTTTATTGACAAACTTTGTCAGAACTGTCGTCTTAAACAAATAATATTAGAGATGTTTTTCTGCTCAGTTCAATATGAACAACAAGAAGAAGGTATTTTACCTGTCTCAGGCCTGCCTATTTGTCCCGATTTAATCGGGACATCCCGATTTTCGGTTCAATTCATGATTTCACGATTGAGGTGAAAATGTCCCGATTTTTCCAATTCGATCCTTTCTTTTGCCGGCAGAATCTTTTGTTTTGTCTTGAAAAACCCGCGCAAGGATATTCAAGGCCTCAACGCCACCATTTCTTCCCCTTCCCTCGTGGCCGTGATATAGCCTATGCCTACCTGAGTAATAAACTCAGAACGAGAGGGCACAAATGTGTCGATCTTACCTGTACTGACTCTGTATCTGGCACGGTCTTTTTTCTCCCTGGAGGTCCTGCCGCAGATTTCAATATACATGTAATTCATTTTGTTTGATCTGTTATGTATAATTACCGTACCTCTACCCACATCATCATACAATACCTGATTATCAGTGCTACTGTTATCTAACATTTAGCTTTCTGTTTTTCTCCAACCACTTTTGATGGTTTCCTCGTAAATCAAAGCCAGTTTTTCGATTCTTGGTTTAATAAACCAGCCTACCAATGACCTACGTTGAACTCAACAGCCAAAGGCGTTCAATCTTCCTTTGTTTACTTTAAATCTTAATCGCTTCTTTCAGCATGAAAGTCACAATATGAAAAGATTTAACATGATAACAACACACATGGTGCTATATTATTATTGTTAAAGGGGACAGATTCAAACACGTTGTAAAGTTGCAACCTGAACCAAAACGAAAACGCCATGAACGAACATTGGAGGTCTAAAGGGATATATGCGCCTATTCAAAAATGAAAAATTATGGCACTTGGCAGTATTTAAATAAATTCATTCAAAGCACAGAACATATTTTAAGTGTCAAACATTTATTTGACCGGTGAGAAAAAAAACTGCAAAATATCAGTCATTAAAGATAGACCCTATTGCAATCCTTTGATCTTTCACCTTACAATGTATATTTGAGGCAGGGGCGGGAGCCATGGCGCCGGCGTTGCACAGCGCATTACAACAAAAGATTTGCCAATTTTGTGTGTGTGTGTGTGAGAGAGAGAGAGAGAGACTGCTAATAAAACTAATAGGCCTACTAAGTCTTTGTTTTTTCAGCAATATGTTTTTGTTAATTACATCAAAATCGAGGATTTATTTAAATGAGATAAGCTTTGCAAATATTATGACATGAGAGAGAGTACCAACATAGCGAACTAACATTCAGCCTTAGGCGAGATTGAGAAGTCTGATTTTCAGCAATAGGTTATGTTAATTACATCAAGATCGAGACTTTATCTAGATAAGATAAGCTTAGATTTCATTTTGATCCAGACTTAGATCCTTACACACGTGCTTTTGGTTTTCATTTAAAGAAGCATCGCAAATCAAAGTCTAGCACAAGATTTTTGCAGCCAAGATTCTGCTAGATCTAGATCTAGGCCTACTAGTACTAACAGAGTACGATAAATGGTACTCTGTTGGCCTACTGGATCAAATCTTTTGTAGATCTAATACATCATGCCGGCGGGCTAGATGAAAGGCTCAAATAAAGAGATCTAGGGTGTCTATCGCCGGTGGGCGGTATGGATACAAATTAAGAAGCCTCCGCCTTTGTTGGTTAGGGGATGGGGGGTGTTGGTGGCACAATGGATAGCGAACCCGTATTGAGTTTTACAAGAACCGCACTGTTGCAGGTTCGAGCCCTGCTACCCGTACCCTGGCTTAACGGGGGAGCTGAAAGCTGAAATCACCCTGCTGTGGACGAGCTACATGCAGATCCAAAACCAAATATTGTGTTAGCACCGGGTCGGCAAATCATTCTCAAACACATACACACACATTCTCTCCCTCTTCTTTTTCCTTCTTCATCCGATTATTAGGACTGAAAATCTAGATAGATTATACCTAGTTTGGACCTGGCTCTACACCCGCATAATGTATAGAATATGTGGTTTTGAGGAAGCATTGCAATACTCATAATGGAACTTGTTGAACAAGCTCGGCTCGAGATTTTTTACATGTTTAGATAACTATTGTATGTTGGGCATTAGGCGAAGCCTAGATCTAGGCAGTAATAACGCCCCAGTGGGTCTGATCCGAAAGAAGGCATTTAAAAAATTAATGAAGTTTATGCATTCGATCATTGTATTCTCTCTCTCTCTCTCACACACACACACATACACATCATGGATTTGAGCCCTGACTTGACGGAGGCTTGATATTTTTTTTTTCTTTTTTGATTTGCACTTTTTTTTATGTCTGATTGTTTCCTTGATTTGCCAAGTGCTCACCTGTCAGCTTTAAACCTCTTTGGTTTCGTAAAAAATCTGATGAGTGATAAAACCATTCCCGCTGGTTTCCTTTTAAAAAATACTTTTTCAAAGGCATTTTATGAATTATCTTCTTGGAAAGCGTACTACTTTTTTCTTTTCTTTCTTTTTTTTGTTTTTGTTTTTGTTTGGACGAACTTTTTTAGACATATTAAGGCATTTGACAAAATATGCATTTTATGGAATGATATTTTTACTTTTTAAAAATATAATTATTATTAATAAAGGTGCAAAGGGGGAATAATCCAAGGTCAATAATACCGATAGTGTTACTATGTCCCTCAAATTTTTGTAAATGTTTGATGTGTGTGTGTTGAAAGTGTAGTGTAGCCTATAAATACCAATATATAATAAAAATGTAGCGAATGTGTGTAATTCTTTATTATGGTATGATTTTAATACCATGTGTATGTTAAGGTAGAAATGTCCCTATTTTGTGTAGCAAATCCCGATTTTTTATCTTAAGTGTCCCTATCTTGACCATTTTCAAGTAGGCAGGCCTGCTGTCTTACATCCAGAGTATTTTTATTCTCCACACAAAAAGTGCTGTGGAGTTGTAAATTAAAAAATCTTTTTCAGATTTGTAAATAATTATAAAATATAGTTTTTTTGTTGAATCTTTAAGGTCAAGTTAATACATTTATTGCAGTGAATCATGAGTTGTGTGTGAAAAAGTCAACTTTTTCTTTCTTTGATAAATAGCATTATTTTTTGTCTTTGTAATGTTGAATGATTTTATTACAAATTCAAATTAGTATTTTGGGTGTTGATGAGCTCTGAATGCATTATGAGACATGTAATGGGAAAATAAATTTTACTCATCAACTTAAAAGTGACAGTTACTAGCTAAACAATACTGAGTACTTCAACAAAAACAAAATTTCTGTTTACCTTTTCAGAGAGATCCTTTATGCTGTTCAAGACTAGAGAAATGCTGTTGCTGTGCCTAAGCTTTGCTTACACGGGTCTGCAATTCTTTTGTTTTGTTGGTTTTTTTTTCAACGCTGGCTTCAAGTTTTGTCAAAAGGAAAGAGAGAATAATTTACCTATAACAATTTTTGTTGGCTTTCTCCAATTCAATGATGCAGAAACAAAGTTGTGGCTATTATAGTGCAAAATATTATTTTACAGTAAAAAATTTGTTTCAACAGTTATATTGAAGTAATTACAGCTCTTTTCTGATTTATCTAATAAGGCCTGCTGCAGTGCATGTTTGATATGCTTCATTTACCCTGAAATATTAGATGTTATAATATTGAATTTATTAAAAATGTTTTCTGAGTTTTGGTTTTGTTTCCTTTATCTGTTTTTTTTTTCATTTCATAGGTTTTGAATTGACTTTCTTTAGTGGTGTATATGGAGCTTGTATTTCACATAACCAACATTTTGGTGAAAGCGCTACAAGTTTGATGGGCATTTCTGGAATTTTTATTGGGATAGGAGAAATTTTGGGTAAGTGATTAGTCTTAGTGTGAACCAGTTGCCTATGCCTTCATCTCTTGTCCATCTCTTTTTCTTGCTTAACACAATTATTCATCATAGAATGTGCTAATGCATGCATAGTAAAAATGTCTCATCCATATTCAATATCATCTGCTACTCTTAGAAAAAAAATTCTGGGAGAAATCTGAGTGCTGCACCTGCATCATAGAAGCTCAGCTTGAAGGGGGGATTTTAAACAGATAACTTTTTGTATCAAATTTCATTTTAGAATGAAAAACACTGTGAAATGATACTAAATGCTTATTAGTTTTTAAATCTGCATTTGTGAGTTGGGTATAGGCTGGCGCTAAGCCTAGTCTAGTAATAAAGACATTATTGCAGCAGTGCACAGTGTTCTGTTTCTATCAGAAACACGTTTAAGTAGATTGGGGAAGGGAATCTTTAACACCTCTTTTTGATCTAACCTAAATTCTGATTACATATTTGGATTCAAAACTACTGAGATTTGCTACAAAATATAGTATTAAAGCATTTAAACTAAACTTTTCTTTCTTTAAACTGTAATTTGCTGACCAGGAAAGATGCTCGTTCTTAGGCGGAGACTAAATCTAGCTGCACAGTATGGGCCTTGCATCAGCTGACACAATGTTGGGCCAAGAAAAAAAATTTAAGCATTCAGAAGCACAATCAATTTTCCAAAGTTTTAAGTCAGTTGCACCAAACATATCTTGAAAACACTTAATTTCCTTTAATATAGGTCTCACACATTATAATTACATATGTTCAATAGTGTTGATATTTGATCATACTGCCTCAAAAAAGATAGCGCTAGTGATAAATGAGGGTGAGCAAAAAAAGTTGCCTCGTGCAATGAATTTGCAAGGGATTTTGATAGCTTAGACCTACAATGAGGATTGGGACCAGGCAATTATATCAAATAGAGGCCGCCTCCCTCCCCCCTTGTGATAGAAGTGAAATGCGTCTCACCAAATTAAGGGTTGGTGATTAGACATATTTACATGGTAGGAAGCCTTAATGAGAGTCCCAATGTAATTCCATTATCCTCTGTGCATAGCTTATTAATGCACTAATATGAAAGAAGAAGAAGAACATACATTTTAACAGTTAATGTATGTTTTTCCACATTTCTGAAATATTTCCACTGCTATTGATTAAAACAGTGGCTCAAGTTTAATTTTCATTGCATGTTCTGGCATTCATTAAATTTTAAAGTATTATCTGTTTTCAAAATTTTGCAAAAGTTATGATTTAGTATAATTTTTTTTTCGATAAAAGTAAAATACAGCCACCAATAAAAATTTATTGAAGCAAAATGTAACACACAGTTCTAGATTGATACATTTGTTATTTAATTTAATGAGACAGACACATAAGTTTTGACTATTAAAAAAATTAACCTTTATGTTTCTATAATTGTTAAGATTATTCAATTCAGTTTTTTGCCTATTGTTTTTTGTTATGTCCTATATTATAGCATACAAAATAGTTTTGAACCCAATCTTGTTATGTATGTGTGCTGGTTTTTAAACAATTTTATACAAAAGAACAAAACGCTTTTTTTATTGTTGTTGTTTTGAACAGCTTTCTCAGGTAGCCTTAAATATCTATTAGTGTCACAAAAAAAAGCACAAACACTTCGAGTAAACTCTGAAACTTCATACACATCCTATATGTATTCTTTGTCTGTCTCTTGGTCTAACTCTAGTTTTGTGGCATGTTTATTTCATAAGGTGCCACTAATTCTGGTAAATCTAAATCTAGATCTAGATTTATATCCAGCTTAGCAAATGTTCTTTAATTTTAGGCCTAGTTCAATATCAACATTATTTTACAGTCCATGGGAAGCTATGCTAGTAAAAAAATGATTGTAATATTAGTTAAAATGAAATGCCCTTATATGGCTTGTAGCATCTACCAAAAAAGAAAAAAAGTTACATTATTGAATTAATCAGAATAAAAAAGAGTAACCACCAACTTAAATTAATAATCAACAAAACAGTAGCACATTGAAACGTTTCGCCCCTTTCGGCTTCATCAGTCGCTTACAGACGGCAAAGCAAAAGACCGTTCGTTTAATTGAATTTTGTAATGCTTGTCTCAGATGTTCTGTTCATGTCTACACTTTCCAGGTGGACTGCTGTTTGGTATTTTGGGAAAGAGAACCAACGTTTATGGGAGAGACCCAGTGGTGCTGTTGGGCTACGTAGTACATATGGCTGCTTTCTATCTGATATATATCAATATGCCAGAAGAATCACCTTTACATTTGACAAATGGACCAACATTTATGCAGTCAAAGTATGCTTTCAAACTAAATATACATGTCTAAGATTGTTCATGCAGTGAATCATTTACCAGAAGCAGATTCCATTTTTAAGGGTGTGTTCAGTAAATATTATTTTTGATTAGCATGAACTCCTTTCAAGCTTAGTGAAGTGTTAGCTGAAATGCATTTCTTTTTTTAAATAATTTTAAAATGCCACTTTGATGATCCAATAATCTTAAAATCTTTCTCTAATAAACAGAATCTGATGTCTTTGTTTAGAACATTTTCCATCTCATATGTCCTGCACATTTGCCAAGCTGATTCAGAGGTCACAAATCACTTGCTCAAGAAAACTGTCACATCTGAAATTATTTTAACTTTTTTTTTAAGTTTGTGAAATATATTATTCATATTGGTTAAAAAAAAAATGCACTTGATACAAATTTATTGTAGGTGACGCCTTCCAAATTCCATTTTTTTAAAAGATACAACTACATATGGGCTTGTGGACACACAAGTGTGAGTGCAGCTGGGGGTCATAAAACTGCCCTCAATTTTTTACAAAAGGTTCAAAGAGATCTCTTTACCATGAAAAATGCTTTCATGTTCTTGTCCCTTACAGTTGTTATGCAGGTATTAAGACAAAATATGTTAAATATCATAAAAGAAAAACCAAAGGCAAAAAAGTATATGAAACATTTTTAATTTTTTAAGTCTAACCATTTGAAACATTTTCTCCTAAACCATGCACATATCCATTTATCTCCTTTTCATAAATAATGAACGAATTTGGCTTTTTTTATATTTTTTTTGTTGGCATCCAGGCGTAGACATTTTTGTGGAAAATGCTCTAATAAGGATGTTGGAATTAGGAAAGTGAGTCTGTTTTAAAAGAGGGATTGATAGCTTTTATGGCTTATATGTCTATAAAAGTTTTAACAATTGTATTTAAAGGCAAAAAAAGTCTCTCTTAAAAAAAGGTGTGTCAGCTTTAAGAGGTACCATATCTGCAAAAGTTTTAACAATTTTGTTTTAAGGCAATACTTGATACTTTTTTTTTTGCATCCTCTATCTTCCACCTTGTTCACACCTCTAGCTAAAAACTAACATTTTGTAAGTCTGTAGTATGTGAGATCTCCATGCATAGAAAAGACAAGTAAGTCTATAAAGGAGAAAGTGTGCAGAGTGTCCATGAATATGGCCCTGATTTTTCTGAAGCATAAGAAAAAGCTTTATATTGCTTTTGTATGATGTTTTTTTTTGTTTTTTTGTTTTTTTTTTACATTATGCCACCAATTGACAATGATATAGTTTTCATTGCATTCTTTTTCTTGCACAGCCAGTACATTGCTATTTTGTGCAGTTTTCTTCTGGGCTTTGGTGACAGCAGTTTTAATACTCAGGTGAGAAAGCCTTAATTTTTGCTTTCATTCATCAGCTGATAGTGATACTTTAAACTGTAACCTTGATTAAATTATTACTTTTTGCACTATGCTTATGACCTGTTTTCTTCTGTTAAAATCCTGTATGAAGAAATTTTAAAATTTGAGAATATTTCGTTCATTTTATATCATGTTTCATGTTGTGAAATATTTTATCTCCTTCATAAGTTTTGAATCCCTGAAAAGTATGATATGCTACTTTTTTCCCTAGATTTACTCTTTGTTGGGCTTTATGTATCCTGAAGATAGCTCCCCAGCCTTTGCACTCCTCAAATTTGTGCAGGTAAACTTTCCTTTGAAAATTTTGTTTGCTTGCGTATCAATGCTGTGTAATTGTTTAATATTTGGCACAAAAAAAAAAACCACATCAGAAAAGAATATAAGAAAACAAATGACAACTATTTTAATTAAACATGACATTTTCTTTAGACACCCTTTATAAGGCTTTAAGAATTTTTTTTTTCAAAAGTAGAAACATCTTATTTGATTTTTTTTTTTATCCAATTATAAAGATAATTTCATTTTTCAATCTCATGCATCTAAATGAATTGCTTCTATATCTTGTTGCCTGACAACAGTTACATTTATCTGTATGGTATCTGCACAGTCTGTAGCAGCAGCAATAGCATTCTACTACAGCAATATCCTAATATTGCGGTGGCAGCTACTCATCAATGTTATTTGGGGCACCCTTGGTATCCTGGGTTTCTGTGTAGTTGAGTGGAGCAGCACATCTGCAGCTAGGGCTGGCTACCAGAGCATATGACGCCAGGAGAAGGCAGTAAGTTGTGCCAGAAGCGTTAAGGGAATTTGGTGATTTTTTTTTAACTATCTATCATATCAGACAAACTGTTGAGAATACTTCCATGTATTATTTTTTGTTAAATCTAAAAATAACCCTGTAAAAGTCAGTTTAGCTTTATTAGAGTTTCATTCAGTTTATAAAAGGATTCGGTTGATTTCGTTTTTTACCTTAATCATTTTGTAACTCATTCTTTAGAAATTAAGTTAGTGGGGTTTTTGGTAACTTATGTGCTTCAGTTGATGCATAACTGCCTATCATATTTTATGAATAAAAAAAAAAAACAAAAGCAAAAATCATCTTTAAATGAATACAAACAATACATGTTTTTTTTTTTAATGGAAGCATAGTTTGGGTTTTTTTTCCCTTTTTTGGATATGGTTTTGCCTGATCTGTTTTATTTCATATCTTAGAACTTTTTTTATAGATCTGTATTTTTTATTTCTAAAGACACATAAGGTGGATTTTTTTTCTTGCAAAGAACTACAGTCCTTAAACTGATTTAAAACAAAAATCTTGTGGCTATTTCTTGGGAAGATATTCACTGCTTGCAATTAAAAAACTAAATTGGTCAGGATGCACAAACCATCCCAAATCACATTTGCATAGGTGCTATTGAATGCATGTTATATCAACTATACAAAAAGAATATCTATGCTGACTTGTCTCTATTATTTTAATTGAGCTTTAAACTATATTATTTTAAAAGTTGTTGTTATGTTGCATATAATTCTTTGATTGCTCAAGGAAAAGTTATGAAAAAAAGAATAATTTTTGCTTCTACTAAGATGCTGGAGCTCTAGTGTTTTGCATAATGCTTTGTTATGTGTGTGTCATGGTTACTCTAGGTCAGTCTAAATTATTCTGAACAAGACTTTGGATCAAAATTTTGGACAGGGAAATGTGGTATATATTATGAGGTCAAAATATTCTTGAAAACTTCAGAAACAGCTTTGTTAGTATCAACCTGTACCCAGGCATGAGTCTGAAAAATATCTGTATTCATTTTGCCAACATGTTCATTGTTGGTTCAGCAATAGTGCCTCTCTTTTTCAAAACAGCTTGCAAAAGAACCCTTTGTGATTGTGATGGTTTCTTAGGTACACTAAGCTTGATTTAATGTTTTAATGTTTATGGTTATTTTTTAATTTCATGCTTGATATCCACATTATCAAAAAATGAAACAAGTCATCTTAAACAAACAATCCTAGATCTAGGTTGAAACAGTTGAAACTTTACAAACAATTATTAGGAAAAACATGGAATAGATAACTATCAACTCTCAAGATTCAATTTGCTCACGCATTTTTTTTTACGTATCACTTTTAATTTTCTTTCTGGTCTGAATTATTTTAGGTTTACCTTCTATATTCAGTGGAACATGAACTTTTCTAATTCTTTGGGGAAATTTAGTTTGCGGCAAAACTGTGTAGGAACATTCAAGGGCAGTAACCATGTTTGAATACACTGTAATGCTAATAATGGATTACTTTCTTTCTAGAATTGTACGTGTTTGCTTTTTAAGACTCAAAAACAAATGAAATGCATTTTAATAAGATTTTATAAAAATATTCCTCCATTATTCTTATTGTCGAGATATATATAAATATATATTTATATATATATATATATATATATATATAGATATTATGTATGTGTGTGTGTGTGTGTGTAACGGTCTCACAACATGAGTCGAGTTGTGGGTCTTAACTTTCTGAGCACTAGGCTGAATTGTGCTGTTAATACCGTGCCACTGGCCTATTTGGGGATATTTTGAAAATGTGTCATAGTATAAAAAATACATCTAGCTGTATGACATTTGATTTAGTGATATTTTATTATGAGTATTATAATCTGAAATTTGTATGTCATTCTATAAAAAAAAAACATTTTCATACTTTTTTCAAAACAGGCTGTTTTTTCACTTTCAAACTTTTTTGGGGCCCTCTGCATTCAAAACCATTGTGCACAAAACAAAGAAAAAAATAATCAGCAAGTTAGTTTGAGTCAAAATGTATACATGTAATGACTTACATGAAAAAAAAAAATGCAACTGTCTGAATGCTCTCAATAGTCAACGGTAGTTCGTTTGGGTGTGTTACACCTGGAAGCATGAGGTTTAATTGACAAAGTTTATAGATCTATGTAAAAAGTGAAAATCGTGGGAAAAAGGCACTCTTTCACAAGTGTAAAAACTTACAAATCAAAACAAAATACACACTGTCACATAATCTAGATTCTAGATCTGTGACAATTCTAGATCTAGAGTTAGATCTAGATCAAGACTGAAAACCTGACAGATATTAGCATCAAAGTGATCATAGGTGGGCAAGCCCGTCGTGAAAACGTATATTTAAATCTAGATCTTAGATTCTGACAGTGAATAGGCCTAGATCAACATGCACACCAGTGATGGAATAAGACGCAGATTCTAGTTCGATCCACAGAGTGTAGGGTGATGTGGCTGGATCTAGATCTAAAAAAAATTACCCAAAGAAAATTTAGATCTCTAGACAGTCTCTGTTCGTTTCTCTCTTGAAGAAGCCATTTAAATGTTTGCGCTAGAAACTTGTCAAGGGAAGGAAAATATTTCACAGTGATCCCTTCTCTCTCAAACAGTTCAACAAAGGAAATAAATAGGATTGGAACAAGAAGTGGTCAGGAAAATGAAGACCATAAACACAGTATTTGTACTTGGTGAGTTAATCAATTCAAAAATTGAAGTAAAGAAATAAAAATTCCCAATGTTTTATGTATAGAAAGTCTATAGCTTGTCTATAAAAAGTTCTCCACATAGAGGCTAGAAGTTTTCATCCCTCTAGGCAATGATTTTCATATTAAGTCAATCATGCAAAACCGCAACTCGACTCATATATATATGTATGTATGTATGTATGTGTGTATGTTTTAGAAAAGCATTTTTTCCCTCTGAGTTCCCTGGACAATGCCAGGTCGCAGGCTTGGGACTGTTTTTTGGCCCATTACAAAGATAATTCTTGAAAGGGGCTATGAAGTTATTTTGAAAATTTTTATCTGAAATGTTAGCTCATAGCGCTCATCCGTTTTTTCAAAGTAGTTTGAGATGCTTGTCTGCTTGAGCTTTTTGAATGCAATCTCGTTGATTGTGGAGGACAAGCCTCCCAACATATTGATTGATGCACTAAAATCACTCTGATCCCCTTTGCTTTGAATGAAGCTGCAGAGGGTTAAAACTGTTTGTCTTGCCTCTAGCACTGATCGTAGGTCCATTGTTTCTTCTGACTCAGTTTTTTCTTCTCTGCATATTGCAATTTTGTGCAGTGTTTAAAGCACCTTGGTTTAGCAATCTTGCTTACTACTAGGAGAAGAGACAACTTATTTCCTGTCATGCTAGCAGCAATTAGTACTGTGTTTCAATGTTTTGGTATTTTACCATGGCTGCAGTTCTCAACTTTTAGTGCAAAGGTTTTGGTGGGAGGTATCTACAAAATGGCTCAGTCTTAATGGCATTAGAGATGTCCTGAAGTCAAAACCCTGACAGAACATCTTGCAGCTGATTATCCCTCCAGTGCTGGACACTCTTGCTGCTCACAACTACAGCCTCACCATATGCAGTCTTGAACTCCTCCAAGTATTTTTCCTCTACTTTAGACCAGAGGATTGAGCCAGAGACTGGAAAAAAACATTGCTTTTGCCTTTTATACCAAACAAATAAACTTTTCATGAGCTCCTTATTTCTTATAAGCCTTTGATGCTTTTTTTTTTTTCTGTTTGGCTGTCTGCTTTCTCTAAATTGCACCTATTTTGATGCAAGTCAACCAAGTTGATTTTGGAATGTCATAATTGTTACAAATGTCCACTCAGGATATTTTTTTCTTCATCACCTTTGGATCACCTTTGGAAAGAATTTGGTGTTTTTTATCGGGATCTAAAGAAGCGACTTTCCTATTTTTGTTTTTCTTTATGATCAGATCAATGGGTTCTACTTGTCTGTTGTTTCCTGGGACAGAGTGTGGGGCGGGCAGACCAGACAAGCAGAAAGATATAAATTTTGCCAAGTGCTCCTCACTGTCAGGCAAGCCCCCCCCGGTCTGTGTATGGCACCCGGTATCTAATCTAGATCTAGTGCTAGAATTTGTCTCCAGAGACGGAGCATGGAAGGGATAGGGGTAAAGGAATGACTTTCAATGATGACGCAATTGCAAACTTGTTTGGGTAAGGATAGAACCAATGTTCCTTAGTGCATCTGGTGATGACTGATATAGGCCTAATCTGGAGATGTGCAATCGGGCAGAGAAGAGTCAAAGCACAGTGAGGGAATGTGAAGAGCCACCGATTATTGACATTTTCATTCATATTAATATGAGTTTTATTAATAAGACATACAGGTGGCTCACAATTTTTGCGATACTAAGCTAATTTTTTTTTATCTATATTTAGTATTTTTTTATACAGGCGATTGGCAAATAGTTTGACGAATCAATGTTAACAGTGCAAGCAAGTTCGACAAAAGCGAAGAAATTACAAAGTCACAAAGAAGAAATTTGTGATTTTGAGGAATCAGTTTTTTACAAAATCATGTTCACTGTATTCAGCTTCAGAACAAAAAAAATTAAATAACCAGTGCGACCAACCAACAGGATATTATGTGGCAAGAAAAATGATTGAAATGCTTATTCAATTGTGATTATTTTTCTTTCTTTTAACTTTTGTGATACAATTTTTTAAATACAGAAGGATAGGGTGCTCTCAACAGTACGTTTGATCCATAGCTTTTGCGTTCATTCTTGTAGCAATGGGTCTATGTTTTTAGTCAAAGTGCTCAGAATTTTACTTTGTTATAATGATGATGATGGTAATGATGATGATAATTAATAATGATCATGACAGCTGCAAAGACAATGCCATTGGAGGTCATTCTGATTTTGAGTCTGAATCTTATGTGCCAGTTGTGACATGTAACATCTAGAATGGTGACATGAAACCGTATACTTCTGTGCAAGTAAAGTCAACTTTAATCGTCATATAATGTAAATTGAACTTTTTTTTGCCTTTTTTTTTAGGGTCTTGTTGAAGAAGCACCTGCCTGCCTTGAAAACACTGAGCATAACGAGAAAGACGATGAAGAGGAACAGTTACCACAAACAAACATGTGAGAGTTCTTCAAAATTGGAACTTTCTCTAATTGCAAATCTTGTCTTTCAAATCTACATAAATTGTATCACTATCTACTTTTTCAATTTTTTTTTTCAGCAGGAAGCCTACTTACTTTACATTGAAATATTTTTCTTTTTTTTTTTTTT
>BLXT01005762.1:1302599-1314804 GCA_019648995.1 Plakobranchus ocellatus
AGGCTCTACAGAGCTACCAGATAAAAAAACAGAAAAATGTCAGTCCCTAAGCCTTAATCAGATCACATGATTAAAACCAGCCACAACAATAATAGTAGAAAAATAGAATGTAAAAAAAAACAAAAAAAAAAATAGTTATTAGCCCATTTTTTAAGAAATAGCATTTAACATTTAAGTTTGAAAGACNNNNCCCCCCCCCCCCCCCCCCCCCCTCTTTTTTTCTCTACCAAAAATACTTAATGTAAACTCTATAGGGAAAACACAGTGTGGTTTACACAAATGGCTTGATGTACATATCTATTCAGAAACATTAGGGAATTACATACATGCATATATAAAAAAAAAATCAAATGAGATGGTGTTGAAAGAAGCACATTGAAGTCAATTTTAAATCGAATAAGAAAATATTGCTGTTAGGTTAGGAACTGTACTGCTTTTATTTTTTATTTCGATAGCTTTTAAAGATAATGTAAACGATTTGCACCAGTATTAGTTTTTAAAGAGAGTCCAAGCTGAATAATAATAGAAGAATTATGAGTGCATCTTTTTTCAATTTGTTTTCCTTACAATGAGAGCATGTTTTGTAACTATCAAAAGATGCATCATATAAAGTTGCTGGGTTTTTTTTGTATCAGGCAAAGAAAAAGGACTCATCATGATGGAGCACAGTGTTGATTTAGAAATGTTCATCAATGGGAACATATCTGAAAGTTGTCTCTGTTTTTGTATGAACTATGAGTAAGATATGGCAAGGAGTTTTCCATAAATATTAATCATATTAATAATAATATTAGAATTGACATCACTTTGATAAACTTTGCAATTAAATATTTGGGAATGCTCTCTTTGAAAGGATATGTTTTAATTTTCACAGGTCTGTGGAAAAATCCCATGCTATACCATTGAGAGATTTTATGATTTGAGAGAAACTTTACAAAGGAAAATAGGTTGGACAACATTTGATTATTTTTTAATGCCAAAGAAAAATAATACAAAAACCTTTGCTGCATTTGATTTTTTGTGCTCTTGTAATTTTCAAATAGGTCAATTCATGAAATGCACATTAAGGTAATTTTTATTACTGGTTTTTTAGACTGAACTGACAGTGCAAAATAATTTTACCCTATGCCAAATGTAAATACTAAAAAAAAAAATGAAATTGAGGTTGTGCTTGAAATCTTTTGTGTGACGTTCTGCTGTAGCAGAGCACTACAAAGAATTATGTGTGCTGCATTGTATTTTATTGTATTGTCGCTTTTTCATTTTATATCTCTGAATATTCTTATAGGAGTTGTAAACTGGTTTTTATCTTTATTTAATTTTAACGATGGGCTTTTTTACTTCAGTCTTAATCTTTCAAATATTTTTTTTTCCTTTCAAGACCTATTCAAAATGGGGAAAACCTTGTGGTTAGTATAGAATATGGTCATAAGTCTGTCGAGTTAAAAGTGACTTACAACAGCATTCCATACAACTTACAACCTTATGTTCCAACTATCTTACATTTATGATAAAAATTTTACCTACTGACACTAAAATGTTTAAAACTTCAAATGAGAGCCTTTAAATTCTGTTTGTGCATTAAAAATTGCATATAAGGTTTTTCTATATAAGGGATCGAAAGATATAGCTTTAATTGCAGATGTTCAGTAAAACACTGTCAAAATGTTGCCAAAAAAAATGCATGGATAAACCCAAAATAATTTTAAGTCCCCGCAATTATTTTTTTTTTTTAAAAACCCTCCTAAACCAATTGATTTCTGCATACCCCCAGAATTTTGGTTTGAAAGCGTTATACTATGTATGGTCTTAATTTTTCTATGTGGGTAAAAAGTTTTCTTATAACCCAGAATTAAATTGTGGAAATTTTTATAATATTTTCATTGTGTAAAGTACAGTGGAGTCCAGATAAAGTCAACTCACTTAAGAGAAACTCTTGCTTAAAGTCAACTCCTTAAAGCAGTCCCTTTTGTTTTTCTTTTATTTCTTTGTTATGGATAAAGTCTACCAATTTCCCGAAAAGTTGACTTTAAACAGACTGCACTATATGTAAAACTGTATTTACACAAGCTTTGTCACGATAGTTCTTATCATATTTTATGGTGTTATCAACTCAATCCATGACCTGTGTTAACTTATAGCATCAGTTGTGCAATTTTCTAACCTTTATCCTTTGCCAATGTGTTAGCAGGGGTCATAATAATTTATGTAGGTTTTCTTCAATTTTCTGTGAAGAAATATAATATTTCTGCTTTTTCCTTACTTCCACCTGCTCCAAAATTATTCAGATTTCCTTTCATATGCACTATAAGAGGCTCCAAGTTTATTTTGTTATGTTTCTCTCACAGTCAAACTTTCATTTTTTTGTGGACATTGAAATTCAATAGGGGATTAGAGAGAGAGGTGGCCATATATTGGTGGCATTTGATATACATGTAAATGAATTTGGGCATTGAATTTGTTTTTAGTTAGTCCCCAATTGACTCTCAGGCTGAAACTCTTATCAACAAGTGATACAACGAGCAATAGAATGATATTAAAATTCTCATGTTGATAGCAAAATCGTGCTCTTCTAACACACACACAAAAAAAAAAAGGAAAATTGCGTGTAGAGAATGATGAACTCTACAAAGTAAATAAGCGAAATAATGCATGCTATTAATGCAGCCAATACGCAGGAAATGAAATGCTACATGAAGGGAATGTGATATTGTAAAAGCTTGGTTTTTTTTATTTAAATTATGCAAGCAAGTCTGCATGAAAATGAGAAACACTGTGTTTTACAAAGCTCACTTTGCACCATGAGAAATATGTACTATAATAATGTATTCCATTTTTCTTTCAATTGTTATTTGATTGGTAAACACTTTTTATTGCATGAACAGATTTCAGTTCAAATCCTGTATCCAGCCTTAAAGGATTTTCTCTTAACACATTCTGAATTTATAGCAAGATCCATCTTGTTTCGTCTTCCTCTTTCATATGTGGAGTAAAGATCCAACAGATCATGTACAGTAATATTAACCTCTCAAAATGAAAGCTTGAGCACCTATTTCCAAGGTTTTTTCAAGCAATCAAGTTAAACCACCAATCATCTTTCATAAAGGGAGAGCTATCAATTTATACACTTTTTTTAAACTATACTGTCAAAGTGTTTTGAGGAGGACAAGAAAAGTTATGCTTCTTTATTCTCCACAGAGAGCAGTTTATCCATTGATGCGGCTATTATGTTATTATTACTATAATGTATGATAAAAAAAGAATTACTTTGATTGTATATTGAAAAGTATTGAAGGAAATGCAAAGAGGCTTTATGTCATATGACACAAATAAGAGATAATTTTAGTGAGGATATCATGTTTTGGTTGAAAAGAAAAGTCATTTGTATAGAATTGAATATACAATTCAGTGACACGGGCTAGCTTAAAGCTATCATCGCACAAATACCAGGTTTTTTTTTTCTTCACTAATTTTTATATATGTGCCTCCAATGTCATCCGAACCTTTAGGGTTGTTTGTAGGATCTTAACTGTGACAGGCATGTTCAATTATTTATCCATTCATATCTCTATTCTGTTGTCCGAAACAAGTTTGCATCAATTGTGTCTTTTCCTGTTGCCCATTTTATTTTGAAGGAAATATTCTTTGACCAGCACAAAGGCTCAACTTTCCTGCTGACCGTTGTCCTTGTAATAAAGAGAGAGAAAACATGTTTGTCGATTCAAGCTGAATGAAATGAATCCACTCTGTAACGATATATGGAAAATAAATATCTAAGACATGGTGGTATCAAAGCTTGCTAAAAACAGTTTATTGTCATTGCAATAACAATTTTATCTGATAGGCTTATACTGAGATGGATAACAAGAACAGCCACAGAGCAGCTCACCTACAAAATTGTGTTGGTATTTTCCAATCACTGTGAATCATAAAATGTCACAACAACAACGCAAAGGAGTTATAAAATACGTGTTCTGTGCAGATGAAAACATCAAATTACACTTAGAATAGATGAATTTACTTTAAAAATTTTACTATGTTAAGACGATTGATGGAAAATAGTTTGAGAAGGATCTTTTTTTTCCCTTTTTGGAACACGTTATAACATGCTATTATGTCTTCAGTATTAGTCTTGTTATTTTTACTAGTATCAGTACTGTTTTCACTGTTAATTATACTGCTCTTGTTACTGCAGTACTGCCAAAAAGTTACATGTTCAACGAATCCAGAGTCATTTTTTGAGCCTTTTTTTCTGTATTTGTCTCAAAGCTGCTGTGAAATTGTCTGATATTGGAAGCACATGTTACAGTTTTTAGAACAAGACAATAAGGCATTGTATGGACTTTCATACTTTTATTGAATTACCTTGCCTTGTGCCCGTAACTGAAGTCTTTGGATTCTTTTGCGAAGGGGTTTCAAGAAGAATTTGGTCAAAATATAAAGAAATGAGGCTAGAACTTTGTTTCTTGCCACATATACTTTTGTTTATCTACATAGTCACCCTGCAGAATAACACATTTCTGCCACCTCTCTTCAAAAGTCCTGAAGAAAAAAATTATCCCAAATGGGCTCCTAATGGTCTTCATAGGTTTCTTCGGTGTCATGGAAACAATGTCTTTGGGTGATCTTTGAAGATTAGGAAACAGAAAAACACTGAGAGAGCTCGGTTTGATGAGTATGCTAGATATGGCAGAATATATCAAGCCACAGTGTTTAGCTTTCTGGACTCCTTGCCATGCTCTGTGCTCAGGGGTATTGTCTTGGGCTGGAGAACCCTGCTAGTGCAACAGAATTTTAGACGCCTTTTTCTCACCGATTGGGACCGCAATTTTATCAGCGAACATGCGTAGTAGTCCTCATGCATAGCCAAAGCAAAGACTTTTTGAATCCTCATCGTAAATGAGTCAATTCTTACATGTACATTAACTTGTAACATACAACTCATTTGGAATGATTGCTCAACATTGTTGGGCATATGTTACAAAATGTGATTGTATTCTCATATGGGACTTTTACTTTTAGATTTGTGAAGATCATGTAAAAACTCACCTTTTAAAAAAATTATTAAATTAATTTTAGCTACAGTACAGAAGCTTAAAATAGATTTTTATTGTCAAGAGTTTGCTTTAGACTATTGTTTATTTGTGAAAAATTGTTTGCTTGACTCTGGAACATTCTTTAAACATTTTGTAGGCCTTTCACTGGTGACTTCATTCCTTTGCTCAGAAAGCGAGAAGTCAAACTATGTATGCTTTTGCCCAAGGCAGGGAATACTGTACATACTAACAGTCTGTTTCTTCTGTTCATATTAATTTGAGTTTGGTTTTTTTTTCTATTGCTGGTAAATTGGGAGATAGTAGATGGAGGTTTCTTTCATTAAAGAAAGTCTATGAGTGGGTTGAAAATGTAAATTGAAAAAATCCACAAGTGGCATATGCGGTTTTTAAAATAAAAATGTTCCTGTACTGTTAGTGTTAGTGTTATTGCTCATATAATTTAAAAAACCTGCAAGTGGCATTTCGTAGCCTTTTTCATTAAAATACATGTATGCCCGTTGCTTGTTTCACAATTTACTGAATAATCCTGCATATGACACATGCTGGTTTTTAATCCTAAAATTTTACCAATGTTTTAAAATTAAAAACCGAAATGGCAATCCCAAGGATAAAATGGCAATGTTGTGCTATCTATACCCGACTGTTTCAAACAAAAGGTGTAAGTCGCAGCTGCTGATTATTTTTTTCGAATTGTCCGCATAGCTCAAAGTAAGCCAACCTGCCTGAGAAGTGAAAGATAGGTTATCTGCGAGGGCGTATCTCTGGCATTCTTTGAGATGGACTTCCTAGATCATCTTAAGAATTTGTTGTATACAGTGTCTTATTATTGCAGGCTATCAATGGCAAAGGTCTTTTAAAACAAAAGTAATAGGTGTCTCTTTAATCTCACTAGTATAAATTTTCATCCCATTTCACAATCATGTCCATAACAACATTCACTTCAGGTAGACGAGAATGTGGACTCACTTGCTTAAAGCAGTTCACAAATGCACGATTATATCATCACAAAAAAATGCTGGTCTGATTTTAAATTAAGAGCAAAACCATTCGACTCGAAATTGAGATGTTAAAGGGGCCCATGTGCTTCATTTTTAGCAACTGATAAATAATGTCCTGCGAGAGGAAATGAACGAAAAGAAACCCTGAGATCTCGACCAATAGTGGACTGGGTATATCAACAACCAATCAGCCAACCGTGCATAGTTCATGAAAAACAAATTGAAAAAGTTTAAGAAAAATTCAATCTAAATAAATCTTTGGTTTTTATCTTTATTGTCCTTATGAAGATTATATTCTCATTCGGAAACGATTCTGAAGCGCCATCAAAATATCAAGATCACTGCCGGGAGCTGACTGATTCAGATTATAGTTAAGTCATGAGCAAATTTCAGAAAAAAAACTTAAGAAATTGAAAAAGGCAAAGTTTAATCCTAAATTTTAAATGAACTTACTAAAATTTTATGAAAACTTAAGAAAAAAAATTACTGTAGCTGTGCTTAACAAATGTGAGACTCTAAACAATATCACAGAACTAGAAGAACTATGGCCAGAAATGAAATAAGTCATTTAATAAAAACGTTCCAAATAGGATACAATAAGAGCATAAGAAATGGATAAACAAAAAAATACCCGATTTGATGGAAGAAAGCGCAAATCAAAAATATAGAAGCCAAGTTAAGAAAAAAATTAAGCAAAAATGCAATGCAGCAAAAGAAGATTGGATTGATCAACAATGTCAGGAAACGGAGCAAAAAATCTAAACAGTATATTTATGCATGCTAGAATAAGGATGTCAGTGGGAACAAAATCAAATAGTATGCAGTAGCTCTGGCTGTAATGGAAAAGAAGAAAATACTTAACAGATGGTCAGAATATCTTGAAGATCTTTTTAATGATGATAGGTGCAAATAACCTGAAATAAAAAAAAGCCAACTATCCTTCAAGTAGAGGTAGAGGCATCAATATGGAAAATGGAAAAGCCACAAGACCAGATGACATACCAATAGAAATAAATACAGTATAAGATAATCTAGATCTCACAACAAAACTTCTCCGGCAGGAATATGTCATGTCTCCTGGTCTTTCTAAACTATATAGTGAAATAGTCTTATGGTACCTTAATGATATTTCAGACTTGAAAATAAATGTCGAAAATCTTAATAATCTCATCTAAGACTAGAGGGCGATACAGTTTTAATAGCAGAGTCTGATAAACAACTTCAAAAACTTTTGTTTTAGATACTATAGTTGTAGAGAGCGAAAGAATGGGTCTGTCTTTGAACGTAAAAAGAACCGAAAAGCAAAAAATAAATAAAAACATTTTTACAAAAAACCCAGAGTGTATGGTCATCTAAAAGAAAACCCTCTAACCCCACGTGCTATCTCGTTAGCAAAGGCGAAAAATCAAACAAGTGACAAAATTCAATTATCTTCGTTACTTGATAACATCAGATGGTAGATACATGTATATGTGAAATAAGTAAAAGAATAGCCATGGCCAAAGACACAATCTAAAAAAAAAAAAACAATACTGACAAACAGAAACATATATATATGAAAACCAAAATAAGGGTAATGAAAACAGCATGTATTGTAATTGTATGGTCAGTACATTTACATGTATATGTCAGTGAGTTTTGAATAATAAACAAAGAATCTGGGAGAAAACTAAAAACAGTATAGAGATGTGGTTTATCAGGAGAATGATGATGATATCATGGGCGGGGAAAAATCCAATGAATTAGTACTGAAAGAGGCTAATCTCGAGCGATCACAAATTAAAACCATAAGGCAGAGGCAACTACAGGTTTTAGATCATATTTGCTGAAATAAGGGTTTAGACCACTTAACAATCACTGGAAAGATTGAAGGCAAACGCAGTAGAGATTGATTGGTTGATTATTGGTATACCCAGTCCAAGATTAAGCGGTGATCTCAGGGTTTCTGTTCATTCATTCTCTCTCATAGGCTTCCATCAGATGCTCAAGCAAATTAAAACAAAGATAAAAATCCATTAAAAATCCAACAGAGAATATGGAGAAATACTTTAAAAGCCTCAGATATTTCTATAGACAACGAGTTTCTTTAAATAACTCGCTATGCGAGAGGGATGGACCTCTCGGAAGAGTCTGTATGTCAGTTACACTGAAGTGTTTCCTCCTGGTGACTTGAATTTGAAAGTCTAGGCATTCAATTAAAATATGCCGCACAGTGTAAATGCTGTCACTGGCATAACAAAAAGGCTGTCCCTCATTTTTTAACAGGTAGTTCTGGGTGAGCAGAAGAGATGGACAAAGAATTAAGTTTGTATAAAGTCTTAAGTCATGGGCAACAATAGGTTTGGGTTGCAACAACTTTATGAGGTTAACTGAAATTAGGGCTTGTTTGAGTGGAGGAGCATGATCGCCAATGTCTGTTCCAGACAAGGCACTTAAAGAACAAGATTTGTAACTAACATGGACGCAAAACTGATTGGATATAGCGGCAAACTGTTACATCACAGTTAGATTTTAACAATTGTTGATGCAGAAAGAAATCAAAAGATTTTTTTAAATTATAAACAAAAATGGACAAAAATCCTAGGTCTGCAAATTTTAAGCCTAACAAAAAAAGTCAAAAACAAGCCTAATCGGTTGAAGACTTAAAATCACTTTTCTAAAAACAATTTCACTTTGTTAAAAAAAAAAAAAAAAGAGTAAGAAGTGTCAGTTTTGGTAGCAATATTCATTCTAAATGAAGTAATCTGTAGCAATGTTCGAGACAATGAGGAAAAACTTAATGTACCGGTATTTATAGCCCCTTAACAAAACACATAAGAAGGGCCGACAAGCCAATGATTTAGGGCAGAATAAATATCTCAGGCAGTATGGCGTGCTCAACTTTAGAAATTACATTTTTTTTTTTTTTTAATAGTTTCATAGAGGGCTTATTTAAGAGGATTTAGTAACTTTATGTTTTTTTTTTGCGTTTTTTTTTTTAGAGAAAATCGGTGGAATTTGACTGGTATCAGATCTAAATGGGCTTTTATAAATGATTGTCCGCTCTTATTTTGTTTTTCTTCGAGCCACCGGTATCGCGAAATCTTCTTTTATGGTGAGATAAGTGTGTAGAGATACCTTTATACACATTGGAATAGTCTTAACAAACAGACACAGATCTTCGTAAACATAGCCAAATACTTTTAACACAATTGCGCAGAGAGAAAACCCAAAATTAGAATATATATCTTAAACTTTTGTAAGGGATGAATATTTCTCGAAGTCTCACATGAATTTTTCAAAAATTTATTATATCTTAGGTGGTTATGAAAAATATCTTGAGTAGACTTGGAAAAACATAGAAACATTGACAGTCCAAAAAGAAATGTTCAATGAATAAAGATGAGGTGGGTCGCATGGAATAACGCTAAATAACAGAACGTTATCAAAGAAAAAGTGGAGCCGACAGACTGGGTAACCTCTGTACAATGTATTAGAAGATCAGAATTTGGCTTTACCCAAAAGATTATTTGAAAGAGTGGAAAAACGAACTATTCAAAATACCTGATATCTTTAGCCTAGAATATATCATTTGTTACGTTCATTAATGCTAAGTAAACTATTCATCCCAGCTTGATACACAGCATTGATACTGATCCATCTGCATAGGCAATTAATCTAATAAATTGAAGTTTCGGTCGATGTCGATTCGTGAGATTGCTGTTGCGGCTAAGCCTCTCACACGTCATTTTACAAATTAAAGGCGAACCAAGTCCTAGTGTGGTGTTTTGGCACTGTGAGTATATCCGACGTTGTAGGCTTGTCCATCTGAAGTAAGACCAGAGAAGAGCATGACAGACATTGCTTGGGTCTGTTGGAAATAAGTTAGAGGAGGGGACTTGAAGATCTTCAACTGTTTCAAATCTCACATCAAGCCCCTGTATAATTATTTCCTATAGGCTCATTATTATGGCATGAAAATGCACATCCAGAGTCTCACAACTGTAATAACATCCTATAAATTTTATCAGCTCTTGTAAATAACCTTTCATCGTGAAAACTTTACACCAATACAGACTGGCGGTGGACAAAGAACCAAGAAATAGTTTTTAAAACATTTAAATGCACAAAGAAAGAGATGACTCTGAGATACGATCCAATCGGACTATCTCTGCTCCAATAGGGGAACCCATCGCTTTTGCAGGCAAGGCTATAATGGAATTGGAATCTCGAGTTTCTAGACTAGGTCTACAACTTACTTAGAGATATTATTTACATGTAAATGATAATTTAATTTATCCTATTACAAGACTACAACAAACCTTTTGAGAAAGTCCGACAATAAATTTTAAAGACTAAGAGCTTTACCATACAAATGTGTTGCATATTATAGTAGAAATAGTAGTAGTAGAAATACCAGCAGTAATGCCAGTGGTAGTTAACTAACGGTAACAACAGCAGCAGCAACAGCAGCAGCAGCAGCAGCAGCAGCAGCAGCAGTAGTGGTAGTAGTAGTAGTAGTAGTGTTTGGTTTTTGTAAATAGCCAGTCCAAAACAAAGTGATCTCAAGCTTTCGGGCCCTTCGTCAGGTCACGGCGCCGGTGGCGGGGCTCGAACCCTCGACAGAAGGGTTCCTGTAACTGTGCCACTGACGCTCCCCAGTTCAGTGGTTGTAGTAGTAGTAGTAGTAGTAGTAGTAGTAGTAGTAGTAGTAGTAGTAGTAGTAGTAGTAGTAGTAGTAGTAGCAACAGCAGCAGTAGTAGTAGTAGTAGTAGTAGCAGCAGCAGCAGCAGCAGCAGCAGCAGCAGCAGCAGCAGCAGCAGTAGTAGTAGTAGTAGTAGTAGTAGTTTATCTTACGCATTTTACCGATGTCCTCTTGGAATTTCATTACAATGCTAATGATGCGCTCTCTTCACACAATAGATACGTGTGCCAATGCATACCGATATCCTTAAAACTTCTACATAGAATATCGTTTTCACATTTTAAAACATTTACGTACTAGAACAGCAGCAGCAGCAGCATTGTTGTTGCTGCTGCTGCTGTTCTAGTACGTAAATGTTTTAAAATGTGAAAACGATACTCTATGTAGAAGTTTTAAGGATATCGGTATGCATTGGCACACGTATCTATTGTGTGAAGAGGGCGCATCATTAGCATTGTAATGAAATTCCAAGAGGACATCGGTAAAATGCGTAAGATAAACGAAATAATAGTTGTGCTTACTTGTATCAGAAAATGTTGAAGATAGCAAAAGCAATTAAGGGTATCGGTGACATACATGTACCACTTAGTAGAAGTAATTGAGGACATAGGTAGTACAGAGCACAATGAACATTTTTTTCATTTATTAGCATGGGTAATAATAATTATTATTCTCACACGCAGAGCTGTACGAAAAGGTGGGAGGGGGGGGGAGGGGGGAAGGAAAGCAGAGTATAACACAGCTTTCGGACTGATTGATCTCACTCGGGGTGAGAAACAAAATTTTCGTTATTCGCACATAAACCACTCTTAAAAACACAATGTTGACAAAACTAGGCTACACTTTAGTCAAATTTTTTTTCCCGTTGGCCTGTGCCTGTAACTGACTCCATGTTTTTAATTTTTTAAGCCAAACCGAGGCGTTGCGATCAACAATCATGGCGGACCAAGACGAAAATTCCAATGCTGTTGTTCAAAGTTTAACGCGACATATCAATTGTCTTGGCGAGGACAACCGCAACACCCGCAAAAATGCCTTAATTAGCATTCGTAAAGAAGTTTTTGACCGCAAAGCCCCTCTTTCAAGCAGGGAATTGGAATCGGTTTCCATAGAGGTGTTAAAACCATTGTTAAAATCGTTTTCTGATCCTGTGGAGAAATGTCGAGAACTTTCTATAGACATAGTTTCTTGTTTTTTGAAAAGCGTGCCGACCGTGGAATCTAAATTATCATATGTTGTTCCTATTTTAGTTCAAAGACTTGGCCAACAAGAAATTGTTGAGCCGTCAGAAGAAATACGTTCATTACTTGTTTGTCTTTTGCACTTTATAGTAGAAAAAGCAGGCAAAACGATAGGTGTTTATGTTGATGATTGTGTTCAAATATTGCAAAGGACCTTAGTTGATCCATTTCCAGAAGTAAAAAAAGAAAGTTGCTGCTGTGCTTCAATTCTTGCCAAGTCATCCC
>BLXT01005762.1:1323497-1336190 GCA_019648995.1 Plakobranchus ocellatus
GGTACTGCCTCTTCTTTAAGATGAATGTGATATTGGGCGTTGTAACTTCCTACTCCTTCAAAAAGATCTGGAAATTGTTCTTGCTAATCCTGTTTTGTCAATGGGTTTGGCCTCTTGTTGGTTTTTTCTTTCTTTACTAGGTCTATGGCGTTAGCTTGAATGTGCTGACCATTCTTTCCTTTCTGAATCAAAATTAGCTTCATGCATGCCTGTAGACCTAAAATTGGTGTAGTTTGGCCCTTGGTTACAAAAATTTCCGTCCTGATCTGCTTCTCACCCACTGATATAGGAACAGTGGCTGTGCCCTCATTCTCTATTTTGGTGTTTCCAAATGCTTTTACTGACCATCTTTTTCCCTTTCCTGTCTCTAGTTCTCCAACCCAAAAATGTTGTTCCTCTTCTTCACGTCCTATTTCAACTTCATGAACCTTTGTCTTGTGAGGAGTTTTGTTCTTTTGCCCTGAGCGACAAACAGTAGCAAAATGATTTTTCCCCTTACATTTGTGGCACATTTTGCCATAGGCGGGGCATTGCCTTGACCTGTGCTCCGATCCGCATTGTTTGCATATCCTCTTGCTCGGTTCAGGTGCAAATTTTTTCTTTTTTACTTGTTGAAGAGGTGCCACTGATCTGGACTGGTCATTTCCAATCATCATTGTACCTGCTTTGTTCATCTTCTTGATTTCAATTTGTGTTACTTCAAAGGCTAGGAAGAGATCTTTGACTTTTTGCAGGGTCGGATTGTCCTCCCTCAACAATCTTTCTTTCAAAGGTTTTTCCTTGATAGAAAAAACGATTTTATCTCGCACCATGTTATCCATTTACGCAAAATCACATTGCCTTGCCAGATATTGGAGATGCGTGCAAAAGTCCTCAAAGGGTCTGCCCTCTTCCATAACACATGTCCAGAATTGGTAACGACTAAATACCGTTCGCTTCATGCCGTTCGAATTTCTGGATTACCGTCGCGTAACTTGTGCAGTCCTCTTCTCCTGTGAATTCAAAATTGTTGTATCTCTCCAGGCTCTCTGGACCCAGGCAATTTAGCAACATCGCTATTTTTACTGTGTCGGGTTTGTGGTCTGCTTCTTTCGCCGTTAGAAAATTATTTTGAAACTGCTGGTACCAGCTCTTCCAGTTTTCCGCTACATTACCTTGCAGTGATAGATAGTCTGGTGGCCTGAAATCGGCATGCGCCATTCTAGCTTTATGAAGGGTTGAATTAGGTCAATCAAAACTTTTCAATTTCAAGTTTTATCTAGATCTAGATTCTAGCTCAATGTTTGTTACCAGGTTGATCTTGACTAGTTGACTGTCTTGCTCTCACTGGTCTAGATCTAAATCTTTCCTCTGAGGTGTGTGGACAACACTTCTGACACCATGTTATGTTTTTTATCATCTGGGTGTGTCTGGTCAAAGTAACTTGCCCTTGAGTAAGCTCACAATCTATAACATAGGCCTAGTTAAGAAATTTTCAGCATTGTGCTTGATGTGGATGACTATGATATAAGTTAAAGCTCGTTTACAGATATCAAAAGATTAATCCATTTTCACATAATTTTCAATGATAAGGAAAAATTGAACAGTGAAACAGATCATGTTATAGGAAATTAAATGTCAGCAAAACTCCCATCTGAGGTACACCTTCCCCTAATCTGGGTGTTGTCTATTAGTGATAAGTAAGTACTCAATGGCTACTGGTTGATTTGAAAGAGGGGGTTAAGGGAAGGCATTCTTTCCAGCGATTTCTCGGCCTTCCTCTTTATTTCAGAGTTATAGATATACTTTGCAAGATAAAGAAAAAAAAAACCTTAACTCTGTCTACTGAATCTATCTTAAATTGCGATTTTAATAAGAACCATTCCCATAAGTTCTAAATTTTCAACCAGTCAATTACTTTTCCCCACATAATTTTAAAAATGTTGACGAAACCACCAGCGCAAATTGGTTTCAAATTGCTGTGGATATTTCTGTTCTGGAGTCTTTTAGAAATTTTTATTGGCACTAAAAGGTATTAAAAGTACAATCTTCACACATGCACATCTTTTGATAAAATTGGAGACAATACTTGAGAATATGCGCACAAGGAAGAAAATCTGCGAATGCTAGACTTTTTTCCAACTTGA
Source organism: Plakobranchus ocellatus (assembly GCA_019648995.1). Lineage (NCBI taxonomy): Eukaryota > Metazoa > Mollusca > Gastropoda > Plakobranchidae > Plakobranchus > Plakobranchus ocellatus. Next base: position 1,325,624 of record BLXT01005762.1, read on the forward strand.
AACGGTTCACAGTATAACCGCTTCATCAGGTGAAAAGGGACATATTTTCTTTGCATCACTTGTCTTAGATCTTAAGTCCTTGCTGAATCAACTAAAATTCAGCCACTTTTATAATCCAAATGTATTGAGTGTTCATTTTTTTTCCCTAAAATTTAAAAAGTACCTTTGCTTTTGAACAAAGTTATTTTTGTTAGTATTATCAATTTTTGTTAACTATAAAGTTGCCCACAGTTGACTAAAATCGTGTTCATTTCATCATTAACATTATGGAATATTGCATGTGTTCATAACCAGGAGTCTTGGAAAATCAGGATTGATATATATGGGGCGTTCTCTTTGTAAATATTGAGTGTTCTTTTTATAAAAGTGTAAATTTTTAGCACTCATGATGCTCATAGCTCAATATGTCCAAAATGCAATGTGAAACTGATTTACTTTGGTTGCTTCACATTAATAGTTGACATAGTGATGGTCATGACCAAATATTACTATTGTAATATTTTATTTCAAAGTAGTTTACTTTGCTTACATACAATTACACGAGAAGGATGGGCATAATATATGTTTTCATACCCTTAGACTTTGATACAAACTCTCTGGATTGGAATGAACAATTAATTTTAAATACTATCTTTTCATTTATTTCCTGTTAAAATGTTAAGACTCCATCTGTGCGAAAAGCAGTGACCCGAGTTGTTGGTGGATGGCTCCTAGATCTGCCTGACCGCTACTCCTACCACCACAAACTTATTCCGTTGCTGCTCACCAGTTTATCAGATGAGCAAACAGACATAAGGGAAATGGCTGATGAACTCTGGCATGATATTGGTAAATGCTGGTTGGATTAAATGTATGTTTAAAAAAACTGAGTCAAGTTCTTAGTCCTTTGGATTTAAGAAAGTTATAAATATTAATTATCAAAAGATCTTAAAAGGATACTAGAATCAAATTTTTTACATTCCTCATAGGATTTTTATTTCAATACCAGGAAAAGAGAAAAGTTACCATTGTGTGTCAAATGTAGACATTAAAAAAAAGTTGTTTTGTAAAGATTTGCCACATGTTCTCTAGTCGCAAATAACAAATGAATTAGTTTTGATCTACTTTGGTTGAAAGTATTTCAGCTCAATGAAATATTTAAGTGCTTTTAGTTAGCTATGTTACCTAAGTTACCTATGGATATCAATTGTAGACATTAAGAAAAAGTTTTTTTGTAAAGATTTGCTACATGTTCTCTCGTTGCAAATAACTAATGAATTTATTTTGATCTACTTTTGGTTGAAAGTATCTCAGCTCACTGAAATATTTAAGTGCTTTTAGGTTTAAATCTATGAGATCCAGAAGTTTCAAAAGATATGATGATTAAAAAAAAGAATTGAAATTTTCTTGCTTGACCTAGCTTGAAGCCTTGAAAAATATCTGTTTTACATGTCAAATCTACTATATTAGTGATTAAGGGTTGTGAATTTCTTAATTTTCAGGTTTGAAATATGAACGGGAAAATGAAGATGACCTGAAGGATAAACTGGATTTTGTCTCCCCACAACCAGGACACTATCCTCCAAATTGTAATTTTAATATTCAAAATTTTGTTTTAAATTCCAACACAGTAATGATTTTCATAACATTTTGGTATAGACAGCTTTCATTTCATATGTGGTTGAATATGACCAGCAAAATAATCAAAGCCATTTTTAGTATTAGTGGCTATGGTTCAGTGTTATTTTTTTTTTTAGCAAAAATTAATACAGCTTTATTCTTCGATAGAATTCCTATATGTACTTTTAGAATAGCTTAAACCAGATCCATATTGCCATAAGAATTGTGGTAAAAGTTGTAATGTTGCTCCATTTATTTTTTTTTACTTGATGTCAGCAAGCTTGAAAGGCTTTTTTTTTTCAAGCGATATAGTGTTTTAATTCTACTTCATCAAATATGATCCGTTTAATTTTGGCTCATTAACACTAATTTTCAAAATGGAATATACATTTTCCTTTTCAAGATTTTTCAGGTACTTCTTGCAAATTGTTAAAGTGTTGAAATATTGTTCTAAAGTAGCGGTTTCTCAAAGCTTTAGATGCATCTGATTCAGATTAAATGAAAAATTTAAATGTCAAAGATGTGAATTAGAATTACATGTATGCAAAAGTTCTGCATATTATTATTCTGAAATGGGTAATTTTCATTTTAATTTCCATTTCCATTTTAATTAAGTAAATGGGCAAAATTATCTTTATTAATGACTTCTTTTCTATTTTCATTCTTAGTGGAGCGTCCTAATCTTGGCTGCCGTGTGCTTGTCAATCGCCACCTGTCAAAGATTTTGCCTGGACTGATTCGAGATTTGGGTGACTGGGTAGCAGAGACACGCGTCAAGTGTGCCTTACTACTGTACTGGCTGCTGGTGAATGCAGAAGACTACACAACACAACACATAGAACCTCTGCTCACTGGCTTGTATAAGGCTTGCTATGATGAGGATGAAAGAGTGGTTAAAGAGGTTTGTGTTGAAACAGGAAAAACCGCTATACAAGTATTCATTACCTTCCTCTTTCTCTCAATTATATCTCCAATTATTTTTTCTCACCAATAGCTCAAAAAGAATTTTCATGTCTTGAGAAAAGTCCATAATTTAAAACATAAAGCAGAGTTTTGCAAAGTCACTTTATTAAAGTAGGAATTTTATACGTGTGCTGTATTTTGTTCTGTTAATTATCAAATAAAAGAAAGGAGTACAAATAAAAAAGATTTTGAAGTTACTGTGTCTGTATCTATATTGTAATACTGATGTTTACAAGTTTTTGTCCTGCTTTCACTGTTCCATATCCAAAGAACTGAATGGCTTAATAATTTCTCCCTCTCCCACTTTTTCTCAGAGGATTGGTAAATTTGGTGAGCACAGATTTTTCATTGCTCTCTTAATTTTATTTTAATCTATCAGACGACAGTCAAATAGGATTTGTTTTTGTTAGTTATAGTCAAATGTTATACTTTTTAAGCATTTTTTTTTGTTTGTTATTATCTGTCTGTTTCATTGTCAGGTGCAAAAATCTGCAGAGCTTGTGGGCTACTTTGTTAAGGCTGAGACATGGAAGAAATTGGTTTTGACTGGCTTGCGTCAATCCACATCATACAATAATGTCATGACAATAGCAGCAATTGTTCGAGGCTCACCAAAGGATGTTTTAGTAGAACATCAGAGTGAGCTTGTAGCTGCAGTACTCAATCCAGATGTTAGCCATACTGTTGAAAACAAGATGCATGAACAGGTACATTTTACTCCAGCAATGGCAGATTTCATAAGTGTTGAGACATTGTAAATTTATATGGCAAATTAATCATTTGATTGATGATGTATAAATTTGTTAATACATAGAATTCTTTTTTTGTTTCCATATGTCTGTTGAAAATGAATTTTGACTATAGGGAATTTGTGAAAATTTTAGGCCTCTTAATTTATGATTTGCAAATAAACTCGACGTAGAATTTTACCTCCTCAGCGCTACTTAGTATTCAAACCACCTCTGGGCAAAGCAGGCCAGGCTGCTTTATGAGTCCCTGGGGACAGACTAACTTGCGGTCAGCCACATGCATCATTGTCTCAGGCCATTCATGAACAAACAGCCGTTTTTACAAGAATTCAACCTTGAATGACACAAATTTAGTGCTATTTGTGCATATTCATTTTAGATACATCTGACAATAAAGCTTTTATTGTAATATTCTGTGTAAATTTTTCCGACTTTCTAGTTTTGTCAATGAATTAGTAAATGCTTTATCTCATGTCACACTTTTTGCCTCTTAGCGAGTTTTTCATTTGTCTACTTTTCTTAACTGATATATGATAATAGAACAGATAGAACATCTTTTCTTATTTCCTCATGAAGCAGATAATTTTGCTGGGGAAATCAGAAATGTATCTTGCTTTATTATGCTTATGACTTCCGTGAAGTAAAATTAACTAACAATCAGAAAAAAGCAAATATGACCAATTGCCAAAAGGTGGACCCCAAAATTCCTGCATTTTGGAAAAAAAGATTCTCCAGTTACAAAAGGGAAAAGCCCAATTGAGTATCAGTGAACTAATATTTATGCAGATTTGGATAGCATGAGTAGATCCATGTAAGAAAAAATGATGTGTCTCTTCACTTGGTTGTAAATGAGCTTAATTTGTTGATGGGTGACCATTTTTTTGGCGATTTTGTCATCATAGTTATGTTCGAAGCTTATTTGGTTAATTTAGACAGCAAGGGTGCATCCAAAACTGATTTTTTAAACATAAAGCAGTACTTCTTATGCCATCACACTCACTGAATCAAAATTTATGTATTGATGAGTTTAATTTTTTCAAATAGAACTTGCAGAAAATGGTTGGCACATAACTATGATGACAGCCCACGTTTTGGCAAACCCTCATATATACAATTTTGAGAAACCACAAGTCAAAGTTTTTGAAACAGTCTCCCAATAAGAGTGGGTTGATTGGTTTGCCTTATACAAATTTATTTCAGCTATCGTGGTATCAAGCTTTTGAGACTGATTAAGTTAACTTATTGTAGAGTCATTACCACAAGATTGAAAAACAGCTATCATTAATTAAAGATATCATTCATGGTTGAATTTAATCGCCTCACAATTTCGAAAATTTATATTGAGCCTGCTTTAAGACCATCCTACTTTAGACATATCACATTAAGCGTGTTCTCATTTTTTAAGTCTAAATGTATAAGAGTATTTTTTTCGTACTAGCAAGTTTTGTGCAGTTACCAATGTAAACATTATCGCAACAAAGGAACAAAAACATTGATTTATAATTGAAAAATAAATGCAACACTTGCGCTGGCACTCTACTACCTGCATTTGAAAGTCAGTGACCCCATTCTGTGACCCGGACTTAACTCAGTCTTCAACTAAAATATCCCTGGTATACCGTGTAAAGGAATGTAATATGTGTGGAAGACTTCCTGGTTTTTCAAAAAAATAGTAATTATTGAGTGTGCCCAGAAAAAGAAAAGGAAGGAATCTAATCTGTTTTGTAATGATTTCATCTTTTGCAAAAGTTTAGGAAATTCATTTCCTTAGTAAGGCTTCAATTTTTTTTTTTTAACCTGATTCAGTTATGGCTAACTCATACAAACATAAAGGCAATGACAATTTCCAAGCTTAAGGTGTATTTACAGGGGAATGAAAGAAAATAAGTATGTGTTGACTTTTAAATTGTGTTGCTTGGTTCAGTTTGTGACACTTTTTAGCGTGGGTTGTTGTTTCTCTGACTTTGGATGCTTTTGATGAATTATTTACCAAAAATGAAACAGTGATGCTAAAACTAGTGCTTTTTAGGTATCATCATCTAAAACTTGTGTCTATTTTTGCTTTTTTGAAAGTGTTGATTGTCAAAAATATAAGACTGTGAAACATTTGCATGTTTAACATTTTGATAAGATGACCTGCCACTCCTTCTGAAAATGTGTTTTATTTATATATATCAAAAGGTCACAAGCTGAAGTGGAGGAGTTTGAAATCTTCTCTTTTTGCTTATTATCATGTAGTTAACAAGTGATTCCTCTGATTACTGCTGTACCCAAAAATGCTTTGCTGAGCACTTTTCTCTCACTTCATCTTGTAAAGATTCTATCCTTTGGCTTATCTATGATTTAGCTTATTCATAGATAGTTTCATTGATTGCAACATCTCTTTTCTTATTAAATAAAATAAAAAAAATGTTTGCCTTCACAGATAATTAATTTTTGTCGGTCATTGATGTCAGTCGTAGGCAAAGATGTCAATGCTGTAAGCCAGGAAATCTTTAATCTTCAAGTGGGTGTCTTAGCAATGACGCAGAATCCATCAGTTGTTCAATCGGTGAGTCTCATTTACCCCAATTTAATTCTGGTTTGAAGGTTATCTTGGACAGTTCAATTGAGCCTTGCTACATTTGTATTTCATTGATTTTAGCTAAAAATGTTTAACTCACTGACTACCAGACTTTTTTTTCCTAATAATTCTTTGCGTACCAGAGATTTCAAGGGTATCTTAAAAAAATCACTGTGCATTTGTTAGGAAAGATTTACCTATGAAATTTGTACATTACTTTTTCAAAATAAAAAAGATTCCATTACAAAAAAAATTTTGAGTCTATGTCATTTGGTTGATTTTTTAGATCTAGATATTGATTTAGATCTAGCTCCAACGTGAGGCTGGAGTTTAGATCTAGACTTATCCATGGTGAGGCTCAATTTGCCCTTTTCCTTTCTATCTACCTTTGGGGAGACTAGACTTGGCCTTGTTACGCTTTGGGGAGTCATAATGTGGATCTTATACATTTCCCATGATGCTATCAATATCTAAACTTTCATCATAGTCTTAATCTATGACACTCCTTCTAGAAATCAGTCGGAAACTGGTAGCTGCTAGAGGTGTCGTAAAATTGCTCTCCTGCTTGTACTAATCATCCAAAACAAACTTCGCCTATATAATTCAAAAGCTAAATGGCTACACTAGCTGATGCACTTTATTACATAGGAAAAAAATTTGGAAATTGGAACCCACAGGAGTTGCGGGATTGGTATTTTGCCGTCCACAAAATTTTCCCTCAAACGTTGTGGGTAAAGTAGCCAGTGAGTTAAGATTATTTCTAGATTTAATAATTTGCTTGCCTCGAACAGCTATTGAGCAGCCCAATGGTTGTCCTAAATAGAATAAAATATATTAAGAACAAGACAATGGTAATAAGTACTTGTATATTTATACATGTAAAATTAAAAGAAATCCCTAGCTGGCCCAATGCATTTGAAAAACAGCCTAGGGCCGATATTACTGTGCAAAAATGCTTTACGACTACCACCTTGTCTGGGTGCTTTTTGGAGTTATTAGAAGAAGTAAAGGGGAGCTCAGTAATAATGAAAACTTCTTATATTGTCATTATAGCAAGGGTTGTTGTTAATCTCAGAAAAGGGATTAAAGAAAATTTTCTTTTTCAACTGAATAGTAGGTGAATGCTGGCAATACCAGTCATTTTCATGGTTACCTCCCCTGCATTTAGGGAGGTGTAACGAGATCAGTGCATAACCATAATAATAATCTTTTCCCTTTTATTTATTGGTGTAGTTAGAGAATGTCTAATGTAGATCAAGTAATTAATAGGGATGGGAAATGGGAGGAGGGTAATGAATACACTCAATCAGTAGTCATTGGCTAAGTTTTATGCTTGGCTTGTTCATCCAGCCACAAGAATGATGCTCCCTCTCTCAATGTAGCTCGTGAATGGAGGCCAAATGATTCTCCATCTCTTGTTAGTAATATTGCCTAACTTTCTCCACTCACAAGTGTTCAAAAGCTTTCCCTCCTCCCCTATCCCAATCTCAATTGGCACCGATTTATCACAAGGTCAGGAAATACAGTGGGTTAGCAAAGATCTCTGCTGTATGATTGTGATTCTTAACACAAGGCATTTGCCACACACAACTCTCTGACTCACATGTTAGGTAATCATAGGCTAAGCTTGAAGAATTGGGTTGGTCTAGACCTGCGTGTCCGAACTGGTTACATGTAGCATATTGTAATGTGAGGGAAGCTTGGGGAAGCCCAGCCCGATAGTTGACATCATTAACCTTGACACCTTACTATAGCTGTACTAGACAATGCTTGCAGATCTAGGCAAGTAAAGTTTTGCGTTTGAGATTATGGGGCAATGGAAATTTTAGATGCTTTTGCCTCTCCTTTTTTTTAATTTCCAGATTTTTTTATTGTTATACTTAGAACAGAGGGAAGCAGTTTCTATACTTGTTGTTTCAAAAATAAATTGTATGCCTCAACTGAAGATAAAAACAGGACTTTTCAAATCTCTCATTATAAATAGTTGTTGTTACCAATGGGTTCCATTTTATTCTATTAAAGTTTTTTTGTAGCGCTTTTTATTCTTCTGACCAATTGTCATAAATTATCATTGGCCATTTTGTAATTTTTTCAGTAGTCAGTGCTGTTTTATTGTTTATTTTGTTAATCATGTTTCTGATTAGATCTAAATGAAAATCATTTAGTCCCTGCACATACCTGAGTAGATTTACCAGGTGAGACAAAAAAATTATTTTGCCTATGACAATATTGCTGTTGATGCAAGCCAATAAGGTATTAAAACTTAAGCAAAAACACTAGAGTGATTTCTTCAGAATTTCGAGTGAATTATTAAGAATACCAGTACTGAGAGTTTTAAGATTTGCTATGATTTTATGACACTTCTTTATACAATTATTATCTAAATTCATATTTCTCATAATGATAACTGTTAGTAAATTATTTTATTAGAGTTGTTCAAGGTGAATCAAAGTATGTTCAATGCATCTTTGGCTTGTTTTGTTAACAGGCAAATGACACAATGGAAGAGCTCGCAAAGATCCAAGGCTTTTCAGGAAAGGCTGACTTGTTTGAAATGCACACTAAAGCTCTTATTGATTCATTTGGTGATGGTGTTAATATGTGGACTAATTTTTCACCAGAGAGGCAAATTTTTGACACATTACTTGTAGAGGCAGGTGGGTACTTGAAAAAGAGCTGCAACTTTTTTTTCTTTTTTTTTTTAATCCTCAATAATGATAAATTAATTGATGCAGTTACAGAAGTGTTTACCTAATTCGAACTTGATCTTTTTTAAAGTAGATTTTACACTTCTGGAACATTTTTATTTAAGGTTGTTGCATTATAAAGATTCATGAAATGGTTTTGTTAATGCTGTTTTTGGTATTCCAAGATTATCAACTTATCTTTAGTCCGCTGTATCCTCTCTGTGGATTATATAAACAATGCTTTAATGCAGGCATTTGCACCAACAAATGTAGGCCAAACATCTAGAGAAAGTCTAGAGAGATTTCAGTTTTTTTTCATTCTGGCTGGCGTAAAATTTCAAAGAATTATTCAGAAATTGATCGTGACATTGACCCTAATTCAAGTTTATGCAAATATTCATTTCTTCATTTTCATTTTATTATTAATTTATTTTAGGAAAAAAAGGTGTTTTTTCTTTAAAGTTTTCATAACATTAAAAACCCAAATGTTTACATATCATCCCTGTGATTTTCTAGGCCCTGTGGTTGGAAAACATCTTGATGATATCATCCCTATCATTGTAGCCAATCTGCAGCCAGAGAAGGACCCAGAGCTACGGCTCAAGTTTTTTTCTCTGTTGTCTCGGCTAGTGCTTGCAGCCCCTACCACTCTGGACTCGGACAATCACTTTGGAGATTTTGCTGTCACAGTGGCTCGTGACATGATCCTACCAAATTGTGTATGGAAGGCAGGACGCACTGCATCTGCTATCAGGGCCACTGCTATATCCTGCATGTGGGCATTGTTGCAAAGTGGTGCACTGAGCAGAGAGAAAGTAATTTACTCTAGCCTTACTTGTATTTGTAGCTTTTTATCAGGAGTTCTATTTACTAATGTCATTTTTCTCTTGGCTAAAGACAGTCTGTATTCCTGTTTGGCTAACTTTCAAATTTGTCTAGAAGTGCAGTGGGAGTGTATTGATCCTCTGGACTTAGGATATATGAGGCTTCAGGAAATTGCAATTACACGACCCTGAAATATTCTATTTTGTAAACTAAAAACTTCTCTGACCTCATTATTTTACTTTCTATGCTTTTTTTTTCAAGCATGCAATCAAAGAAAATCAAAGCTGATAAATTTATGAATCTCTCCTAGAAGTAAAAAAAAGTATACAAATACCGCACTCCCAGAAACATATTAATAAGCTTGAGGATCCTAAAGATACAATGGTGGTTGAAGGAAATTGAATAAATATAGTAAAAGAGTACAATCACCAACTCAAACTTATAAAAACAAATTAAACAAAACAGAGTGTAAGTGACAACTTTTGTCACGTAGAATCTGTGGTTGTATTCTTTTACTATAGGAATCTCTCTTACAAATTTGTCTGAACAAGAAGAGCTGAGAATGAAATTATTCCTTGACATCTTGTCATAAAACCTTTTTTTTACTTATGCATACATTTTTATTTTTATGCTATGAATCATCTTGGTTCTGAATTTTTTAATTGTCGTCATCAATTATTTCATGCCACTCATATGATGATTTTTAAACTCAAATTTGAAAAAAAACTTGGTGAGTACTTGTAAGCCTATGTTACCTACTCCTATGTTTTGTTTACTTTGATCAGATGGAGCCAATTAAAGAACCTGTTTTGACTCAGCTAATATCTCTAATTGAGGATGACACAAATACCACGCGCCTGGTTGCTTGCCGAGTTCTCACTCGAGTATTTGACCTCCTTGGCACTGCATTATGTCAAGACCATTTGCATAATCTCTACCCTGAACTTCTTAAGGTATGCTTTTTAAAACTCTTTTTGGTTAGCTATTCATTATTGGTCTTTGCAAAAAAATGCTTCACCGACTTTTAGTCTAGCAGTACTTAAGATTAAAATATTGGGGAAGATTTTTTTATTGTTTATGGCTTTTTAATATCCCTCCCTTTGAAAGATGACTTGGTTCACAGTGATCAATTCTATTTTGGAATAGATTCTTGTAATAATTGAATGTGAAATAAGTCAGTT